>JARBJD010000301.1:0-89694 GCA_033064195.1 Blattamonas nauphoetae
TGGAATTGTTCTCGTGATTGTTTGAAATGCTGTGTTTACCAGACAAAGTAGAATCCACACACTGGATCCATTCTCTGAACATTTTCCCAAGACTGTAGCAATGTTTCATATTGTTTTTCTCTTCATGAGATTTGAATGTGTGATAAAGAAAGATTCGTGAATGTGGTTATTCTGAAGTGAATTGTCAATAATATTTCCTTGACTGTCGACGAGTCTCATATCTCGAATTGCATCTGATGACGACTTAAATCCGTAAAACATTCCATATTCCTCGACATACGAACCCAAACTGGATGATGTTGGTTTCACATATGGAATGGTGATTGTTAGATCTATTCGCAGATGACTCTTCGAAAACTCAGTCACATCATGACCGTCATAGCACAATGGGACTTCAATCTCATCTGTGATTCTGCATGGCATAGGAGGATTTGTTGGATGCACTTCTTGAATTGAATAGACATGTGGTTCTGAATCCCACTGTTTCGGCATATACGATTGGACTTCAATTTGCTCAATTAAAGAGTTGATGTTGGTTTGGATTGATTTATCTGATACTTCTCATTTATAGAAAAATAAAAATACAATTTCATTATTTTCTTTGACAGTTTTATGATTTCATTATTCCAAGTTCCTTGTGTAGTGCTTTCAATGTGTGATTTGGATAGTATTCAACAATAGGTATATCATTGCTGAATCGTAATACCCACCATGTTGTTGCAGTGGTTGCTAGAATCGGTGCTGGAGGATGCGTAAATGTTGTCATGTCACCACCCTTTGACTTGGATCGAGAACATTATAGTATGTGTCAATCACTCCTTGGTAAATCGGACTTGATCTCAATGTGACTGGAATATTTTGACCTCTGGAACTGATTGAATCATTGCAGTTTGTCGGACAACCACTTCTTTGTGTTGAAAGCACAGGAGGAAGTCAGTATTGTCATGAATCGGTCGCACTCTTGTCATTTTTTCTCCAGCATATGTTCCATCACCTTCAAGCTGTTCCTCAACGAGAGAATCTGTTAATGATCGCTCCAAATCATCTGGAACAGTCAGGTATGAATCAAGATTGAGAGTTGACAAAGCAAATTGATAGAAGCGAGCTCCAATCGTTGATGTCCAGGTATCTGGATAGTATTTGTCAAGGAGATGCACTCGAAGATCTTTCTGCATTGGATTGTGGAAACAAGTGACTTCATTATCGTAGTGACGGAAGAGAAGCATGATGTCCTTGGCATTAACGAGAACCATTTGCTGAGTACAATCAATACCTGTTGCTGTTGGTGTCTTCTGAAATGGATAGAACGATATCTTTTCTGCTGGAATTGTTCCTGGACGATCCTGATACATCTTCTTGAGATTCTCTTTCGCAATTTCTTTTATTTGGTATCCAGCACTCATGCAATAAACATCATCAACGCGATAATCAATAATGTTTAGTGAGATGTACTGATCCACGAATTCTGGTTCTTTAGCAACCGTTCCAGCTGAGTTGTAGTAAATGTCTTGAGTTACTGCTGATATCCTAAATGATTGACCAATCTGAACAAAATTCTTGGTGCAGTTCGCTAGTAGAGAGTGGAAAAACCATGGACGATGTTGGTGACAATCAGCGATCGCATGATGAATTGGTGGTCTTGTTAAGCCAACATTAAAGAAGGATGAAAGTGTATTTTTCAAAGTAAGCTCAGGATTTACAGGACAACACACGAACGCATCCTCATTAATGTAAACACTCAATTTCAAATCACCAAAGAGACATCTTGGATAGTCAGTCATCCCTGAGAAAATCAGAAGATCTTCAAGATTGATTGATATACGAATTGGTACGTCAATTGTGTCCATGAAAGCACCAGCTTGTGACACTGTAGTGAAAGATGATAATGGAATATAAACACCAGCGACAGATTCATCATGCTTCCAAGCATTTTCCCAGGAGTGTGCGAATGTTTTCGATTCTCCAATTGACTCTTTGGTTTAATCATGTTGTAGATGTGTGATTCCATTGAGACATCATTGTTTGAAGTGCTAATGATTCTTTGATTGTTGTGAAGAACTGTGAATCTACTAAAGATTGATGCTGAATGCTTAAGTCCTACGAACATAAATATTCTTTCATTGGAGTATGATCCAACTTTGTCTGGGGTAATGTTCCAATTGTTGACTTTCAAAGTGGTTGTGATTGTGAACGTAATGAATGAATCATCAATTTGACAAATGTCTTGATTACCAGTCAATGGAATGATTATCTCTTGTCCTCTGTAGAATCGTGAATTCTCTGATGGTTTCAATTCTTGAATAGAAGTACTGTGTGCTCCATCATTCAGAAGATAATTAACGTGGTGTTCAGACATTAGTTGCTGTTGTATTTGACCAATGTCATCTCTTGTGTATTTGATTGATCCAGTGCTATTGCCAGTCAATGTTGAAGCTCCATGTCTTTTGTTTGTCAGATGTGTTATATGCGAGTTCATTTTAACAAAAATAAAAAATTACATTAATGTTTTAACTCTAGTTACTTTTTCTTTTTTGGTTTCCTCATTTTAGGTTTCATTTTTTCTTCCAGTCTCAGTATTTCGTCTCTGAGTTTGTTCGCAAGTGCTGTATTTCCTTCATTGATTGCTTGTTCATACTGAGCCATCTTTTCTGCATGGATTTGCTGATCCGATTTCACATCTGGTATCATCTCAACACCTGTCTGAGCAATCTTTGAAATCACTGGTCCAACAAAGGGAATGAGATTCAGAAATGGAGCTCCAACTCTGAGTATGTTTTTGCCAACTGCTGCTAATTTTGATAACCAACCTGGTGCCATTTATGTAAAATAAAAATATTTGATCATTAGTGAATGATTAGCCTTTGAATTGAATCTTTGAGTTTGACGACTGGGGCATATCATCATTAACGTTCCGAGCATTTCGTGGAGGTTCGTACTCAATCATCTGTGGTTGTTGTGGTGCTCGATTGATCGCTTTATTCTGTTGGTACGAATCCATCATTCCTCCTAATCCACTAAGAATTCCTCCTGCTGTTTGTCCAAATTTACTGTTCGTTTGAGAGAGCAATCCACCACCGACTTGAAGCAATGTTGGAGCAAGAGGTTTGATGAATTGAAAGAATTGTTTGCCAATATTTTTGAGTTTGTTGAAACTTCCTGGTGCCATTTAAGGAAAAATAAAAAAATCAATTCATTTATATTTTTAGCGAGGAAATAATCTCATGAGAGACTTCTGCCCTAACGGGGTATTGCTTTGGTGAGAGAGATACCATAATTGAGAATCGTGTTGTATGCTTCATTATACTATACTCATATCTTTTCCACCAACAAGGATCTTGAAAATGGTTCTAAACACTGGGAGAGCATTAATGCATGAACATTTTGTTGATAAATCATCCAATTCGATCACCACATCGTTGATCCCAGTGAGTGTAGCAATCAGTGCGCATAAATCACTTTGGTTTGTGATCAGTTTCTTTGATGGTTCAATTAGGTTATTCAATAGTTTCTTTTCACAAGCGAATGCATTCTTGTACACTAGCAACAGTTGATCTTTGAATGCTGTAATATTAGATGTATATTCTCGGAGTGGGATAGAACGACTTTGGATTGGTGCTGATGGATATGTCTCGAGTGGTGGATCATAAACACCTGGAACATTCTCTAGTTCAACATTAGCGCATTGCTCACTATTCAACCTTCCAGAATTCGAACCTTTATTATCGATGATGACATTGTTGGTGATTGATGTTGGTACTGAAGAAGAACTTGTGTGTTTCGTAAATTGACAACTTAGAATTGGTTGCATCACTTTATATAAAAATAAAAAATATATATTTCTGTTTTTAATCATCAACTTTCATTTCCACTGTCATCTTCTCCCATGTCTTTCTGCAATTGAGCAAATCTAGTATAGTTTGGCATTTGTGATTGGTATGTGGTGAGATCTCTTGTTCTGTAGGCTTGACGTTGAATATCATTAGCAATTGTAGATATCTGTGATGAATATGTATTGAAGAATTGTTCCAAATATGTTTTATCACTCTCGATCAATTGATAAAATCGTGGATAAACCCGTTCCTTAAAGTCTTTTCTTTGTTTGATTTTCTTCCATTCCTCTGACGTACTATCGTAGCCTTGAACATTATCTGTAAGCCATTGATCCCACAACATTGAACCAACTTTGGATTGAATCGAATTGAACACAATATTGTCAATCACACCTTTGCTAATATCAACTGGATTTGTTTTGTTGGCACGATATCTCTTTAATACATTGTTCATCCATTCACCAGCAAGTTTCTTCAGAATCGCAAATGGTTGATTCAAGCGTTTCTTCTTTGCTTCTTCATAGCTAATTTCTTTGTAATTCGATGGTAGTTCATATTGACCATGTTTGACAAAATTCCGATGCACAGCTTTGATTCTCCTTCCATTATCTTGATAGAATGTTTTGTACTTGTTTTGTCTTCGCATTTCTGGTGTTGGATTCATTGAGTAGTAAGTCTCTTTGACTGGTCTATTTGTGTATGGAGCTAGCATGAAACCATTAACGGCAACCAGATCTTTAGTCTCTTTATCGTAGACCATAACATCTGGAACTTTACCATATTGTTCCACTATAACTTCCCAATTGAGTTCATTTCTTTCAATGTATTCAAACGCTGATGGAACACTAATTAACGCACGATTGATAGTGGTTCTAATGTCATCTTCTGCAAAGATTTTTTTCAATGCTGCTTGAGTATCCACTCCGAATCTTTTTGGTTGTCTTAACGTTGCTGTTTGTTGGTACACTATCTTTTCAGTCATGTGTATTTCATACAAAATAAAAAATCCAAAAGTAATTTTTAATTAGAGTTAAATCAGAAATGAACAAATCAAATATGTCTCTAACAGCCTATGTGAATGCAAAATTAAGTGAAGCATCTAGTAGGAATGTTTCTCATGAAGTGCAATCTCAGATTCATCCAGACCTCAATTTCAATCGCAATAGTGTTAATGTACTTGTTGGAAACAGAGGAAGTGGAAAGACATTTAATGCTCTTCGAGAGGTTGCCAAACTCCAAAATGTTCAAGTCAGGAATGAACTCTTTCACCTCTTTGTCTTCGTCACTGATAAGAACATTGATCCAACCTTCGATAAATTCAAACCAATATTGAACGTTCCGTATGTGAAAGTCAAATACGATGAAGCACTACCATTTCTGTTGGAATTGTCTCAGTCTAAAGCTGCTTATGAAGAGATTATTGACAATCAGTGGCAAAACAAGATTACAGATGAATGCCGAGATGAACTGTTCGATGCTCTGTACATTGATGACTTCTCAGTGAAGAATCTTCAAACGATTATCCTTCTTGATGACTGTCGGAGGATCCTAGGTGAACGAAGAACATCCAAAAATAGAATGACAATAATGGATTTATTACTAGAGAATCGACAACCAAAATTCACTTTCTTTCTGACGTTGCATGAGCTCTTCAGTTTGTCAGCTGATATGAAGTCAAACATCGATTCAATGTGGATCTTTGGAGGATTCAATAGAGAACGAATCAGTAGAGTGTATCCTCAGTTGAACTCACCAATTGATATTACACAATTCTGGAATGTCTATCAACGGAAAAAAAAATGTGAAGCAATCATTCTTCGATACAATACCGATGGAGTCATACTTAATGAAATAAACAAAGATGGACTAATCAGAAGGGTCAGAGAGCTCTTGTAGAAGATTCCCAATTGTCTCGTCAAGACTTCGAAGCCTCATGCTGAGAGTATCTGTCAATGTCCGAATTGATTCCTCAATGTCTGATAATCTTTGATCAATCGATAATGAATTAGAACCATACGTACTATCACTACTAACCTTCCTTAGTGCTATCTCACCTCTTATTTTTGTTAGACGATATCCATCAATGTGAATCATCCTATTGAGTTTCTGAGTGGTGTATTCGTTCAGTTCTTTTCTGTTCTTTTCCAAAAATCTGAAAGTCATAGATGGTTTCAAAACATTTCTGTTCAGGATCAAATGGTTCTAAAATCTTTAGTGATGACATTTCAATGAAATAAAAATATCTGAAACATTATTAAACTTACACCAAATTAAATTCAGTAATGAACTCTGGAGTTAAATCGTCAATTGAGTCTGCATGAAACTTTGTGTGTTGGATTGGAACATTTACTACCTTAGATAGACATGTTAGTCCGTTCAATAGTGTAGCTACAACATTTCCGTGTTTATATTCGATGAATTGTCCAACAAATTTAAATTGTCTCCGCTTCTTCTGAAACTTGGCAACTGTCTTGTTCAAGTCTAGATGAATCAACAATATGTTTCCTGGTTTGTATTTCCATAACATCTGAGTTGTCTGTTGTCGTTGGATGTTCTTTAATTGTTCTTCACAACTGGAGATGTACAAAGCTTCAATCTCTCTATTGTTTTGTGCCTGCTGTGGAGTGAACTTGTTCCAGTACGCTCGATGAGGAGTTATGTTGTAGTATTCCACCATCTGATTCATCAGTGAATGATTTGCCATTTGAGTTGCATTGTCTTGGAATCCATCTCTGATTGTTCTGATCACTCGATCGACAATTCTGTTGTGATTTGTGAATGGTGAGCTTGTGAAATAAGTGCTGACTTTCTGTTGCTCAAAATACTTTTGTGCTTCAATACTAGTCCATGCAGCTTCTCCATCACCTCGAATGTTATTCACATGTACGCCACGATGATTTATCAGATCGTTGATAGCAGTCTTGACTTTGCTCCATGATTTATCCAGAACTGGAATCACAAATAAGTATTTGGTGTTAATGTTAATTGCGAAGAGATATATCTGAAGTACTGTTTTTGACGTTGGTGATTGGATGAATACAAGATCAATTTCCCATGATCCAAACTTGGGAGAAAAGTAAGGTCTGTCACATTTCTGAGGAATCTTTTTGTCTGATGTCTGGTGTGAATCTCCAGTGATGTCTTTTGACATGAATTGCATCTTTGATCGAAATGGATATTGGATTTTCTCTATCGGAGTAGGAATCATGAGTGATCCATTAGTGATTGCTTCACGTTTCTTTCCTCTCAGTGTTGTTTGTTTTGAATTGGCGAGACTCCATCTATGAACATATTCCTCGTACCAATCTTGAAATGATCTTCCACCAAATGGGATTTGTTTCGGATGAGCAAGAATGAAATCAGTTTCGTCACTACCAATACTTCTGCTAATGTGAGACAGAACAAACATGTCTCGGTTCATCTTCTTTGTCTCCACAATCTTATTAGTGATGAATTGTTCCATGCGTTGTTGATTATCCATAATTGAATTCTCTGCTTTGATTTGTTCTTCTTCCGAATTGTCTTTTTGTTGATAGTCGAATAGTCCTTTCATTTGTTCCAACATTTCTAGTACTTGCCTTGTGGTTGGTTCAGTACGGACAACCTCTGAAGGATTTCTGGAAATAATGTCTGGCACTTGTGATATAGTCAGAAATAGATCTTCATTGTATCGTCTCTCCCTTGCTGGAAATTCATGATGTGAATGACTTTGTTTTAAATGTCTCTTCTTTCCAACTCTGATTGATGACGAAAGTGTTGAACTTGTCTTGCTAAAGACTTCGAGCCCTCCTAGGGGGAGAGTTAAAGGTTGCATTGGTGTTTCTATCGGAACTGTGACTGGAATGAAAGATTGTCCAAAGTGAATATCTTGTGCTTCGTAATAATATGTTTGATATGCTTTATATGCTTGTTCAGCTCTGGAGTCACTTGTTGTTTGTCCTAGGAATTGCTTTACAAATTGTTGGACTACCTTTCGTCCTGAATAAGTAGATAGATCAGGAGGTAATTCACCATTCAACCAATCATTAAAATATGTGTTATCATTAGCATCGTATTCTCCATGTGAATCATTGACAATATAGACTGGCAAAATGTTTGTTGAACTCCATTTGATTTCAAAAATTTTGGTTGGAGAGTGTTTTGTACTCTGAAGTAATCTATTTACGAGTGTATCGATCTGCTGTTGATTCAATTGTCGAGTGTTCATTTATACAAAAATAAAGTTTGATATTATTCTATTTGATAATCAGTTGCTTTCAGTCCATGAATGAATGGAGGACACGATTCATTTTCCAGTACGATTGCCTTAAGATGAATTCCACTGAGACTGAGTTTCTGCTGTTGTATTTTAGCGATCTCAAATCCATTAGTGTTGTCTTCGCTGATGATTCTTTTCGTCTGGAAGTTCAATGTTGTAGTCACAGTTTTCTCTCCATTAAGACACTTCACATAGTCGTCACTTGTGATATTTGTTTTCTTCAATGACACTCCTTTGATTTTGCATTTCTCATCGAGAGAGTAACACTTGGGTGCAAGACAGATCATCTGTTCACCCTCCTTCTCAATTGCTAATCCCAACAGCTTCTTCTCATCATCAACTCCTTTTTCAGGATTGGGAAACCATTCGTATTTGTGTGCATCATAGAAATCCTTGTCAGCAATCACGTGTTCAAACTGTTGATGGATTCCAGCATTCGGATCTCCACTAATTGCCCAGTAAGCAGAGTCTGTGTCTCCCTCACAAAAGTGAATCTTGTTCATGTCAAGGCATTTGTACATGAAATTGTAGATGAAATTCAGATACCAGAACTTGGCATTGTCGAGTGTGAACACTGCTTCTTGCAGACATGTTTTGCATGATGCTTTCTCTCTGTCTTCAATCACAATGTAGTTGTCCTCATTGATCTCTCTTGTCGCTACGAATCCTTTCATCATCTGTTTCAGATATGTTCTCTTCTCATTGCAGATTGTGATTGAGTTGTACTTCTCAGTGTTCATTCCATCGTATCCATAACTTCCATTCAAGTTGGTCTTACAGAATTGTTCCTTTCCTTTGTTTCCAACCTTCATTGCTTCAATTCGATCATTCATAAATGAAGTCACAAATGGTTCAAATCCTGCATGTCTCGAGAATACCATCACACTCTTAATATCGTCTACAATGAAGTGGCAATAATCAATAAGGAACCAGAGATAGTACGTCGAAAAGAACATGTACTGATCGTGTGTGCTCAAGAGTTGGGTCAGCTTCCGTTCTTTGTCATCAGTCTTCAATCCATGTTTCTTCATCAGCGAATAGGTCTTCTCTCCAATGTTTTCTTCAGAGGTGTTGACCGTAATGTTTCTGAAGATTGGTGGGAAGTTTATGAATTCATTGATGTACTGCTCATCGATGTGTCCTTTCAATTCAGCAACAAATAATGTCTTCTGATTCTTGTCTTCAATGATCTTGCGGCATTCTTTATCTCCTGTTGCGGTGAATAAGCATCGTCCTGGCATGTACATTCTGTGTTTCGTGTATGGATTGTTCTTGTTCTTGATCGATGAGAAAGCACTTGGATAAAGCGAATTGAAATCAACACCACAGACATGAGCAGGCTTCTGATTTGATCCCAGTGATCCCAGTCGGATCTGATCCCACTAAATACCTACAATACCATTTCGTTTCTTTCATTTCAAAAAAGTCTTCTTATATATGATATTTGAATGGAAAAAAAAGTAAAAAGGAAAATGGTCACTTCATAGATCATGAAAATGCAAACTTTGGGTGCTGCTGTTTCAGTTTGTTCTACAACAATAATTATAAAACCAAGTCGATAATGCGTTATTATGTCTTCTTTGATGGTTTTTTCTCACTGACTAAAGTCAATGAAGGGAATACATCGAAAAAAGAAGTGTTGGTGATTGTGATCGTGCGTGTTTTTGGGAAATAAGAGCTGTCTGAAATATTGAAGAGCATTATGTGAAAACAAGAAGTGAATTGAACATGATTAATGAAGTGATAATGAGAAAATCTCAAAGGAAAAGAGTTGAAATTTGATCTCA
The DNA here is from genome assembly GCA_033064195.1 of Blattamonas nauphoetae. Taxonomy (NCBI): domain Eukaryota; phylum Preaxostyla; order Oxymonadida; genus Blattamonas; species Blattamonas nauphoetae. Next base: position 9,876 of record JARBJD010000301.1, read on the forward strand.
GTCCAAATTTAGGCACTGACATCAATTGATCCCAGTTTTACCTATTTTGATGGGACTACTCAGATGCCTGGACATGAGTCATAATGTGTTCTGTATTAGTGGAAATTACCTTTCCGTCATCATAAGCGAAGTGATTGATTGGAGTCACGTCTTTGATATTCTGTCGATGTTGAACATTTGATAATCCACCAGTAACTGCAGCTCTCAACTTGTGATATGTTTGCTCGTGCGTCAGAGTCATTGGTAGTGATTTCCAGATGCAATACTTCTTGACTTGTATTCTTAATCGTGTGAGATGTTCATCTTTGTCTGACTTGTATGTGTTGCAGTAATCACAGCAGATTTTAACGTTCTCTTTGGAATGTCCTTTCGAATTGTCGATTCTATCCAATGTTGGTCTTACTGCTTGTGAGAAGTGACTCTTGCAGATGTAGCAAACTCTATTGCACTTTTGTTCAAACCATTCATAGTCAGCTTCTGTAACGTTTTTGTCTGTATTGCGATGTGCTTTCATGTCTTGATACCTATATCCTTCAACTTTATGTTTCCAATATTGTCTGGTGATTTTGATTGGTCCAGATTCGTCACATTCGTTGTAGTCGGCATCAATATCAAAGTCTTTGTAGGCACAGGCATACTTGATTGCAGAAGCGTTGGCTGACAATGAGAGATTGTGCAACATATCCACTTTGTACTGGAAGTTCAGATCAATGAGATTGTCTAGTGGCGCAATCATGCATTCGACATCTCTTATGTTGTAGAATTTGAGGTATTCCCAACGGTTCTTGAATCCTTGCTTGTTCCAATCATCAAGATATAATTGATAATCACTGTCGGACATTTCACTGTTGTTGAGACTGGAATAGAATTCATATTTGGAGAAAGGTTCTTGTTTGCTCAGTACTGTGTCGTAGTCTGATGAATCAAATGATTCGTAAGCAAAGAATGATTTCTGAAGCGTTGTATTTCCACCAAAGGCTTTGACTGCATTGTCCAAAGTCATTGGTCCAGTGTATGACATCATATCAATGAACCGAAGAACCTGTTGTGTCTTCTCGTGTCTGATCAATACTTGCTTATACTTCGTTGTGGATCCAAGGAAGCTCACCACTTTCCAGTCCTGATCAACCAGATCACGAAAGATAAGATTGATGTCAAATCTGGAGCTATTGAATCCAATAACACTGACTTCATTTTGTGAGGGAATCTCTGGGTCATCATATTGGTTGTTCTCTCGAACTGTTTCTGCATATTTGAAGAGTTCTCTAATCCATTGCTTCACAAAGTCTTTTCCATTTCGAAGATCAAAGTAGATTGACTTCATACCTGATTTTGTCTTAATTGCCGATGCAACAGAGAGAGGCTTCAAGTGTGAGATCAATTGTGTGTTGTCATCAGAGAATAGATTGTCAAGAATGAGATCTTCCATTGTTTCGAAATCGTAAGTGATGTAGTATTGTGTTGGTTTGAACTCGTCTTGTCTCTTGTGTGCCATCAGAAACTCAAACGTTCTATTGTTGAGGATATGTGGAACATAAGGTCTTGGTGTTCGATCGAGTTGGATCTTCTTCACATGTTTTCCATCAAGTTCCTTACACTCAGCAATATGTTTCTCATAGACTCTGCTGTAGTTTGTATTCTTCACTTGGAATCCTCTTGATTGACAATATGGACAGAGTTTATATCCAGTGAGTTTTTCAGGATCAGCAATGAACATCACATGGACCATCGTTGCAGTTAGTGGGACCATGAGAATAGGGACAACCAGAGCATCATCATTTTCGTTGACATATGATTGACTGAGGAAGTACTTTTTATTATCCTCATCGAATTCATAAATGTGTACTGTGATATTTAGGATCTTCATTGTTTCTTCCATGTCAGATGCAATATCAAATCCAGGATAGTTTTTCAAGTGTTCAGTTAATTGTTTTTGAGTGGGATTGATAAGATTCTTGCATTTGGCGAACAGTCTATGAGCTTCAGCATTTCTAGTACACAGTGGTATTTTATGCTCTGGTGAATCTGGAAGTGTTTTGTGAGAAACAGCTTGAAAGAAACAGATATTGTATGGAGAATCAACGTATTTAATATTGTGTGTCTTCATGTGGATGGTGAGTAAAGCATTTGCTTTTCCTGCAACTGGAAATCTGTAAACAGCAACCAAAAGAGAATGGAAAGCAATGAACATTGACTTGGTATCCATCAGTGTTCTCTCTTGTGATTCCTTGATCAGATTGATTGCATATTTCGAATACTCAGCGACATCTGCCTCATGACGAATTGCTGTTGGGAAACTCTTTGATGAGTTCTCCAATTCTGGTCTGAAGTCGTTGTATGTAGTCTCATTACCATCTTTTCTCTCAACGATCTTTCCAAAGTCAATACTGATCTTGAATGGATGATCCTTCTCTTTTTCATACACTGACTTTATGAATGTGGTAATTTCCTCAACGTTCTTCAGATGATTGTGGAAGTACAACTGATATGGTTTTCCATTGGTAGTTTCTTTTTCGATCTCATTCTTTTTGAACTTTCTTCGTGCGCTCTGTAAACACGAATTGAATGCATTTTTGTTTCGTGGTTCAGCAAGTAAGATACATTCGTTAAAACCATTGAATGACTTCACTTCCTTTGATTCCATTCGTTCGTTTTTCTTTTGAATGATCAACAGATTCTTCATCCAATGATCCATTAGCTTCTCTTCAATTGACTTTAGTTTTCTTGTGATCTTGAACGCTTGTCTTCTCAGTTCAGTTTCGTTAATTCTTGGATGAGCTTTCATATCGATGATGATGATATTGTGATCCTCTTCATTCATCATTGCATTGTTGTTCTGTTCATTCTGTTTGTGAATCGCTTGTTGTTCTCTTTGTTGTTCAATTTGTTGTATGTAACTCTCGATATCACTATCACCAATATGTTTTGTTGGTCCTTCGAAGTGAACTTGTGGATTCTTGAGCATTGACAGGAGATATGATCTTTGATGTTTGTAGTTTTTACTCTCGGGATTATAGTGTCGATCATATCCATGTTTATCCTTGAAGTCAAACGTGGTGTTCGGAAATAGTTGTTTAATTTTGGTGATGTAATTTAGTACAACTTTTAGAGGAGATTCCATTTTAGTCGAATTAAAAAATCCAAAAATAAAAAAAGTTAAGTGATTATTCTTGATGAGCTCCAAAACTGTACAAATTTTTATTTCTCCAAGTTTTTTTCTGAAGACATAATTGTGACTTTACTTATGTTGACATTGATGAAAAACAAAAATACGTGAAGGTTAGTTCCATTTTACGTTCGTACGAGCTTCCTATAGACAACCCGATACTCCTTTGGGGATCATTCTATCGTGATCCTACTTAATGACTAACACTGGCGAAGTCCTTGAAGGAATAAGCATTGGGTGGGCATGATTTACGGTCACATCTAAGTGAAGCCAACATGAACCCCGGAGCCAAACTCGAAAGTTCGACCGTCTCCAACACAACCTCCAAGTAGTTCTACGCATTAATCACAAGGGCACCATTTTGCCTAAGCATCAAGGGAAATTACGTCGAGGTCTCACACTTGAACATTTTGGACCTACTCTTCATATGCGAAATAAAAAATCCGAAAAAAATAAATCGGCCTTAATTTTGAAAATTCCCATAAGTCCAGATAATGTTGTCAGATCACTCTAGAAACATGATAAATGAACTTGCCGTATCGATATTGACCTTGTTGGTACAATTTTGGGTGGTCACAAAAATAAAGGTCAATTTTTAAAAATTCATTTTTTTTATTCTCTATGGAGTTACTTCATCAAGTGGTGGACTTTTCAAAATGAAAATCAAATTTTGACCCATTGACACCCGTTGACACAGTGACACGAGCATAGTCATTAGTCCGGAATAATCAATGAGTAGAAAAATAATCTATTCGTCATTATTCATTTGGAGAATCATCGATGGAGTTCTTCTCTGTCTTTCCTCTCAAGTGAGGTTTTCTCTTTGCTCTGAACCATTCGTCAAGTCTCGCTTTGTATACTTTATCATCACCAATCACTCGATAGTGAAAAGGAATGTGTACTTTCTTGTACTCATCAATGAGTTCACAATTATGCTTTCTCAGTTCGTTTTCAACAAAAGATTGAGTGTAATGCTTACGCTTCATCTTGTGTGTTCTGACTCCTTTCATCCATTGTGATGGTTTGATTCTCCATTCAACTCCTTCATGAAGATATTTCACTACTGACTCTGATGTTTTGTATTCACCAACGAGTTCACAATTCTCACTGTGTAGTGACTCAATGAATTTTTCTTTATTGCAACAGTTATCGAATCTGTGATACATGTTTGGATTCAGATGTGGTCTTGCTCCTTTAATGAAAGCAGGAATGTAAACTCGATAAATCTCATCAGGTTTATCTTCACTTGCATAATCGAAAGTACCATGTGCCAAATATGAGGTTCCAGAACGATTCAGAACTGGTTCGGTGATTAGTATTAATTTTTCATTCTTTAGAGTCTCGTTAAGTTTGTTTGGTGTAAGCTGATTCGTCATTTAATACAAAATAAAAAAATCAGATAATAAAACAATTAACGTTTGTTTTGTCAATGAATGAAAAAAACCCTTTAGATTTAAGTTTGCTAAATGGGGTCACTTTTTGACTAAGTATTTGAATTTGAACCCAAAAAAGGTATCCACCAAAATGCAAGAAAACAAGTATTATCCGGCATTTCGGAATCATAGCTGATTGTACTTTAAAAATAAGACTCTGTTCAATCGGAATTGAGAATCACTATTCAGTTCCCAGTATTATAATTCCCGGACTAATTGCAATCCTTGGAGATATAGATATTCTTCTTCTATACTACTGTTCGACATGGAAAAAATCTCAACTCTGTCTGGCGATGAAGGCACAACAATTGTGAGAATTCGAGTGAGGAAGGGAGCGAGTGAAATGAATGCGGGAGCTAAAATCGCAATTTTGCCGTCTGGAAGGATCATTGTGTGGAGAGTGAGGAAGAGCTGTTGGGGTGTTGTGTTTTTGACTTTCTGAGCAAGACTGATTCCAAATGAACCATCGAAAGTCCGAGTTCGAGATGAGCTCGTTTTCCTCTCTTTTAAAATCCGATAAACAATTTCTGAGATTTCCTTTGATATTTCAGAAAGGAGTGTGTCCTTCAGACCAGGGAGACGGTTAGAGAGGTACCGAGGTTTGTTTGGTTGAACGAGATTCAGGGGAGTGGAGAGGTTGACAGAGAGAAGGATGGAAGCGACGATGGACGGGAGTGGTTGTTGGGTGACGGATGATTGGTGAATGCCTCGGAAAGGAGCAGTGGCTCTGCTGATCGAGAAGGGCGTTGGAGTGTTTCGGGTTCGCTCTTCGATCTCCTGCAGAGCGATCAGGATCGAGTGAAGAAGCGAGATATCGGTTGTCACAGCGAGCGTGACCAGCGAGTCGATGGCAGGTGTTGTGTCGAACGAATCAAACTTGTTAACAAACCGAGGCCCCTCTTCAGTGAGATCTGGTCAGTGGAAAATAATTATGGCCGGTCCATTATGCGAACCGACCGAAACATAATCACTTCATTACCTTGGAAGGAGGATCATGTTCTTAATTCCTTTCTTCCAAGCACCCAGGAGAAACCAAAAGGTGTTGGAGACTGTCGCAAAGCGACGGGAAGAAGGGGCAAAAAATATAAGGGTCCGATCGTAGAAAATCCTCAACGAGGAACAAAAAACTACGACGGCATTGTTAAAAAGAGTCACAAAGGTAACCCAGATAGAAGCATCTGCTCTCCTCGCGGCTTGTGGAAGCAGGGATGGAAGAGGGGCCTCGGTTTGTTAACAGCACCGCCCTTCCAGTAGGTGCTGGCCAAACCGTCGGCCCCTCTTCAGTGAGTCTTGAAAAGAACAAAGGAGAGAGAAACTATGTGAACGAAATGAAAAGAAAGCATATCCGTTAAGGATTGAAAGTAGCGTGAGCGTTAGTCGTTTGTTGGACCGTGACCCCCCTCCAGGGGCTGCCACCAAGCTGCGGCGAGAGAGAAGTCATCCGAACCGTCCAGGATTGGTCTGGCGTAGTACTTGTCAGCAACGGTGGAGCCTGCGGACCAGCCGACATGCGCGTTGAGCATGCGAAGGCTGATGTTGCGCTTGAGGCGCAGGTAACTGATTGTTGCGTGCTTCACCGAATACGGCCTGTATGTCGAGGCGAGGCCCAGCTCCCTGAAGACGGCCTCGATCCTTGCTGAGACGTGCTGCTGGCGCAGCTGTCGACCCGTTGTGAAGTTGACCCAAACGCATCCCAGGTCTGCGTGAGGGAGAGATGCTAGGCGTGGCGAGGCAACCGTGATGTTGAGGCGGTGCTGTCTGAGGGCAACGTAGGGCGAGTAGTCCGGTGAGCCCTCATCGAAGATGTGCTTCTGAAAGAATGCGTCTTGTCGTTGTTTTTGTCTTACCGATACGACAGCACGTCTTGGCAGGCCCTCCAGAACTGACTCAGGCCATTCGATTCGTTCCCAGCGTAGATTGATCAGTTCCTCCCTTCTGCAGCAAGTGTACGCGAGGACTAGTACGATGGCTCTGGTCTGTTGGAGTTCCGGGTCTGTGTAGGCTTCCTCTGCTGTCATCTGTGCCCAGCGCAACAAAAGGTTGATGTTCCACATTGAGGTGTAGAACTCCGGTGTATCTCGCGGACTGTCTCGCGCGAGCAATTTCTGGATTGAGCGGAGGGCTGTCTTGTCGTTGGCGAGGCCTGGGTGGAAGATCTGGAGGCTCGACCTGACACTAGACAGAAGTTGGGACTGAGACTGCGGGGAATCCTTGAGTAGCGACTGGAGATAGAGGGCAAATTCCGACAGTACTTTCTGCATGTTCGTGTCGTGGTGAATAAGGTATGTCACTTCGTACTTCTTCTGACGACAGAAGATCTCGAATAGTCTCCACGCGCGCTTCCACTTCGCAGGGTTCTTGTATCTCGTCTCTTCTACACGAATGAGCCTTTCCTCCCAGCCGTCAGCGTAACATAATTCCCGAAAGAAAGGGGAGTGAGGGTGGGGGAGCGCTCGATCAGTCGAAAGCTCGACCTGCTGGGCGGTAGGTTCGTCTCCTCGAGAGGAGGGTCCAGCGCCATCAGGGAGCAGACTCAACTGAGCCGTGGGGTAGGATCCGTGTCGGGCGGTATGTTCGTTTCCGGTTGAGGAAGGTCCAGCGCCGACAGAGTGGGGGTCCGTTGGACCAGGGAAGCTAAGATTTTGCCGGGCGGTAGTTTCGTTTCCACGTGTGGAAGGTCCAGCGCCGACAGAAGAGAGTAGTCTCCCAGAATAAGGTGGTGCGGTGTCAGTTGGGTGAGGAGCGTCGACCATGGCTGTGCTTCCCATGCCGGGGATATCAGGACTGCTCTCTCCGGCCTCTGCGTCAGAAGCTTCCTCACCACTCTCGGAATAAGAAGAATTGGAGGATGAATAAGTAGATTCGTCATCCCTGACCAGTCTATTGTTAGAGCTCCCCTTCCAGCTCCGCCGTCCTCCTCTGAGAGAGAGTAAAACGTTCTGCATTGTCTGTTCTTGCTTGTCGCGAACAGATCTATCTCCGGAACGAAGTTCCATTCTCGTTGCAGTATTTGGAGTGCTTGGGGGAGGAGCTGGTACTCCCCGTGGGGAGGGAGGCGAGAGAGAGAGTCCGTGATTCCGTTGTTCTTCCCAGGGATGTGGTTGATTGAGTGGAGGGTGATCTTGAACGTCTTGAACGTCTTCAGGACCTCCCTCGTGATGTTCAGGAGGGGAAGACCTGCTCTCTGCCTTCGGAGGTTGAACACTGCTGCTGTATTGTCTGACAGGAGGGCCACCGCTGTTACCTGTGCTTGCTTCAGATGCTTGACTGCGCTCTGGAGCGCCTGGCCAACTGCCGCCGTCTCCTTCCAATTGCTCGTTTGAAGGAGGGATTCCCTGTTCCAGTACCCATGAAAGTAGAGAGTGCCACTGCTCAGCTGAAGAGTGGCGCCCCATCCTGTCGGGCTGGCGTCTGTTGTGATCGTCGCCTGCGACTTGGTGGGCCTGAACGAGTGGGGTCGGTTGTGTTGCAGCCTCCTCTTCCAAAACTGAACTTCGCCCAAGAGTTGGGGGTTCACACGTGTGTTGCCGCTCCAGCCTCGTTTCCGCACTGCTCCGGCTAGCATGGTCTGATGCCGTCTGAGGTAGAGGCTGGTCTCCGGTATTGAAGTACGCAGAAAATTGAGTGAGCCGACGAGACTGGACAGGTGTTTGGTGGAGATCATCTCCCTCCGTTGACAAGAGATTGTGTGGGACTTCAAGGCTGCGATCAGCTTCTTCCTCCTCGACTCCGTCACCCTGACTGTCAGATCGCCGGAGTTGATTTGCCAACCGAGGAACTCTACTTCTTGACTGGGCCGCAACTGGCACTTCTCCTTCGAGATCACGAAGCCCAGCTGCTGGAGCCTGGTGACCGCTTGTTCTGTCTTGGTCATCGCGTCCTCTCTCGTCCTGGCAATGAGGAGTAAGTCGTCGAGATAAAAGATGATCGATAGGTTCAGCTCCTTCCTCAGCGTTTTGACTGCGATCTTCATGGTCTGTGTGAACGTGTGAGGGGCTGTCGAGAGCCCAAACGGAAGAGCGTTGAACTGATAAGTCTTGTCTTGGAACCGAAAGCACAAGAAGGGCCGAAGGGGGCTCGCTAGGAGTATGTGGAGGTATGCCGACTGAATGTCGATCGTTGTCATCCAACTGTCTTCTTCGATCAACGGGAAAGCCGTCTGGACGCTCTCCATTTTGAAGTGTTCCGTCTTGATTTCCTTGTTCAACCTCGACGCATCGATCACCTTGCGGAATGACCCGCCCTTCTTGGCTACTAGGAATGTGGGAAGGATGAGAGCAGCGGCTGACTGGGTCACTTCGGTCACCGCTCCGATTCTGATTTCCTCTTGGAGGAGAGATGAGTAGGCAGCCATCTCTACTGGAGAACCGACGAACGGTGGGGCTGGCTTGAGGCGACGAAGTCTGCTGGGGGCCTCCGCGTCCTTCCATTCCCATAACGCGCCGGAGGCGATCAAAGTCCTCCCACCAATAGCTTCCCAAAGAAGAATCCTGTCTAGCAATCTTCCCGTTATCTTCTGTTCTTCTAAGGGCCCCGACCGAATCTTCTGTTCCTGTTTTGTCCCGAGTTCGGTGCTGGGTATGAGCCGGTTGGTTTGGCGGGGGTCCGACCCTGACCCCCTCTCTGTGAGAAATTATTTGCAGAATGCATTTGTGCGAGTGACTGTGGGGCCAACATCTGGACAGTGTGGTCGAAACGAGATTGGTGGAGTTGGACAGGTGGCGGAGGGGGCGGAAGAAGCTGCGTTCGAACTGAGGCGGGTTGGGGAATTCCCATGTGGTCTCTCATCTCTATGAGCTTCGCATCACAGACATATCGGGTGTGATGTGCTCGGGTCGCTGCGTCTGCTGCGCTAAGCATGGCATCGGCGAGTTTCGTGAGGATTGGGGACCTTTGATCCTGTTCATAAATCAGTTTGTAAATATCGCCCAGCATGGCGATTGTAGTCAGTCCTGAGCGAGTAGAAGCCCTCAAGATTTGGTCCTGAAGTCTCCCCACATCCGATAAGTCGTCTTGGACGTCTGCGACGCGAGTTTGGATACCAAGAGTTGAGTGGATGTGGTCCGACGAGAGAGACAGTTGATCCAGGATTTGTTGTGGCAAAACTGTGTCGAGCCAGTTGCCGTCGAAGTCGTTGAAGCGCCTTTTCATCTTTGCTTTGAGCGAGGCGAAGAACTGGCGAGGAGGTGTGGGATCCGATTCTGATTCGAACTCCCATTGAGAAACAGTACCCTGAAAATCTGTGGGTGGTCGCTTTGATTTTTTCCTTTGGGTAGGAACTCTGCTTTCCTTCTTTGTTGAGCGATGCGACCTTCTGGGTGACCTTGACCGGTGATGGTTCCTCCTGCCCGAGGGGTTTGGTGTTTTTGATCGATAATGTCGACTTGCACTGGAGGATCGATGAGAAAACGAGAGGAGAGGTCATCTTCCGAAGAACTGGAGGAGATTGGCTCAGATAGTGAATCCTCGTTGTGGGTCGGAGAGTCGTCTGCTGACTGCCTCTTTGTCTTCCTGATAGGGCGACTCTGTCGATGCGATGAAGATGAGGCTGAAGAAGATCTTGGTGTCGAAGAACTTGAATATGATGGTGGCGTCGACAGGTTAGGAGGTGGCGGGGGCGGGAGAAAAAGTGTCGGATGTTCTGCTTTCAGGCCCTCTGCGATTGCGGCCAATATATCTTTCGGTATCCCCCTGGGAGGTGGTGGGGCAGGAGGAATCAATAAGTCCGCAGTATTTGTTTCGGACATGAGATCAGATGGACCGGCCATAATTATTTTCCACTGACCAGATCTCACTGAAGAGGGGCCGACGGTTTGGCCAGCACCTACTGGAAGGGCGGTGCTTATCAGATATCGCATCACTTTCAAACACGAATCGACAATCTGCGACGTCACCTCATCCTTCCTCACAGCACGTCCCTCCTCAACTCCCTCCCGACGACACGCAACCATAACAGGTAGGGTATTCAAGACAAGTTCAGACAGTGCTTGTCTTCTCTGGGTCAACAACGTTTTCGCGAGTGAAGGAAAGGCTGGCGTCGCGATAGTGTATGCGATGTGAGCCAGCGCTACTGCGACCAGCGGAAGATTGTTGGTGTGACCAGCCAACTCGACAACGCGGTCGAATGCATCAGGTTTCTTGTCCAGACGGAGATTCGCGATATGAATGGAGTGGATTTTGTGAACAGAAAATACGAAAAGTGCTTGCGCGTCGTTCTCCGCGTTCTTCAGCTCGTTTGCGATGTTGGGACAGTTCCTCGAAACAACAGCCAGCTGCGTCAGAAGCTTCCATCTCTCCTCGCCCTCAGCTGTCCTCAGCTTCTCGACGATTGACTGCTCGAATTGTAAGTCGTGTTTGAATGTGCATCCTTTGATATGGGTTGTTTGATCATCATAAAAGACGAGTCTGGCAACTTTTCTCATTTCTTTGAGGAGAGCGATGGGAGTGTTGTAGGAATTCACTGTCGCCATCTCCACCAAGCATTCCACCATGCGATTGAGAGAGCTGGGTGCTTTCTTTCGGTTTGATTGTAAGTATGCCCTGAACGACGAAAGGAACTGGGTTTGTGTGTCTGTTCCAAGATAAGTGAAGAGATGTACAAAGGCGATGTCTCTCCTTTTCTCGTCTGCTTCACACAAGTTTATTCCCCAATCCGAACGGCTGAAGGTGAGGCTGATTTCGATGTCGGCCAGTGTTGTCAGTGCAGCGAGTGCAGATGGTTGGCTGCTGTCGTTCCACACACTTGGCTGTTCTGACAATCTGCACAGCTCGGGAGAGAAGAAGGGGAAGGAGTGAGGGAGGGTTGTGGTCGAGTGAAGAGCGATTACAAGACATCCAGTGAAAGGAATCACAAGCTTCCTCGGGAAGTTGATGGTTCTGTTTGCGAACCAGACGTCAAAGCGAGACAGATATTCAACACACCGACCTGCTTCGGCACAAACCGACGGAGAAGGACTGTTCATGTGATCTGTCTCACCCAATGGTGGAGAATCGCGAGGAGTGAATGGATTAGTCACAGGGAATGTCGTCGGAGTGGCGAAGAGGAGTGCCTCGGTGTGAGGTGTGGACAGGCCAAACTGGTTCGAGAAGACAGACACAGCAGCTGTCGACAGCTCGTCGCTCGTGCTCGCAGCGGAGAGAACGAGGAGAGGGAGAAGAGAGGAAGCGAGTGAGATGTTAAGATATTGGTGTCCTTTCAGATCCATCTTCATCGTTACCATCGCTTTGAGCAGCACAACCCAATTCCGGGTCGAGCTCCCAAAGTCCAGACAGTGCGGTTCAGACGGCGATTCAGACACCACTCGAACTGAACTCACTGCTGCCGAAAGGGCGACCTCCACAAGGCGTTGAGTGTTTGTCTCGACGAGGCGGCGGAAGAAGGCTGTGTCTGAGCTGGCCATGTGGATGAAGGTGCTGGCAGGGTCGGTGAACGAGAGAGGGGAGAGGAGGGAACGGAGATCATATTTTTGGTGGAGGAGTGGTTTGCGACGTGTAATGAAGAGAGGAGAGGAATCCTGGTTGAGTGTGGAGTTGAGGTTGTGGTATTGATCGTGTTCGAAGACGATTATTTTTGAGAATAGAATGATAAAGTCCCGAAGAGTGGAAGAGAATGAGAAAATATAGTACCAGGATAAACCCGTTAAGTCGGATAAACCCGTTACCAACATACCCCACTTCACATTGAAACTTTTATTATGACGACTGATATGTTGTGCTTGAAAGAAAGTTATTGTTCGAATTCTGAAATGATTTGTCCCCTGTTCAGTTGTTTGATCGAGGTCAATGGGTCAGTTCAAATCGATGAATGACCAGCCACGACACCCTGAATGTGATGCTGAGTACAAAGAGGTTGCATCTCAATGTACCATCCCTTGGACGCCTGGGAAGACATTGGCTAAGTTCCGAGCACATTTCGACTTACACTTTTCTCATTCCATTTCGCAATCATTCTTTCAACAGTGACTCCTGTTTTAAAAATAATGAAAAGAGTAATGAACGGGAAGTGGAAGGATAATTTTAGTGAAGAGGGGGGACTGCTATGCTCATGTGGAATGGTTAACGGGTTTATCCGCTCAAACGGGTTTGTCCGGGTACTATTATATGAGCGCATATTTATGAAATGACACACTGGTGGTCATTTATTTTTTTCACATTTCAGCTTTTTACTAATTGTTTTGACTCCTTTTTTTGAACAAGGACGGATTATCGAAGGTTTTTTCAGGATCGAACCAGAGAAAACTTTTTTCGTCTTTCATCTCGATTGATTCGTTTGTATTGATTCTCTCTCATAGAATCGGTTTTTTTAGATGGATTTCATCATTGAGAAGCTTTTTGAGCTGTTTTGAAACAAAATAGGGTAAGAAAATGGCTAGGTCAAAAATCAGTGAAATCTGTTGTGATCAAAACAAAAACGAAAGATTTCACCCCTCACATGTTTAGTGAACATCTAAACGGCAATTAGACGAAAACAAAATTTTTGTCACCAACTATAGTGTGGTGTGTCTTTTCAAAATTATTTGCTCATATGATGAACAGAACGCATACGTTTGACGTTGTTGGAGGTGGATGATTTTGGTTTTTTATGAAGATCATCAGGTAGATGTTGGAAAATGGAGAGAAAAAAAGAATTATCAAATGGAAGGACAGAAAAACGCATGGAGATTTGCCAAATGAAACAAACCAAATCAACAGAAATGGGAAAGGAAAACGGGAAACAAACCAGTTCATCCGATTGTGTACTTGAAGTGTCAGGTGATAAGAGGTCGTTCGATGATGGAGAGGTGAACATCTCTGAGCTTAATTTGATCAAGCCAACACTACTTTCGAGCAATTGTTGCGACAGTTGAATTCTTCCCATTTCACGCATGTCCTTGCCGGGAAGTCTGTTGGAAGTCCTCGGACAATATCACACTTGTTTTGGAAACGTTTCGATTGATCAGTGAGAATTAAAATTTAAGGGCTCAGATTACCAAACTCTATGCAAAGCACTGGTCAGGCTATCAATCAGGTATTTTCCCTAAAATTTCTCAATACTATATCTCACAGGTTGAGAAGATATTTGATCTTCTTCATTCGAAAGAAAACGACGACAATCTTTCATCGGAAATTCTTCTCAAAATGCTTGATTTTGTGCGTGGCACAGTGAACGACCTCGACAAATCATTGTCAACTCAAGCACATCCGGTGAACTCAGCAAGTGATGAAACAGAATCAGCGACTTCTGAGACATGGGCTCCGTTGGTGTGTTTTTTTGAAATCACTCATTTTATCAGGATGACACACAACATAAAATCGAACATTTCCGAGAAGAAATCACATATTTCGACTCTTTACAAAAGCGTATAGAAGAACGAGAGAAAATGGAACGAGAAAGATCACTCCAGAATCCATCGACTCCATCTCAAGAACAAAAACCATCCTCGAACACAACCCCTCATTCCCGATCTCGAGTTCGACAACTTGCGAAACGAAAAACTCCAAACAAGCCACAAACAACCGAACTGTCACGAGAACCACTTTCGTTCCAAAGTGCGTTCTCTCCCCACACACTTGTCAGTCAATCAGTGTATGTTCCGAAACACACAGCATACTCCGATTTTCCGGCCGTTGATCCACTCAGCATCAATCATACTTCCCACAAGATTCGAAATCGAGACGATCCACTCAACCCAGTTTATCCAGCGGAACCCGCCACGACTTACCCTCCCGCCCACCTCCCTCCTCCAGAGCCTCCCCAGCCAGAACCCGTTTTCCATCCAATCGAACCATCAGCACCTCCAGCGGAAGAAAGCGAGACACTCGTCGTCGAACCATCCGCACCGACTGCGGAAGAGGAAGCAAGCCACGAGATTTCGGAAGCGAAGAAGGATGCAGTATTTCCATACAAGCAACCCACAATTGTGGATGTGCCTCACAAAACAATCACAATGGACGCTCCACCAGTTCAACCAACCCGAATTGTTCTGCCGTCCGCTCCGACTGAGGAAGAAGAAAAACAGGCAGATGAGGATTTGCATCAGCCGAGGGAAGACGCTGAGTCCATCGAGGAAGGACGTCACGCACAGGAACACCGAAAACGAGGGCTGTCGCGAGCGTCGTCCTCATTTCCTCTGACTCGGCCAGAAGAAGAGAACGAGAGGCGTCTTGCGCTTGATGACGTTGTGAAGTACGCCGAGCAGCGATGGGACGAGAGGGAAGGGTCAGCGAAAAGCGCCGTTCAGCAGTTGACCCAGATGGAGCTGCTTCAGAACGACCGCGAAGAGCAGATGCACAAAATCGACGAAGACCTGACAGAGCAGTATGAGAAAGACTTGAGAGCGATGAAAGATCCGTTCGATCGCGCTTTGAGGGAGCAGGATGAACGAGAGGCAGAACTGGATTTGTTGGCTGAAGAAGGACACGACATGAAACAAACGTACCAGGAACAGATCCAAGAAACAGTTGACTTGATCAGACACGAAAAGGAGGAATTGTTGAAAGCGATGGCCGAGTGGAGAGAGGAGAAAGAGAAGGAACGGGGGATGATCGACGAAAGTGGACGAAACGAAATAAGACGACTTTCTGAAGCTGTCGATGCTCTCCGTGAAGAGCTCGGTTCACTCCAATATCAGATCCAGATTCTCAAAGAGGAGAAAGCGAAGCTCCAAGAAACTCACCCAAAGGCAGCCACACAGCCTCAACAACAACCGCTCTCGCCTCGCTGGGAAACCACCATCGGCAAGACACGCCAATCACATCAAATCTTGTCCACCCCATTTTCCAGACAGTCAGATCGTGGCCCAACAGCCACTCCAAATTCGACGTCGTCGTTCCTCGGAACGGACGCCGATACTCGCAAAGACCAGATGCGCCCAACATTTATATCCCCTCGCAAGCCCGAAAAACCTCAAAGATGCATCTCACCTGATCGCAGTGGGGGTCCAGCTCGGACGCTCCAGGAACGGTCCCGCTCGAACGAGATTCGCCGAATTTCTCGCCGAGACGACCGACACTGATGTAAATCTTGTTTTCCCACCATATATGTTCATTTCTGATGTTTTCATCTCACAAACTCCATTTAATCCAAGTTAAGAAGAATGAACCTTGTGAAGTGCCTTTCTCCTGCCTCAAATGCCATATCTCATAAATGACGGATCCGCATAATTCCCATACGATTCCGCGCCTGTTGTAGTATGTCTAGCTCTCCTCTTATTCGCGTTGGACATGGCCATCATTTCACCCACAGTTCGAACCGTGTTCGGAGGTGTTGGCGACCTCGAATCCCGTCCTCGCCGATTTGCTGGTGTGACAATCGACTCCTCCTCTCTTGACACCGACCCTGATACTCTGTGCTCTCTTCCATTCGTGAAAGTTCGTTCGCTGAAAAGTGACCGTGTGTCTTCCTCGTCGACATCGTTGTTCCAATCTCCCATTTCGTCTGGCGATGCGTTTCGCATTGGTTTCTTCGTGAAACGGCTTGTGAGTCTTCGCTGGGTCTCCTTCACTTTCTTCTCGCCTTCTGCCATCCGCTTCGTGCATTTTTGTTGGATCGCTTGGAAGGGGAGAAGGACGACGAAGAGGTTAATGTGGAGAACAAGCACGACAAAGAACAAGCGACACATCAGCACAATCCGAGGTGGATATGAACACGACAGGATCAGCGAGAGAAGTGTCGAAGTGTCCGATGCCATTGGAGGTGAGGTCAGACTCATTTTGTCGAGTGTGGCCGTTGGAAGAGAGAGAACGACGAAAATTGTGAAAAGAAGATGTTGGATGGCGTAAGATTCAGCGATCCTGAGCGCAGTGCGGATTCCAATCTTTTCTTTCCATTCGAATGGCTGGTCGGGTGTTGTTGAGTAGTGCCTGAGCATCTCTCGCATTTTCTGGGATTCTTGCTTCTTCTCCTCTGCGATTCCATGTTGTTCGTTCTTCATTTGCTCTGAAAGGAAGAAGATTGGAATCAAAACGAACAGAAGCATTTGGGACGCATTCAAATTGTGGAAGCAGGACGAGAAACCGTCTTTCGTCGGATCTGTACTCATTGGGAGGAAGAGAGAGAAGAGAGGAACGTGTCGGTCGCTCACTGGGACGGTCATCGTGAAATAATCCACAACTCTGCCAACATTTTGTAGATCTGGCAAATCGGGATTTTCTGCGGCTGTTGGCAAGGACACCAGAAGGAAGCTGATGAACAGCAAAATGGAGGACGAGCTGTTAAGTGCCTTGTGGAGGACTGTGGCGCCTTCAGTCCGTCTGAACGTGATAAACAAGTCGACAACGAACAGGATGAACGCTGAGAGGGCGAAGAGCGACGGGATGTTCACAAGAATCGACTGTTGCGCCCCGAAGGAGAGTGTGAGTGGGAGAGGGAGGGAGAAGGAGGATGGTTTGGCGTCGGCGAAGAGGTGTGTGAAGAGAAGGGTGAAGCAGAGCGAGTGGATGAGGAGGATGCGGCTGTCGCGGACGGCTTTCTTCTTTTCCTGCTTCTTTCCGAGCTGGTTTCGCACGATTCTTGGGAAGGTGGATGAGAGTGGGAGTAGGAAGGCTGGGACAACGTGAAAGAACGACGGGAGGGTGATGCCACTCGTGCCCAACACAAAATAACTTGCCAGAAACAAGAAATTCGACAGCCACGCATGTGTGATTCTCAGGCCTGTTAAATTCAACGCAAATATCATCAAAACAATTGCAACAGCAATAGAGGCCCATTGGGGGAGGGTGGTCAAAAAATCGAAAAATGGGGTAAAGGGTTCGTACGACGAGAGATGCGACGGGATGGAGATTGTTACTAGCGAATTGCGGGCCAGTATGACACTGCAGATGATGTCACACATCGAAATATGGGCGGATTTTGTCAGGTGGACGAAGATTGGGTAAAAAAGGATGACGAAGAGGCCGAGTTTTGAGGAGACAAATGGAAGGGTCAGATCGTCCAATTGAGGTGGGGATGTTGTTATGAAGGTATTTTTGATGAGGGAGAGGAGCGTTGTGAACGATTTAACGGCGAAAGGAGGGAGATGGAGGATGAACGAAAACGAGATCTCGATCATCTTCGGAATGGACGCGATAATTCCTGTAATGCTCTGCAGCGCCGCCACAAGCACTTCAACAGTGGTTTCAATGAATATATTCATGAATCCCTTCATGTTTCGAGTGTATTCCGTAAGCTGGAATGACGACGCAATGTACGGGAACAAGGAGGCAATAATCATGATAAATACCACGATAATGATGTAGCGAAGAACGATGGAGTTGATTTCGTTGAGAAGGGATGCCACAGTAGAGATGATGGTGTTGATCAGCGGCCGCGGCAGGAAGAAGACGAACAGGAGAACAGTGACAATCGGTATATTATAAACCATCAATTCATGAATTGTCACTTTTCCTGTTGCTTCGGTTTTGCTGACAGCTCGAGCTTTGACAGTAAGGGATTGAAAGATGGGCAAAAGTTCCTTTCCACTTTGTCCAAGTTTCCTTGTTGTTTGGTAAACTGTGATGTTTGAACGAGAGTTGTAATCATCTGATTCATCCAGGAATACTGTAAAGTTGTCTTCAGAGATCTCAGATGTCTGAACTGAGAGTGTTGAGAGAGGTCGAACTTTGCAGTTCATTGCTTCCTGTGATCTGTTTGTGAATTCCATTGTACAAGTTCGAACTTCTTCCACATACGGAAGATATTCGATTTTAACGTTGAGAAAGATGACAGCGACAATAGACAGGAGAATTTTCAAGAACATCACAAAATAGTATGGGCTATATTCCTGTGCAAATAGTCGTACATACATCAGACCTTTCAGGATCATCAGAGTATCCTCAAAGTTCCCTGATTCAGACTCTTTCAGAATGTTGAAGGGTCGAAGTGCAGTATTGCCACAAAAAACACGAAAAGGAAGGGTGAATGATGGTGAAGTGAAACAGAATCGTATGAATCTTGTAAGAATCGTCATTCTTGGAGTCGTTTGAGCCACAGCACTTCAACTGAAAAATTCTTCGTTGGGAATGCAGTTGAGATTCCGAGGCAGAGAGGAGAAGGGATGTCGGTGAAGATCCCAGGCTGTTCCTCATCGTCCACAACCAGTCGAGCTTCTCTCCTCCACATGTCCACTCGAATCGCGGCTGTCTGCCCACATCTTATACACAGCTTATTTGTTCTTGCTGGTTGGAACTCTTTCCCCGATGTCCACATCCCTCCGTTCTCAAGAGAGAAATGTCCACCAATCCCATTCGTCCACACTCCACAACTGTCCTGTGAGGCATCTTCAGGAAGTGGATGTCTGAGGAAGCCAAGTGCTGAAAAGTTGAGAAGAGAGAAGACCATACTCACATTCAAGGAAGAGTTTTGACTTATTCTGATTTTGAGTTCCCACGTACCCTTATAAAACGGAAGAGTAAATGCTGTTCTCCACTGGTTGGGCTCGAGTTTGACAATCTGTGTGAGTGTGGTTGCAGTGAGTCTGTAAACAGTTCGGTCGAGGGTTTGGAGAGAGGCAGTTCCAGCCCAAATCGGAAGAACTGGCAGCTGGAGTCTCAGTTCTTCCATTTTCTGCATCAACTGGATGTTCTCTCTTTCAGTCTTCACTTTCTCCTTTCTCACTTCTTGCAAAGTCTTCAGAGTTGCCTCAGGATTCTGTTTCTCGGCAAGGAGCTGGATAATCATTGCTTCAGCTTCAGTTTTTTCTTTTTCCATTTTAGTTCTGTCTTCCTCAACTGCGATTCGTTTTACATGTTCCTCATCTTTCAGTTTCCATACTCCTTCAATCGTGTTCACAATGCATCTGAACGCGTTTGACTGAAGAAGCTGGCGACAGGATATTCGAGACACAGCACTCTGATCCAACATCAACGAGGAAGAGAGAAAAAAGGGATGAATTGAGAGAGGAAGGCACACAGTGTCCATCATTCGCATCAGCAGCGCTCGTTCTTCCTCTCCACACGAATTCGGAATCTGAGTCGCTTTGAACGACGCAATTTCTTGAATCATTTGAATGACATTCGGACTTTTGAAAGGCGACACGCCAAACAGCAGCCAATACAGCACAACTCCCAGCGACCACACATCCGCCTCGCACGTCGCTCCTCCTCTCTCCGACGCCATCCGCTCCGGCGACACGTACATCAGCGTCATTATTGAACGAGAGCCGGACACATCTTCCGATTCTGCTGCCCCAAAATCACCTTCGACGAAGAACAGAGGAGTGGAGAGGTGGGAGGAAGAGAAAAAATGAAAAAGAGAGAATGAAGAGACAAACAGAGTTTCGCATGTCCATTTGCATCGATCAGAATGTTCTCCATTTTGACGTCACCATGTGCGGTCTTCCCATCTGCGTGATTGTGCATCAATTCCAGCGCGGACGCAATATCCTCCATCACTCGATACACATCCTGAAACAATCAACACAATCACAAATGGATGGCAATAAAAAGAAAAACAAGACAATTCGGTAAAACGAAGACGAAGAAAACACAACTCACGAACACACTTCTCGAGCCATTCGAACTTTCCTTTCTGTGAATTCTTTCACAATTTCGGCAAGGGACTTTCCGCCCAGTTCCATAATCATCACTCGGTTGCCCTCCATCGTCACAGATTCCTTCAGTTTGATGATTCGAGGATGCTCGAAAGTTTTCAGCCTTCCAACCTCTCGATCGAATCGATCTTTGTGTTTCTGTGTCAAACACTGCACTATCTTGCCTGCATAGTGAATGTTGGTTGACTTTTCAATCATTTCCACAACCGTTCCAAAAGCACCAGAGTTGATGATTCGAACGAACGAATCTGAGCATGACACAGAGATTCAGAGGGATAATGAAATCGAGAAACGGAACATACATCCTTCGGGAACTTTGATATTGTCTGTCATACTCCTCGATCACTCTTTATGTTACTTTTCAGTTCACCGATCAACCCAATTCAAAAATATCACGGCCAATTGAGTCTGTTCCTTTGGTGAAAAAGGAGTATTGCTTCAAGATTTGTTGAACCACTCGCGAGATCTTCCCCTAACAACATCTCTTCATCCGAATGTCTGGTTAATTGTGCGCACACATTCTCGAAAGATGGGAGTGCGGTTGAAGTGTCACAAAGAAAGAAACGAAAATGTGTATGATTAAGAAAATAAATCGGAATATACATTGATCACTCTTTCAAACGGATTCTCCGATATCTGTTGATTATCAGAATCTCGAAGTCGCTTCAGCCACAGCACTTCGACTGAGAGATTCTCAATCAGAAATCCAGTTGTGATTCCGAGGCAAAGAGGAGACGGGATGCGGGGGAAGATCCCAGACTGTTCTTCGTCGTCCACAAACAGACGAGCTTCGCGAGTCGACATGTTCACTCGAATCGCTGCGGTCTGCCCAGCTCGATCACACATCTTGTTTGTTCCTGCTGGCTTGAATTCTCCTCCTTTCCACATCCCTCCATCCCAGAGAGTGAAATCACCACCAATCCCAGTTGCATATAATCCACACTGGTGTTGTGTGGCATCTTTTCGAAGCGGATGTTTGAGGAAGCCAAGCACTGAAGATATGAGAGAAAAAAGGTCAAACTCAATCTCGGAGTTTCGTGCGAGATTTTGATTTTTAGTTCCCACTCTCCCTCATCCATTGGAAATGTGAATGTTGTTCTCCAATTCTTTCCAGGTACAAATGTGATAATTTGAGTGAGAGTTGTTGGAGTGAGTCTGTGAGCATTTTTGTTGAAAGTGAGGAGAGATTTTGTCCCAAGCCAGATCGGAAGATGAGCCAGTCGCTTTGTCAATTCATCAATTTCTGACTGGTGAGCGTTTTTCCATTCGTCCATCATTTTTCGGTCTGCTTCGAGAGCTAGCCGTCCATCCTCCGAAATCCGCATCAACTGGATGTTTTCCTTCTCAGTCCTAAGTTTGGCTGATCTCACCTCTTTTAAGGCTCTGTGATTGGTTTCTTCTGCTTTCTTCTTCTCTTCTTCCATCTGAGCTCGGTCTGCCTCTGCCTTCGTCCGTTCTTCTTCTGCTTTCTTCTTCTCTTCTTCCATCTGAGCTCGGTCTGCCTCTGCCTTCGTCCGTTCTTCTTCTGCTTTCTTCTTCTCTTCTTCCATCTGAGCTCGGTCTGCCTCTGCCTTCGTCCGTTCTTCTTCTGCTTTCTTCTTCTCTTCTTCCATCTGAGCTCGGTCTGCCTCTGCCTTCGTCCGTTCTTCTTCTGCTTTCTTCTTCTCTTCTTCCATCTGAGCTCGGTCTGCCTCTGCCTTCGTCCGTTCTTCTTCTGCTTTCTTCTTCTCTTCTTCCATCTGAGCTCGGTCTGCCTCTGCCTTCGTCCGTTCTTCTTCTGCTTTCTTCTTCTCTTCTTCCATCTGAGCTCGGTCTGCCTCTGCCTTCGTCCGTTCTTCTTCTGCTTTCTTCTTCTCTTCTTCCATCTGAGCTCGGTCTGCCTCTGCCTTCGTCCGTTCTTCTTCTGCTTTCTTCTTCTCTTCTTCCATCTGAGCTCGGTCTGCCTCTGCCTTCGTCCGTTCTTCTTCTGCTTTCTTCTTCTCTTCTTCCATCTGAGCTCGGTCTGCCTCTGCCTTCGTCCGTTCTTCTTCTGCTTTCTTCTTCTCTTCTTCCATCTGAGCTCGGTCTGCCTCTGCCTTCGTCCGTTCTTCTTCTGCTTTCTTCTTCTCTTCTTCCATCTGAGCTCGGTCTGCCTCTGCCTTCGTCCGTTCTTCTTCTGCTTTCTTCTTCTCTTCTTCCATCTGAGCTCGGTCTGCCTCTGCCTTCGTCCGTTCTTCTTCTGCTTTCTTCTTCTCTTCTTCCATCTGAGCTCGGTCTGCCTCTGCCTTCGTCCGTTCTTCTTCTGCTTTCTTCTTCTCTTCTTCCATCTGAGCTCGGTCTGCCTCTGCCTTCGTCCGTTCTTCTTCTGCTTTCTTCTTCTCTTCTTCCATCTGAGCTCGGTCTGCCTCTGCCTTCGTCCGTTCTTCTTCTGCTTTCTTCTTCTCTTCTTCCATCTGAGCTCGGTCTGCCTCTGCCTTCGTCCGTTCTTCTTCTGCTTTCTTCTTCTCTTCTTCCATCTGAGCTCGATCTCTTTCTGCCTTCGTCCTGTCTTCTTCTGCTTTCTGCATTTTTTCTTGAGTTTGGATTAATATGAAAGCCTGTTTCTTGTAATGTTTCTTCAATTCTGCAGTTTTCTTTCTGAGTTCCGTAAGTGTTGATTCCATCGTTTGGAATTCTTCCCTTTCCACTGTCATAAGCGGTCCATCATGGACAGATTCCAAAATAAGGAGGCATTGTCGAACTCCAATGTGAATCTGTTTGGAGAGATCGGCTGATTGTGAGAATGTGGAGAGTGTCAAGTGAAGAAGTCTTTTATTTGGCAGAGGTATTTCTGAATCCGAAAGAAGTTTCAGAATTCGGAACATCATATCCAAAAGTTTGATCATCAAGTTGTCATCTTTCCTGTCCCATTCGCGAATGAGGAGAGGAATCTGGTTCCAGTGTGGAGTGTTCATTATCATTAACACATTTGTCCTCCAACTTGAAACTTCGTCCAACACTGATTCAATGGAGATGGGTCTCTAAAGAGGGTATAGTGAGAGAAAAGGAGTTGTTGAAAACGAAGAATCACACAGTCGGTTCTAGCGAATTGAAAGACGAGTTAAACTGAAAAGATATGAGATTAAGGAGACAGGAGATGAAAAAGATCAGGTGAGAATAACGAAGCAAGACATTGGGAATGTGAACAATCGATGGAATCATGCTGAAGAGTGAAGATCTACCCCTAACCACATCGATGATCTCACGTGTCTCGAACACCCTCGTTCAAACAACCAAATCACTCAGTGTATCCGAATGTGTGCTTCATTTTCCTTCTGATTCAATCTATTCTATCCTGCAGATTCCTCAATATTCAAGAATTGGGAAGGCTCTTCTCAATTCACCAAGGGTTATGCCAAATCGCTCTTTGAACCGCTGACAAACATGATCCAGGAAAGAAGCAAACTTGGCGATACTCTACTGGACAAAGCTGTCCAACTATTGACGGAGATTACAGAGCAATATCCAATGGAATTCAGCGGTCACATCCTCTCTCAGATTATCCAATCAAAAATGACTGCAGAACAGTTTCTGGATACTCTCTGCATAATTTTGCGAAATTCTTCTCGAAAGATGACACAAGAAACATTGCGTGTGATTGAACAGAGTTACAAAATATCGAAACCAACTTTCTCGAAGAACTTAGTCGATGCTGGAATCTGCGCAGAACAATCGAGAAATGATATACACTCAAGTAATCAAACCATTACAACAATATCTCTCTCATATTTTCAACCATCATTTTTCGAAAGTCGGAACTTATTACCAAGCAATGCTTCCGAAGCGCATCCTGCCAATCCTCAACATTGGGATACACCATCCTCTCACCTTGGAATTGGTTCTTGCATTGTCTATTCCAATGATCATCACACGAAACATCACAACCACGACCGTTGGATTTTGGATTCAGATTTCCCTCCAAAGTCTTTGTGAATCTTTCACCGCCTGGAAATCCATCAAAGGAAGCTCGAGAACTCAAGCCAAAGTGATCGAGCGTACATTGTCGTCAGAGGGATTCGAAGACGAAATTGATCCAGTCATGGACAAAAGTGGTCGGCAGGAAAAAGCTCAAAGTCTGGTGTGACGAATTGGGAAAGGAGTTCGATGCTGAAACTTCACATGTGTGGAGGTGACATGACATCGACACGCATCGAGGTTGGTAGACTTGTCTACAGTTTGTGGGTGAGAAATAGGGATGGGCAGTGGTCGGTCCGACTGCTCGTCGACCGACCGACTGCTTTTTTCTGTGATCGTGCCCTTTTTGGTAGAAATCATCTGTCAATCCACTGATATCGTTCGTTTCACTATTTCATTGCCATTTTCTCAAAAGTTTCTGGGAAACAGTGGGAAAACGTTCTCATTTCTTCAATTGGCTTTGTTTCTGACTCCTTGATTTTGAAAAAGGGATGATCACCTTGAAAAAAATACTGGACTGAAACAGATCAATTCTGAAGGAAAGAGAGTTGAGTGAAATGTGAAAATGTCAACATTGTCTCACTCTCTTCATCTCTTTTGGCCTCTTCACCAGTTTCTGGGGCCGATCGAGGAAGTTGGGAGGAATGTGCGTTTGACTGTTCATTCTCTTCGTTCTCGTCCCCAAACCCAGAAGCCATGACATGTGCATTGAATGACAGTGTGTCAATTGCGATTTGTGTCAGACGAGCGTGTGTTTGGAGTACACCAGTGAGGAATGCTTGTGGGAAGAAGAATCCAGGCAGAAGGAACGAAGGAGGCTCACCATGCTCGATCTAATCCTTGATGAACGAGATTCTGTTGAGAAGGTCCAACACCCACGAGGAGAGGGGCTTCAGTGATGGATAGGCAACATGACTCCAGATTTCGGGGACCTGGTTGACAAGGAAGGCTTGTGACATCATTTCGAGTTCAGAACTCATCACAACAACACTGCACACGGCCGATTCAAGGTCGCTGAGAGAGGAATGGATGCGAACGAGGAGTTTGTTGAATCTCTCCGCTTCTTGGTGGAGACACTGCCAATGAACATCTCCATGTTGGTTGAACCTGGTGTGGCTGCTGTCTTCTCTGCTGCTCGCTGGAGTCGCTCCTGGAGTTCTGATTGAAAAGAACGGATTCATTGGCTATGTCGAATGTGATGTTGATTGGGATTCGATGTTTGAACGACTGGCACATGGTCAGGATCTGCTCGTCCTGTGTTCTTTCGAGATGTCTGTGGCGTTAGAAGTGGTTCTTTCTGTTGTTCTTCGTCTTCGGTTGGTTGGTCATCTTTGATTTCATTGTCGCCTTCTTCTCCTTCTTCCTGCTCCTCTTCTTCTTCCTCTTCCTCCTCATCATCTTTCTTCTTCTTCTGTCTCGAACTCACAGCAGACGCCTGAAGTTTAATCAGCGTGTTCAACACAAATTTCGTTTCCCTCTGTTGGTAAGTGATCGCAGCGTTCGGATGCAACCGGAACAGCGCTGGCGAGTATGTCGGCGGCAGCTTCTTCACAGCTTCCTGCATCTGTTCATGAGTACACTCCAAATCAGGCATTTGATAGTCACCGTCGGGTGTGAGTGAGAAGTCTGGTTGGAGGAATTCGGGAGTGAAGAATGTCTTGAACAGGGCGTGGAGTGTTCGCATGTCCCACAAGTCTGTCACATGACCTCCATAGCTGATCTCGCAGACGACGTAGGAAAGGTCACCTGAGTGTGAAGCGTGAAATCGGCGAGTGTCAATGGTGCTGTCCACAATCAGTTCGGCTGGGAGAGAAGAGGAGAGAGGATGAGAGAGAGACGAGGTAGAGGGGTACTGTCGATTCGATTCTCTCTCCTCCACCAGCGGCAGGACAGTTGCATCCTAACTTCTTCCTTCTTGTCGCTCGTCCCGTCCATACAGCATCGAAGCGAGTTCGTCGTCGTCCTTGTTGAAGCCCAGTTCGTAGCTTCGATCCAGTGCGTTCTGCTACGGCTCTTGAATCCGGTCCCGAGCCTTCTTGTCGCTCACCCGATGCAAACGATATTCTGTTGTCGACAGCACATCTTACACGGCAGAAGTGCCGCTCGCTTGAAGTCGCGTGTGTGTCCCTTTCTGTGGCAGAAGCTGCTTTTGAGTTGCGAATGCACAGACTGCGTTCCTGCCCTCGTCAGGGAAGACGTGGAGGGAGTGTCGGGAAATCGTGCATGTCAAAGACCGTTCGCACCCCTACAAATCTTCCCCATCGGGGGTTGCATCGAGAAGATCAGCTCGCTATTGATCAACGAAGGTTCGAGCAGATCTCTCCAAAAATGCTTAAACATCACCTCTTCGACTTCCAGCGTGAGAATAGTCTTGTAGTAAAAGCAGGTTTCATCAGTTGGATCGGTGAAGCATTAAAATGATATATTGTCCTTCTCTCGATATTCCACGATAAGTGTTGGGGAGGTTGGAAGATAAATGGGTATCATGAGCAAAACGGGAGTATAATCACCTGTGTCATCACTTTTTCAGATGCGTCAAGATCAGTATCATTGAAAGCCCTACACAGCATTCAAACAGAAGTGCCCGCTTAATATATGTCCCTCCCTGGAAAGATGGCGCGGTAGCAATCCATTGGCGGAGAAATTTCTCGTTCTCGTCTGTGAAAAGTTGCGCGTGTTTCCGACGAACAGGATCTCACATGGATTGTGTGATAATGAACTCCTACCGATTCTCACATGCATGGAGTGCTTGTCGTATTCGTGTCCAGAAAGGATTCATGATTCGTGATGCTGTCTGTGGCAACACATTGCCGCCAATCGAATGGAATCCAAATAGCGAAATCCCAGACACGGATCCGAATCTGAGGAACTTCTGAATCATATTGTGAGAGCAGCCTCGAGTGCTACAACAGATCAAGAATCATCAAAAGAGGAAAAGGAATGAATTGAGAAATTGATGTCAGGAAGTGAAAAGATATGGAAAAGAAGGCAGACGAAGACAGAATACAAATGAAGGTGAGAACAGACTCAAGGGGGAGAGGTACATGAGGTATGATAAAGTCGATGGAGAAGATAATTTCGTTTCTTGGTGGTAATGTGGTTCAAGAATCCTGTCGAGAGAACAAATCTCGAAAATGAGAAGAAAACAAACTTTGTTGAAGATACGTAAAGGGTTGTTGATAATGGTGAGAATTATGTCTTGTTCTGATTCGTCAGTGGGACGACTGGTTTCACGGAGGAGATCCTGTGATAAAGTGACGGTTAAGTCATGAGAAGAAAAAGAAAACCATTGTTCTATTATCTAAATCCATTGAAGTGCAGTCAGAACAAAGTTGAAGAGTCGGTGTCGGTCGGACAGGCCGACTTTTTGTCCGATGTTGGGGAAGGACAGACCGACTCAGAGACTCTTGATCTACGACCTCTGAAACACTAATTTTGTGAAAAATGAGATGAACTAATTACAGCGATGCTGTGAATCAAAAATGAGAAAAAGAGAATAATAAAGTGACTCTGGCGGGATTCGATCCTGGGTCCGGGGAGCAAAAAGCTCCCATGCTACCACTCGACTAAAGGGCAGTTGAAAAAAGTCGCCGACTCTTTTATTTTTAGGGACTGGACTCGATGTTTTCAGACCGACCACTGCCCATGCCTAGTGAGAAATGCGAACCTTTCCACTGTAGAAGTTTTTTTGCGAATGTTCGCTTTTTCTTGCGGAAGAGTCGGAGGATCTCGTTTATTTCGGCAAAAATGATCTAATCTCTTCACAACCTGTCACTGTGTGAAAAATGGTCGATTGTGGTTGAGCACATATTTTCGTCACTTTTTTTCAGACTCTTCGTTCTTCTGTATCTCCACTACGAAACAACCGTTCGCTCTGGTTTTCTCGCCACAATGTTCTTTTTGGATGATGAAGTGTCCGACTAAACAAAAACGAAATCTCACCACTCAGTGTTTCTGGACAGGAAAACCGAAAACTTTTGTCCATGACTGATCAATATCAACATTTTTACACGGAGTGTTGGACTGGATCGTCGATAAGGATTTACATGTCCTCTCTCTCACAGTTGTCTGGACAGAATTCGCCTGTCGAAAAGTTCACTTATTGATTTCCACGTTTTTTGGGTGACTACCATCGTTTCCACCTAAAAGTTCCATATCATTTGAATAGTGACGTCAATTAACTTGATTTTGCATTTTTTTTCTCTGAAAGTTTGATGGGTAATCGACAGCTTCGATGATTAGATGATTTCAACGCTGATTGAAGAAAACAATGTTGATCAGAGAAAACGTGAGGTTATGGTTCGTAAAAATCTTAATCTCCGAAGACAACAATGAAAGTAGTCCTGCTTTATTTCTCGACAACCGGAAATACTAAACACGTTGCCCTGGGCATCCAAAAAGCGCTGGAAGGAGCTGGCCACACGGTCGCTCTTCACGACGGTTTTGCGATGCTGAAGGAGTATGTGGCTCTCGGGGAATCTTCCGTGACGCCTCTGACGGAGAAGTACCAGGCAGACGTGGTGGAGGCCGAAGTGGTTGGGATCGGAGCGTATGTTTCGTAGTACACGATCCCAGACGGGTTCATGAAGATTCTGAACGAGCGGAACAGTCCCTCATCGATCTTTGCGAAGATGAAGTACTATTTCGCTTACACCACCTTTGGGAACGAGCCAGGGAACGCCCTCGAATTCGCGGCGACACAGCTGTCGTTGAGGAACAAGGACGCCAAATATATTGGTGGCGTGTTCCTCCAATATCCCGAAAATGCGGTTCCTCTGCAATCGCCTCGAGGGACATACGATGCGGAGCGGCCGGACCAGAAGAAGAAGGAAGAAGACTTCATTGCGATGCTTGTGTCCCGACTGGAGAAAGGAGAGCCAGCTGAAATGCACGAAATTGTGACGGAGACAGTTCATCCGGAAGAAAACAAGAATTCGGTGCTGTTTGGACCGATTGTGATCGATCCTTCGAAATGCATTGGATGCTACTCGTGTGTGTCCCACTGTGCCTACAACGCGATGACAAAGCCAGAAGCAGGCGGAGCAGTGAAGATTCCGTCGTGGAATGCAGACAGGTGCTGTACTTGCGGTGCGTGCTTCAACTTCTGTCCCGTCCGTGCAATTGAGATTCCTGGAGGGAACTCGTCGGAACGTGAACAATATTTCTTCGGTCGGTCGAAGGCAGGCCTGAAAGAGATTCCTGTGCTTCCGCGGGGGCAGGTCGCGTCTCGTCTGACGATCCCACACTAAAGTCACAGCATCCAAGTGTCCTCAAGATGTTTATCCATGCATTGATCAGTTTTAACTATTTTGTTGTTGGTATTGACGCTAGCACATGTTTTGTGTGCTAGATGAGCGCCTCATGATCTTGATTCATTCGTGTCTTTTCTGAAACAGAGGACAACACGAAATGCGAAGGAAAGAGGCTAGTGACCAAGAAGAAGTAGTATCTTGGATAACAGTGTTGGAATATGATGAATGACCACGACTATCATGAAACAGGACGCCTCCCCAAGGATAATGTGCTCTCATTCATTATATCCTCATTTTCCATTTTCAGTAGATTGCTCTCCTTTCTTCAATTGGAACGATCAAAAAATGGAGTCTGATTCCGAAAAAAACCGTTGGTCGTTCAACACTGAGCATGAGAGAAAGGCTGGTCAGTACTCTTCAAAACGGAAGAAGATGAATGCGGACAAAGGTGTGCCCTTCTCTGTCTCCATCCATCTCGTCATTCTCACTCTCCACTTCCACTTAATTTAGTGTACAAACGCATCGATAACGATTTGATGCTGGCAGAAGTGCCAACTTGAGGGTGGTTCGACATTTTCTGTTCGAGAACATCTTCAATGCCATGCCTTCGCAGCACTCTTGAGAGATCTTTCGATCCGGGGTGACATTTTTGGGTATGCCCTTGTGAGAGTGATATAGATCTGTCGAGCCTGTCTAGAATCATATGTTCAAAGTGATCGAACTCCAAATACAAGAGAATCGAAATTAATCCTTGTGGGACGGCAGATGTGGCAAGAGATCGCATTGTGGGAGGATGATGGACAGCTATTTCGAACAGATGAATGATGACATCCTTTTCGATTATTCGAAATGTCAAGAACGAGATTGGGATGACATTGCGAAAGATGTGGCTCACAAATTGACTGCAGGGAACAATAACATTGCTACAAATCGTTTCTTGAATTTTTGGGACTGATTCCGGGACACGAAGCTCGTGCAGTTTGCGTATTCCAGATTGTGTTCCACATTGAACGGCACAGTGCCATATTGACAACAACGAGAAGAAGAGGTCAAAGCTACCTTGAATTGGCAAAATGTGGGGCATGGGTTCGGCACGTATGGCAAAGTTCGGAATGTATGTCTTTTTTGTTTTTCAAGCTGCGTAGAAGAGTCCAAAATGCCAAAATTCCACTTTAGAGTGAACAGGGCCCCGATGCATTAGATGATGGAATTTCAACATCCATTGATTTGTATTCAGAGAAAGAAAGTACAAACCAGGCTGATCCAAGTTTGTCATTTTTTTTGAATATATGATTCGATGTTGACACCCAACGTCAAGTTATCACATCTAAATGATCCATAAAAGAAGAATCTGGATGAAATGAATGGATATCGTGATGGGGAAGAAAAAATTGTGACAATTGTGCGGAGAGTGATGATCTGACTTTTCTGTCTCATTTCAGCTCCTATTCATCCAATATTTCTGAAACACCATTAAAATAGATTTTTGAGGGCGATACAATATGATAAAACGTGATGTGCAACCTACTCGAGAAAGAATCCCATTCCTTTTTTCTTTTAAGAATCTGCCATCGTTACTTCATAAATCTCAAATTTCTACCGAATTAACCACTCATTGATCTCTTATTAATCAGATTTTCATAATTTGAACAACAAAGATGACCACAAACAAAAAGGAGGGGAATCTTCAAAGTCAATGATGTGGCCCAGATCGGGGTTTCCACTCACTTTGAACACCTTTAACATGGTCATTCTGTACCAATCCGTTCGATTAGTTCACATTCACATCACATTCATTGATTTATCTCTCCTTTTTTGAGAAAAGTGTGATTAAATCAACGGATCAATGGGAAAAAACGAAAAAAGTCGACTTGACACTCTTCCCGACACTTGGTCAGTCGTTGGACACTCGTGCCATACATACCGAACCTTGCCATACATACCGAACTTATGCCATACAAACCGAACTTTACCATACATACCGAACCCATGCCAAATGTGGGATTTGAGTGAAGTCATCAGTTGACCGATGTAACCTTTTTTGAGGAAGGAGAACTGGTCAACTGAAGGAGCACTGATATACCAGTCAGTGAAGAGATGGAAGGCGGTTCTTGCGATATCCGCGGATGGACAGCCCATAAGCATCCGTAAATGGGGCACAAATAAGATGAGCTTGTTTTCGTCGTGGGGGAACAGCCGAACATGGAGATTAGATGTAATCTTGAGTTGATAAGAGCGGAGGAATTCCAAAAATTTGACTGCTTTCTGTTGTTGTGTCTTGTTTAACACACGGCCATCCTTCATCATTGTGACAAGTGACTGCATAATCGGCGTGAATTCTTCGATTGATTTTGGTTTCTGTTCGTCCCAATCCAAGAAAGGTTTGTAAACTGTTGATTAATGAAGCAAAACTAAAATAGAATGTACTACGGACTTTTACGAAGATGATCGGATTTCGACTGTGAAGATCCCATTTAAATTCAAAGGTATTCTGTCAATCGCGGAGATCCAACCCATAACGAGTGTGTTCACATCGTTTCGTCTTTCAAGCAAAATAATGAGCCAACCAGGCCAATTTATTCTTCAAGATCGCCCCTACTACAAACCCAAGAAGAATGTGGTCTTGAAAAGTCTGCTACCTGCCATTAAGCTTTCTTTCCTCACAAACGCCAACTCCTTTGCTCAATCATCCTGGCCATCGTTGGAAGTGCGATGACAATTGCAGGCATCATCTTTATGGTCCTTGTCACGGAACCTTTCATTGTGGGAATTGTCTCTTCTCTTTCTTTGTCACCATCTTTCTCACCACAGGCGTTAATCATCTTCGGAGTATTTTTTGGACTCGCGTTTCAAGTATCTCTCTTCTGTTTTCGGTTCTTCACTCCATTCTGCAGTGTGCTGCCTGTCGTTTTGCTGTCGTTTACACGATGGAGCTGGACTGTCAAAACGATCGATTTTTTTTGGATGTAGGTGGAAACTGTTGTGCGACGATATGCTCGAATCTCAGTCGTCATGATGAAATCCCACTTGAAGACATTTATGGTCTCTTTGTGGCTGGATGGAAGACCATGGCGACACCCAAAATCAGATCTGACGCCTTCGATGCCAACGGTGATTATCACCCCATTCCCGACCTCCCAAAGAAGCCAACATATCTTGTTCGAGTCGTCTACGGCCAACCAATCGTATTCTTCATCCGTCACATCACCATATTCATCCTTTCCATCTTTCCTTTCAGCCTCAACGACTCCAAGCTTATAGGGGGTGAACTAATTCTGTCCCCGCAGGTTTTCTCTGTATCGAAGGTGTGACCAGCACTGATTTTTTCATCAATGTCTTACACATAGCCAATTCATGTTTATGTCAGAATTTTCTATTTTTTGTGCTATAGATCTCTCAATTCAGACATTTCTGATTGTGATTTACGAATATTTTCTTCTGTGTGAAACTTCGACAGAAATACATTAACTATAGGAGTTCTTTTCAACTCTTTTCTCGTGATGTGCTCTAAAAAATGCACATAAAGAGCTCCATTCACGGTGGTCGTGGAAAAAAGAAAAGTCGATCTCTTTTCGTTCGAAGGTTGGTATAGCGTGGTCGATCATAAATATCACGTAGGAGGCCTTCTTATAATCTGAAAAAGTCCTGAAATAAGAAAATGAGACTTGAATCGAAGCCACTGTCAAGATCCACGACAATGGGGATGAAAACTCTAACCACGGTAGAAATTTCAATCTTCCATTGAAACGTGTATTTCTTCACTATTATCCAGAAATGAAAACTGATTTTGATAAAAGAAAATCGCAATACCTTTTCCTGAGGATCGAAAGAGATAGTGAACGAGAGGACATATGATTTCATTGAAATCGATTGTCTACAAAAAAATTGTCAAATTCTATGCATTTTGAGAGCAATTATTTGAATAATGATGAGGATAGACATCTAGGAATCTGTCCTGTCATCCATTGCATGGATCCTCCATTTGACTTTAATAGGATTGATCTTCGTTCGTTATTCACAAATTCGAGTTTTTTGAATCTCGATGAATCCGTTTGATCAACATTCTTTCCTGGAAAAGTGAGAATTGAAAGAGAATTGTCTGTCTGAGATCTCATTTTTCCTGAAAGTATCGAATTAAGTCGTAATGATGTAAAATGAAAACAATAATCGATGTACCGACTATGTGTAAGCTTTATACTTGTATTGTTTGTTGCATCCCTTCCCTACATATTGAGAAAGTTGGAGGGGACATAATTAGTTCACCCCCTATATCCTCAGTCGCAATATCCTCCACAACAAGTCCATCAGCCACCAGACACACTTCCCAGTGATGGTGCTCACTCTTTCCCGGCTGAACTGCCTGCAGACCCTGGTATCAGTGATGAGAAGAGAATATCATGACGGAAATATTTTCCACTTTTTTTTCTTGGATCGCTTCAAACGATCCATCTTTATTTTTGGCAACGATGATCCTCTCCAAATATGTATTCTGAGAGATGATTGCTCTGTTTGTATCAAAGAAAGATCAATGGCGAGAACGAGGTGAAACGAGATTCAAGAATCTTGTGCTGTGATTGAGAGTTGAGATAAGCAGCGTCGTCGGGATAAAATGGAAAAAGACTCGAACACGATGAGAACGATACAGTCAACATTAAAAGTGAAGCAAAGACGATAATCTGGAAAATAATTGGAGAAAAATGTGAGCATCATTGAAGTCAAGGGAATAAGTGGCCCAGATAGACAATTGAGATCGATCGATACGTGAGAAGCGATTTCCATCGTCTATCTTGGATAATAAAATAGAATATAGTGCGGATCAGAAATCATCAGAAATGAACATCCCTCTGCCCCACCGCTGACCAATGAAAACATCCGAATTGACACCTTTTCAACAATTGTGATCGGTTTTCACTTTTTCATCTTTCATTCATCCCAATAGCTCCTCCATCTTCGCCACAAAACCAATCGACCGCTGGTTCTCTCTCTTCAGACATCTCGATGTTCTCCAAGTTCTTTCTACGCATCTTTCGAATTCTCACACACCGACATCGATTACTTCTCCCTCTTGATCCAAAACATGAAGATATTGTCTTCGCCCACATCATGGTTACCCTCGTCGAACATTTCGTAGCTTCTGGAGATCTCATCCTCCCAGACTCGTCTCCAACCGATCTCTTACCAGTTTTTACAGAGTTTTTTCGCACATTTTTCAAGAAAAGAAATCGTAAATCAAATCCCTTTCTCATCCACAATCTCGCCTCGTCGTTCGCACAAGTTGTTCTTCGCCGCGATATTCGGAACATTTTTCGTTTTTCAGATCACTCATTCCTGCGCGGTGATGCTGTTGAATCTTCGGAACAGTTGTTGGATGCTGTGAAGAAGGTGAAAGAAACTCTCTCGCTGGAGAAGGTTCAAACTGCATTTTTTGATTGGAAAGAATGGGTGAAAATGCTGGAGACAATCGAGAAAGATGCCACACAGACAGTTTGTCTTCATTTACTGTTCATTGTTTCCTTCAGACTGATCATTCCATCCTCCAATCTCGCTGTCTCCGAGCCACACTCCTCTCTCTCCAAAAAAAGCATCAACTCCGAGCCAACCCAACTCAAAATGAAAAGAACAGATTCGCAGACTCTTGTCGCCTTCCAACAACAACAACAACTGACACTCCACTCATCTCCTCAGCCATCAATCCCTTCACCAACCTCCCAATCTACCTTCCACTTTCCATCGATCCCAGGTCATCCTCGACGGACACTTCACTTCACTCCTCCACCATCAATCCCTTCACCAACCTCCCAATCTACCTTCCACCTTCCATCGATCCCAGGCCATCCTCGACGGACAATTCACTTCACTCCTCCACCATCTCCACCCAAACAGCACTCCCATCTTCTCAGTTCTCTTCCGATCCGCAGCCATTCATTTTTGAGCAGGCCATATTCCAGACAAACCCAGTCGTTCGTCAGTCTCGACAGTTCCTCTTAGCGATCCATTATCTCCTCACTCGACCACTTCCCACTTCCTTCCCGTGGATCATCCGTCCGTCATTCAAATCGGAATCAGAACAGGATACTGATTTCCAACCGGATCATCAATCAGTCGATCTCAACGAGAAGTTTCACACATCGCTGTTCGACGACACAGATGATGCGAAAGTGGTGGCAGCACTCCGTCGGTGTTGTGCTGTTGTCAAAGCGACGCAAACCACAAAATGCATTGCGAACGTCAACACTTTCCGAAACTTCCTCATCGCTGGTCTCCACTCGTCCAATCCCGTCATCCAGTACGAATGTCACAATCTCTTCTTTGAAATCAGTTACTTCTTTCCGAAATTCGATGACCCTCGTCAAAGTCGATTTTCCAGTCTCCGAATGGCATTCCGCGACGGAACATTTTGGGAGAAGATGACACTGTTATGGCTGTGGTTTCGATGGTTGCAGTTCCGAGCCAAGAATGGGGATCAAAGGTATGTGAACGAGTCGGATTTCGATTTCAGCGGATTTCTGGCGACTGATCTGAGCGATGTCCGTCTCTTCTACCTGGCCTGCAACTTCGTCGGGGCAATCTTGTTGGATAAAGCAGTATCGATGTCCATTGAATGGCAAATGGACTTCGTTCATCAATTTGAGAGGAGGAATCGGATGCTGTCGCGCATCTCGAGCGATCCGATGTTGTTTTCAAAACAGGACCAATCGGCTCTTTATCTGACTCCACTCGCAACCATGCTCGGCTCGTTCTTGTCTGTCTATTGTGGCTGTGATTTCCCTCCCGCTCTGACCGACATCGTCGCAACTGATTCAGACCCAACTCTACACAGAATGTTGTCAAATTTTGTGAATCCCATATTCTTCCTCAGTCATTCCTCCATCGATCCCAAACACCGACGCTCCTTCTTCCCGATGGATCTGATGTTCGAAAGGTTTCTCCGATCAGATCCAGACACGCTCGTCAAAGGATGGATTAATGTGTCTGAATGCACTTCGAGAAAATTCCTCTTCACTCCTTATGTTGGTCTGCACTCTCTCCTTCTTCGCTCTCCCAAACTCAATCTCGATCTACAGGCACTTCTAATTCTCGTCGTCATGTTCTTCATCAAACTCTCAGGTCAGGAATCCACTCAATCGGACATTTCCCAACTCTTCTGTTTTTTTCTCCTCCTCGCCTCTTCGACACTCTCCTCTCATCGCCACTCCTCGTCAGAGCCAATAGAATCATATGGATCGAGTTTCTCTATCTCTTCAACATCTTAGGGAGTGATCTCGCTGCCTTCGGTGCGTGCTCGTCCCTCGCCAAAGTGTTTAAGATGCTGTATCCGTTCGATTCTAATCCGGAGCAAGCCGAGCTGTCCTTCTTGTCGGATGTTGGGAATCAGGTTGTGTCTCTTCACTGGCTCAATTTTCCTTCTCACATCGACTCTCCACTCCTCTGCCATCTTCCTTCTCTGGCTGGTGCTCAGCGAGGCATCCTCCAAACTCTCTCCTCTCACTCTGGCATCCCCTCTCTCCTCCCTCTGCGCAACCAACCCGACTGGAACAGCATCAGCACAATGATATCAAAAGGAATGTCTCCCAACGAAGCAATCCGCGTTCTGTCTCAATGTGTGCGATATTTTGCTTCTCTCGGTTTGGCCTCACAATTGTCATTCTTTCTCAGATTTCTATTCTCCCCCAACAGGACCATATCTCCTCATGAGCATCTTCAGGAATCTCCTGTTTGTTCTCCCTCATTCCTTTCTTCCTCTTTTCAGATCTCCACTTCCCGGAGACACGTCGATTGCCATCGAGTTCTTCCTTCGACTCGTCAGTGTCACGTCTGATGATGTTCGGATGAAATTGGTGATAGTTCCCCGACCAAGCCGGACTTGTTCATCAAGTCGGACAAAGGGTAGGTATGTCAAGGATACCTCCTTATTTGACTGTAAAGTTGATTGATAATCGCTTTACGGCTTCAACAAAGAGTTTGAGAACGATCAGACCATTCATTGTATTTGTTCACTTCCCTCATCCATTTTTGCTATTCTCACACAATAGCCAATCGAGCAAAGAGGTGAAGTGATTAAATAACATTTGGAACTATTTAGATGTATGTTCAGTTCATCCCCCCATCGAGGATGAGAATGGATCCATCGAAGAAGAAGTTGACGACGGAGAGTTTTGTGGGTGCCAATTGATTGTTTTCAGCCTCTCGCAACCAATTGAAGCGGATTCAGACGACTTGTATCATTTTTGCTTGGAATGGAGAATGTGAATGAGATTCTGTTTGCCTCATCTCGGATCTACTGTGAAAAAAGTGAGGAAACCTTAAAATTGCAATCATAAGGCAGTTTGAGGAACACACCATCATTCCAAGATCCAAGTAGTTGGGATGAATGCCATTGGAGATCTTGTTGAGCATGCCATTCCGGAAGTGAACAGATTCCATCTTATTGAGAGGAATGAGAGATACAAACATCCAAAGACCTTTATCCTGCAGAAAGGTCGTCGGATGCGTGATTCTTGCGGGTCGGAGAAGACCTTCGTAGAATGAAAACAAGAACATTTTCAACCTCAAAATTGGTCTGTCAAGGTGCACATTATGAATATAGCGTGGAGACACATCACTAACATCAATGCTGATGTGAGTTTAGACCTCCGAGAACTGTGATGCATGTCCATTCAGGTTCGGATTTGAAAAAGCACCCATTGATCGTGTCTTTCTTCTCAGAAATACCAATTTTTACTCAACACTCGCATATCGAAATGAAGAAATTATCATGCAACTAGAAAGTATTGTTGTCCTACCTGATGAACAAGTCCGGCCTAATCGGAGGACTATGAGGAAGGGTTTGTTGGACCGTGTGGTGTTTGCTGTGTCATGCTCGTCGTTCTTGGATGACTACGAGAAAGGGGTTGCTGTGATTGGGATTCTTCTCGACACAATCCGACGAGACAATTTGAAGCAGAGAACAACTTGTCACAGAATCCAGAAAGAAGGTCGAAGAGGAACGAAAGGACGAAGAGTTCCGAGGGCGAACACTGATGTCGGAAGCAAACCGACGAGCACAGGAACGCTCAGAAGCAGTGCGAAAGCGGAAGAAGACGATTCGACAGTTGGAAGACTGGAAGTGGTCGGGAAGACAGAGGAGATGGGGCTGGTGAGCTCGTATGGAGTCGAGGCAGTCGGATCGGTGGGATCGGGGCAGCGTGTTGTGAGCTCGCACGAGGAGCGGCGGACTGGCCGATCGAGCAACGGAGAAGAGCCGTTCAGCGAGGAGCCGAAGTTGACAGTGAAGATTGCTCGGCAGATGAGAGCGGAGATGGACGAGGCAGTTGCAATTAGACAGCGGAAGTTGGAGATGATGAGGATCATGCAGTGGAAAGTGGGAGACCCGCTTCCGTTTGAGCTGATGACGGAACGGGATAAGAAGGAGTCGATTCGGAAGAAGGCGGAAGCGGAGGAGAGGGCTCGGAAGCTGGAGATGTCGGCGCTGTTGGAGAGCACTGGTCCGCTTGCGTCGCCTCCGACGGGGAGTCATGGTGAGGTTCAAAGTTCAGCGGGAGGAGAGGGACAGACAGGGGAAGGGAGTCGGGAAGAGACCGAAGAGTCATCGGCTTGATTGGGGTGAGTGTCTTTCTGTTTTTGTTTTTGTTTGAGGGTGGGAGTGAAGGAAAGGGTGATGGTGTTGATTGTCGGTCAATCGTTTTCAATCTCATTTCTTCAGTTTTGATTCATGATGACTTGACAAACAAAAGGGGGTGTTGATGAAGTGGAGTGATTATCGAGAAGACGAGCCATTCGATCCCAATCGATTGCACAGCCACAACGATATATCTGTTTCTCCTCCACTCCAGTCTCTCATCGTTCCCTTGTCCCTTGACGCATTTTCCCATCATCAGGACTCCAAAGTGTTGCGGAATCATTGAATTGTCTCAGATGCTTGGAAATATGATACTCGAGGGAGTGGTGGACGAGAATGTCGGTGACAGATTGTGGAAGTGAAGACGAGCGAAGATATTGGATTGTGGGAGGATGATGGACAGCTATTTCGAACAGATGAATGTCGATATGGGAATGGATAAGGCATCTTGAGAACAACGGAGTTTGGTTTGTGAGATGTAAGAGATGTTCCAAATATTGGCTGGATGGAACGATCACATTGTTCAAAATTGTTGCTCGAATGTCATCGTACGATTCCTTCACATCGCAATCGTTGAGTTTGTCCATCCAATACGGGATTCCACATTTCATGGCTTCGTCCAAAAATGAAACCATTGAAAGATGAAATTTTGCGTTCCCTTCAACAGGACGAGTGTGCAGTTGGAGTAAATGCATCAGTTGACCGATCCGACTTTCCTTGATGAACGAATACCTGACGTCGAATGGTGAAGCGATGAACCATTTTCGGAGAAGCGAGAATCCTGCTTTTGCTATATTCCAGCATGGACACCCCAAAATGATAAACATACGATCCACAAAAATTTGGTTTTTGTCATCGTCGTGTGGAAATAGACACGAAGGGAGTTGTGATGTGTCAGAGCTGGAATGGCTCAGCAGACCCAACAATTTGACGACTTTAAATTGCTGCTCATCGTCAAAAACATAGCCCTCTTCAAGCATTTGGACCAGAGAATTGAAGATCTGTGGATATTGTTCATAACTCTTGGGGTACTTTCTATTCCAATCCAAGAAAGGAGTGGAAGCTGCATATTCAAGAAGCAACATTTAATCAAAAGGTGAGACGAACCTTCAGGAGGATGATTTGTTGTGGACTGTGAAGAGTCCATCGTGTTCAAGATGTGATCAAACCACTTCATGAGATTTCTCAGGTGGAATGACGATTGAACAAACAATATTCATTCTGTGGGATTCAATATGACGAGAAAAAGCTGAAGTGAAACAAAATTCCGTCCAGAGAGGCAGCAATCACGTGACGGAGAGGCAGAAGAGGGATAATCCCGAGCGTGGCAGATCTGTCAGTAATCACGTTCTGGAATGTTCGCTCCGTAAATGATGAGCAAGCCAGTTGAAAGTCCGATAGTTCTCATTCGATATTTCCCATAATCTGTGGCAATAGCTCGTTGTTCGAGTGCGTCTTCATATCCGTCACTTCTCAGTGAACGATGAAGTATTGCCCGTAATGGGCGAGTCCGGGCACCTATATCGACCCATTCATGCTCATTATAAACCATTCCGTCGAAATATAGCGAGATCGAGACATCATTTTCGATGAATGTCAGCGAACTTGAGAAAGCGAGAAAGATCGGCAGATTCAGGACAAAATCCAAGGTTGGTCGATGATCAGGACAGATCATGAGTAGACGAGTAAGAAGATACACGAATCTTTTCGAGAGCTTTCGATCAACGATCGAAAAGCGGTTCGTGAATAGCCAACGAAGATAGTTCTCTGATGGGACAAGAGCTTGATTTAACACTGTCGTACGAAGAGGTTGTTGTTCTTGACGTTCATTCAGGTTGAGACGGGTCAATTCAATCAGCATGGCTGGGCGGATAGATCCATTGATGATACCGATTAGAGCATTTTGGATGTCGTCCGTATCTATCAATGAGAAAGACAATGGACGGAGAATTGGCAGGAGTCGAGGAATAAGATTGGTCTTCACGAGCAAAAGACATTTTTGGACGGGACAAACCAAAATGAGTTCACTCAACAGCTCCAGTGCTGAGAGACTGACAACACCGCTGGGCGATGAAATGAGGATAAGAATTGATTCGACGAAGGCGAGCATCGTTGGGTCTGATGAGGATGGGCCGATTTGAAGAATTACGTGTTCTTCAGTTCTACTGTTGAGGTAGCTTAAATGGTGGAATAGATTCGCTGCTTTTCGCTCCATGTAAGAATCAAACACAATGCCGTTCTTTGTCATCATAACTAGTGATCGATAAATCGTTAATGTGTGATGGATTGATATAGGAAGGATTCCATTCCAATTCCGGAAGGTTGAGGCAGACTCTGAGAATAATACAGATGCATTGGAGATATGCGATGGAGACTGATCAGACAAGCGTGTAATGGTGGATTGACAATTACGCAAGAAAGGGGAGATCATAAAAAACTTTTATGGGAAGCTTTCAAATTCAGAATGGTGTCCTTATTTCACCTCCGTTTTACCCTGAAAGCGGAAACTGTTCCTGTTCAGATTGATTTTGAAAGAAGCGTAAACAGATACACAAGTCTGTTTCACAATCATCCAATTCATCACTCACCGAGATTTCTGGATTGTGGGCCCGATCTCTAAGATGGACAATTCAATCCAAATCGTTCTCCCAACTGCAGCGAATCCCTTCTGAAAGTGTGATGCCAAAACTTGCTTGGATCGACCATCAGTTTCTGTTCGATTCTATCCTCGAGTCCTTCACTTCGCAGCATCACCATGAGATACTTGATTCGTTCACTCACTTCTTTTCTTGTACCTCTCTTTGGTTTGAGAATGAGCGAGAATTTGATGAAGTTACTAGAAACAGCTGCATCATCCCAGAGTTCAGATAGATATTTCGTAAAACCTTGTGGGATTGACGAAGAATGAAGATACCGCATTGTGGGGGATGATGGACAGCGATGTTGAACAGATGAAAGATTGTCTCGCACACAGATTCAATACGACTTGGTGATTGGCTTCGGATGATGTGACGCAAGATGTGGTCCATATATAGGCTGGACGGAACAAGCACATCGTCAAAAAACGTGTGTCGAATGACATCTTCCGATTCCTCCACCCCAAAGTACGTGAAGACGAACATTCCAAACTGTGTTCCAAATTTGATGGAGCAAGCTAAAAGGCGGATCAGAGAATCGTGGAAGTCTTCGTTCTCTTCAAAAGGACGAGTATGGGGTTGGAGGAGAATCATCAGATGAGTGAACCGACTTTCTTTGATGAATTGATACGTGACATCTGACGGAGAGTTGAGAAACCATTCTGTGAGAAGTAAGAATGCTGCTTTGACAACAATCCAGGATGTACATGTCAATATTATCCATATATGATTTACAAAAGCTTTGTAATTGTCTGCACTACTTGGAAATAGACGATCAGAGAGTTTCGTGGTAGATTCGAGTGGATTATCGCGCATGAAGTTCAACAACTTCACTGCTTTCAATTGCTGCTCCTCATCAAACATGGAGCCTTCCTCCAACATTGTAACAAGTGAGAGGAAGATTGGCGCGAATGCACGATGAGATTTGGGATGGTCACCATTCCATTTCAAGAAGGGTGGAGAAACTGGTTTACAAAGACAAAAATGAAACAGAAGTTGAGACGTACCTTCAGTGAGACGGTTTAAGTTTGATTGGGAAGAGCCCATTCAGTGAAGCCGTAGTGTCTCAAATTTATGTATGGGCATGATCTGACTCATATGAATGTCCATCCATCGAGAAATACACACAGAATTCGGTCCAAACGGATGAAATGACCAAAACAAGAAAAACAATTAGAATCTGAAAAGAACACAGTGATGGAGATCCTCACAACACATCCACGAAGTACGGCAAGCCCTGTCCGAGCTCCCAAATGGCAGGATCGCATCCAATCGATTCAGTGCTCTCTTTTCTCTTTGTGATTGAGTGTATGGTCGGGTAGTACATCAGCTGTGGAAAGAGAAAAAAAAGGAAGAACGAGAAGAATTCATGGAGTGAAATGTCGTTTGGTTAACACAAAGGAGGGAAATGTTGAGAAAGAAAGAAGTCGTCTCTGAAGTTGGTGAGTTGCGATCTGACTGTTCACAGACATCTCACGTTTGATCCAAGCAATTGTGAAAGCAAATGACAATCTCGAACGTGATAGTGGTTCGGATAGCTGATCCATATTGTCTTCATCAACAGTTCGAGTGTGTCCTCGAATCCTTCCGAATGCAGAGTTTGCATTGTCCGTTTTGCAGATTGGATCACTTCTGCGCCTTCTTTCTTCCATTCAATGAGAGAATCGTAAATTCGTCTGATTGGAGACGAGACTCTTGACCAGTCTTGGATAAAAGGGAGACAACTTGAGAATGCCATCACAATTGGATATACGCGGACAAATGTAAATG
This sequence comes from Blattamonas nauphoetae, assembly GCA_033064195.1. Lineage (NCBI taxonomy): Eukaryota > Preaxostyla > Oxymonadida > Blattamonas > Blattamonas nauphoetae. The sequence goes on from JARBJD010000301.1 coordinate 53,191, forward strand.
TTGGGCGATGAAACGGGCCGATTTCAATGAATGCACACAAAAGATTGATGAAGGCGTGCACCAAGTCTTCATTGAGGATGTACCGATTCGAGATCAGGAATGTCACAAATTGACTGGATGGCAGAACGACCTTCTGAAAGATTATTTCCCGATGGTTGTATTTGTCGGCTGCTGTAGTGATGCCAAGAGGCTTGAAATGAAACGGATCCGCGAGGCAGATTGATGAGAAGAGAATGATGGTCAGATTCTCGTATTGAGCTTGATTATCCGACATTGGGAGCGTATGTGGTCGAAGGATCGCAAATATCCTGGAAATCACATCAGTTTCCACGATACTCATCATTTGCCTTGAAATCAATAACTCGATTGTGGAAGCAGAGAATGACAGAGCTGCAGAAACAATTTTTGAGTATGGAGACGCCAACAAAATGCAAATACTGTCAGCGAATCCAGAGACGGAACCGTCTGAAGATGGAACAAACTTGGTGATGATTTCATGAACATATTCCATATTCATGGTGATGTGTGGCTCAATCATTTTCAGAAATCCGACGGCCTTGTCTTGAAGGGTATTGTCAAATGTGTAGTCGTTCTTAACAAGGGCGACAAGAGAACGGTAACGTGGTGAGTTGTCCTCATTGGAATTTCAGAAAGTTTCGTCCAACATGGCAACAGTTCCAGATGAATCAAGTGATTCATTCAAACTGTCATGATTGGTTTCTTTCAACGCAATGGTTTTGTCTTCCAATGAATGAGGTAGCGAGATATCAGACGTGGTGATCGATTGAGATGATTTGTTCCCCATTTATTTTGCATAGAAAGATCAGCCCATTGATATTTCTGCTTCACTAAACATCTCCGTTTCCACTTAATTCGAGGAGTGTACAGCTGCTCTGGTTGTAGGAGTGAACAATCACAATACAATAACCGTTTAAAGTCAATTAGGATGAACAAGACAGATCGGGAAAGCGGCATGGGTCCAGTGTGTCTGGCGAAGTCCATTGTGTCTGGCGGTGGTCCAATAAGTCTGGCGGTGGTCCAGTGTGTGTGGTGGTGATATGTCCCCAATATTCGATCATCTGAGGATTGGAACATACAAAATCGATCTATTTCCTTCTTGTCATCTCTTTTCCCTAAAATAGCGAGAGGTGAAACAGTCAATGGAGGATAAGCTATTCAAAAAAGTGAGGCTCTTATCAGAAATCCTGGATACCTATCACTTCACAGGACATGAAGGTTCTCTATTTTTTGAAAATAGTCAGTTTTGCACAATATTTCGTCAAAAACACATAATTTTACAAAAAATACATCCATAGAGTGAAAAAAGTGCTTTTTATTTTGATCAACCTTGATCGGATGAATGGAAACTTTTCATGCCTTTTTTTCGGTTTTGTCACTTCTACACCTTCTCTGGGGATCTCATCATGACCACAGATGAACACGATATTGTGACACCTTCCATATTTCTTCAGAAATCCACCGCCAGACACATTGAACCCGTTGAGCCAGACACATTTCAAAACCACCAGACACAATGAACCCATGCCGGGAAAGCTATGATCACAACAAAAGAGATTGGAGATTACATTTTAGTGTTTCGGGATATAAACATTCGATCCCAGCAATTTTGACATTGAAAATGCATCTTCAACAATCTCGCCACCATAAACTATCACACGGTTGTTCATCAGTATCTGTTCGAGAGTGTCATCGAAGCCTTCTGAAACCAGAGCTTGGATCATCCGTTTCACATATTGTTCCGCTTCGTCACCGGAATACTTCCACTCTTTCAGCAAGGAATGCAGTTCATCGAGTGTGGACCGATTTTGACAATGATCTTCGATTAGCGAGAGGCCGCTTGAGAATGCCAAAGAAATCGTAGAGGCAATGACAAGATTAAAAGTTGGGAGATGAAATGGACCTATTCGAAGGAGTGTGCACAAGAAAGTTATGAACGAGTGTAGCAAGTCTTCACTGAGGACGAGCCGTTTTGAGATCAGAAAGTTCAAAAATGGAGACGATGGCAGAACGACTTTCTGAAAGATCATTTCGCGATAGGGGAATGCGTCTGTGGCAGAAATGCCCAAACATCTGAAGAGATTTAATCGAAATGCGATGGTGATGAGGGAGTTGATGGCGGTTAAGTATAGGCGCAGATCCGATTTTCGCTACGCGCAGATCCATTTTTTTGGATACGCGCAGATCCAAATGGATACACGCAGATCCAAAAGGATCGTTGATTAATTATTGCTAACCAGATCCAATTCATGTTTTTTTGCTGGAATTGCTCACAATTCATTCATACTCTTCCAAACTTTTCGTAAATCTGAATTGTATCAAGTCATAAAAAGAGAATGTTGATCAAACCATCAGACCTATTTCGATTGAGGTTTGCCCCCCTTAGTATGACTCGATATTGGGAAGTTAGGCTTTCCATTTCTCACACCGACAGTTTTCTTCCTCTTCCTGCACGTGGGTTACGTCTCAGGCCGTTCCGTGTCTCATCCTGATTACTATCCTTTTCCTCTTCAACATCAGCTCTGCTTCTGAAAATATTCACAACGATCAACGCTCTTCTCTTCCCTTCTACCGCTTTCGCATCATCAACACACATTTCTTCATCCAAATCGTCATCATCTCTCGAATGAAGAAACGACGATTTTTCTTGCTCTCGCTGGCATCAATTGCTGTATATTATTGTTCCTCGCATTAAATTTCACATATTTTTTCGATATCTCTCTCCATACAACAGTCAAATTCTGTATATCCATCACAACCACCACGATCTTCATGAGAATCCAATTTAGCGTTTAATGGGTGATATCCGTCTGAAATGATCAACAAGTGATCCAGCTAACCAGTATCTTAGTATCATTCTGACAGCTTCCCCGATACATCGCGATCGTGCTAGTTCTCATGACACTCGTCAAGATTTCGTTCTGATATTGGCGTTTGGTTCCTCATTTCCGTGAAAATGAAACACCAGCATCATCTGCTCCAATTAGTATCACGTTGCTCACTCATAAATCAAAAACTGCGGAAGAAATGATGATCCTCCCTCCATCATCGTTCCGTGCTCTCCATCCGGTGTATACCCGCCTATTGTCATAAATCCGACGACCATCCCAATTAGTGGAGATAACTAGCTAAATGAACAATCCCCTTCATCGTCAGAGGAACAAGAGAATTCAAACTCTCTCTTTCTCACTCCGCGAGTCTCACCGCCTCAACAACTCGCTCCAATCATCATTCCACTCACTTCAAACACCCCACATCTTGCTCCTGTCCTGGCATCGTCATCTTCGCAACCAGCCGCGCCAAAATACCTGTAGGAGCAGATGGGTCCCAAATTACCAAAACACACCAGTCCAAACCAAATGATGGAGGCGATCAGGTTCATGACCTAAAAAAAAGCTGGGGAAGACGAAGGAGGAGCCTGTGTCATCCCCATCCACGTCAGAGGAAACACGATCACTCCTGTCCATACTTCGGAGCTCGTCGACGAGCTCATCAACCCTCCGATGACCCAGACCAGTCGCGGAAGGTCGATGGAGGCAGTCGTCGCCCCCTCCGCGAAGGATCTGTCGTCTGGGCAGGTGAAGGTGCTGAAGCGGAAGGCGATGGCAAAGACCAACCTTGTTCAGCCATCGAACAGAAAGAGGTTCGCGCTCAACTCAACCCCAACGAAATCTCGCTCATCTCAATCGGGACAATGCACAGAACTTCACCATCGCAGCTGACATCATCCCCATCTCACTCGAACTCCCTGTCAACGAAGTCTTCCTCTCCTTCTCTTCCTCCAACATCAGTCGCTGTGTGGGCGAAACATTCAACATCACCAATCCTGGAAACCACCCAGCCAACTTCCACTGGGAAATGGACCAGACTGCTCTCCTCGGCAACTCCTCCACAGAAGCGCGAGTGGTGCAGCTCCCGCCAGCCAGCGTCATCATGCACGGCTCGTACATCAAAGAGGGCGAGGGCATCCAGACAGACTTTCTGGTCCATGTTCCTCTCGAGACCATCCTCGCCGAGCAGACGACCATCCCACTTCAAGCCGCCTGACATTCAGTCGAGAACCTCCGCATCATCGGCGAGGTTTCTGAGGGCAGAGCGGAATTTGTAGAGAAGCAGATCGAGTCGAATGTCTGCTTCTTTGTCGAGAAGACAGATCCCTCCCTCTCTGTCGTTCCTCTCACAGGACCCATCCCGATCGGAGGGCAGATTCTCCTCGCTGTCACCATCAACTCGTCTAGCAGAGCGTCTCCGTTGTTGCTGAAGCGCTCGAGCCAAACGTGGAGATTGGAGAGCCGCGATCAGGCCAATTCTGAAACCTCTCGAACAGTTCAATCCACCACTCCATTCTTTTGAATCTGTATGATCCAATAGAAGCCGCTATACTGTCAACTTGTTCGCCGCCAATGCCGAAGGCAAAAACACTCCGTAACACTTGTTCTTTGTCACTGTATTCGGGAATATTAGCATTATCATGGATCACAACCAGAAATTTCAATATTTCATCCAGAGCAGTATCTTCAAATCGCAATTTGCGACAGGCATTGTTTTGGAATCACCTTGCTCAATTTATCAACTTTTTTCAATCGATTTGTTATTCTGAAAGATGTGAGAGAGAAAATCAGTCCATATTGAAGTTTTCTGAGACTGTAACCAACCATAAATTCGAAAAGAAACAACAAAAGTTTAGATCTGCGTGTATCCATTTGGATCTGCGTGTATCCGATTTTTTGGATCTGCGCGTAGCGAAAATCGGATCTGCGCCTATACTTAACCGTTGATGGCTCTGATGATGCAGTCGATTATCTGTTCATGTCCAACAACAGGAAGTGTGTAAGGTTGAATAACTGCGAAGACCTGCGTGACGAGATCAGATTCCACAAGTTGAAGTCGAATGTATGGAGATGCTTTCGAGACAGATTCGCAGAGAAGTGACACCGTCGCCACAACCACGGTTGTGTGGGGAGACAACAGGAGAGTGAAAATGCTCTCAATGAAACCAGAAGACGACCTGTCTGAAGAGGGAACGAGGTCAATGAGAGGCTTGTCCGCAAGTTCTTGGTCGCCCCATTGCGGTTCGATGCTCTTCAAAAACTGTGCAGCTTTGTCTTGAAGGGCATCGTCAAAAGGATATTCATCTTTCACCAGGGAAACCAGCGAACGGTAGATCCTCGATTCATCTTCAAACGACAAGACTGTGTTGAGATCGAAATTCAGGAATGATTCTTGCAAGTTGTTGACTGTTGAAGGTGATTCCGGATAATCATGTAATGAAGTATCGTTTGTGGAGTTCAAGGATAGAATTGTTTTTTGCATTGAGGTTGATAAGGATCATCCCATTGTTCTTCGTTCATTCATCTTCGATCCATGAAAACGTCCAATCGAACAATACAACCGCTTTATCCTCCCTCTTGATCCAGATCAGAAAGATATTGTCTTCACATGCATCATGGTTGCCCTTGTCAAACATTTCGTGGCTTCTGGAGATCTCATTCTCAGGAGCCTTGGTATCACCGCTGCAGTGGACATAAACAACCATCGTGAAATGATCTTTCAGAAAGTCGTTATTCCATCGTCTCAATTTCTGAGATTTCTGATCTCAAATCGGCGCGTCCTCAATGGCGACTTGCTTGACTCTTTCATGCAACTTTTGGTTAAACTCCTTCGAATAAGCCCGTATCATCTCCCAACATTGGAATTTATTGTCGCATCTCCAATTGTGATGGCATTCTCAAGATGTTTCTCAATCGTCGAATCCCGTCTTCAACTCTGGACGCCTCTCAACAACATTGTCCATTTGCAGTCCCAATGGAAGAAGGAATGCCGCGAAGTGGTCCAATCTGGGAAACAGACGGTCCCAGCTCTAGATCCGGAAGGCTTCGAGAGCTCTATTGAACAGACGCTGATGTGCAACAAGGACGTGTCTTCAGGCAGAAATCTGGTCAGATGCTGTTCCTCCATCTAACTACTCCTGGGATCGAACATTACCGAACAGTGTTCGGTTTCATCCCAAAAGACGCATCGAAACAAACTCTCTCGAATCACTCCACACTCACTTCTGCGGACTCTCCTCGGATGCTGGGAATGATGTGATTGCTGGTGCCGTCTAAAAGTTGCTGAGATCGCCTCCAACCGTCCAGATATGGTTTGCTCTTTTGGGTTCGTCATTCTCAACGCTACAGTCTTTTGCAATCGTTTTGTCGACGTAGCAATCTCCAGACAAGTTCTGGCGTTACTGAACGGTGCAAGGTGGGCAGACTATCTTTTCCAATCTCGACTTTTGGACCAACACAGAAACACATCTCGCATTTCTCGTCAAAATGGGGTGCACCACACATTCACGTCTTGCCGCAGCCATCGACGATTTATCTGAGGCGTGATCTGATTTTGTGGGAATGTTCTCTTTGTACGAACTGGTTCATTCATGACGACGAATCGTCGATCATCAATTCCAACAGAATCAGAAGGGTTTGTCTTCCGAAATTGTCATTCTCTGATGTTCAGCTGTTCTTTGATGGAACACGATCGAATTGGTCTGCACATGATGTGCTCTTCGGTCACGATTTCTGGGATTTCTGAACACGAATCGTATCTCGTTGATCTTGGCGGCATCACCCTTGAATAAAACACTCCCGCCCTTCAATTGTTTCCATATGTCTTTTTCTGGACATGAATGTGGTTTTTTTATCTTCGCTGTGAACGAGAATCGTCGTCTCTCATCTTCCGTCCATCCGATCCTGAGCTCTTCACTATCCACCATTCTGAATGACGGGATTCACCTGCGTTCGGACTTGCCTTTTAACAATGGACTGTCGCATGCATGCAGATCCAGAGAGAGATAATCTCACCGAACGTGGAACATGCCAGACAGGAATATCCTCGTTGTGAATAAGTTGCTTTGTCATTATTCTCTTCATTTTGATAACATTTCCGTGAACTGTTTATGAATTGAACCCATTTAAGGCGAGCTTGTCTGAAAGAAAGAAAGATGGGATGATCATTCTCTCTTTTCAATGAACCCGGCATGTGTTGCTTTTTCCACAAAAATTGATGCATGTTTGACTGACTCACCGGAATCACCTTCAACAGTGGACAAATTGCATGGACCTTTCCTGAATTTCGTTCCGAACTCCGAATTGTCATTCGAAGAGATATCAGCCGTGTACTGTTCGCTGGTTGTCCTTGTGAAAGGGAAGCATCCATTTGACAATGCCCTTCAAGACAGAGCAGCACAATTTTTGAAGAGCATCGAACCTGGATTCGGCGACCAAGATCAGGCCACAAGACTCATCAACAGGCATCTGAGTAGTCCCATCAAAATAGGTAAAACTGGGATCAATTGATGTCAGTGCCTAAATTTGGACTGAGATCAAATTTCAACTCTTTTCCTTTGAGATTTTCTCATTATCACTTCATTAATCATGTTCAATTCACTTCTTGTTTTCACATAATGCTCTTCAATATTTCAGACAGCTCTTATTTCCCAAAAACACGCACGATCACAATCACCAACACTTCTTTTTTCGATGTATTCCCTTCATTGACTTTAGTCAGTGAGAAAAAACCATCAAAGAAGACATAATAACGCATTATCGACTTGTTTTTATAATTATTGTTGTAGAACAAACTGAAACAGCAGCACCCAAAGTTTGCATTTTCATGATCTATGAAGTGACCATTTTCCTTTTTACTTTTTTTTCCATTCAAATATCATATATAAGAAGACTTTTTTGAAATGAAAGAAACGAAATGGTATTGTAGGTATTTAGTGGGATCAGATCCGACTGGGATCACTGGGATCAAATCAGAAGCCTGCTCATCAATGACCTCGTTCCCTCTTCAGCTGGATCGCCTTCTGGGTTTGTTCAGAGCATTCTCACTCTGCTGTCATCTCCCCACTCGACAGTTGTTGCAGGAGTTTTATCGTTTCTCTCGGAAATAACAAGTTGGTCAACAACGAGAATTCGTCATCGTCTGGTGGACTCTGATCTCGTCACAAATGTCTTAGCGACTGTTCAACCTCAAACACCGCCAATTTTGGGAAATGCAACGATCATCTCCAAACTCATCGAAATCATCCGCGACTCTCTCCGCCTCGCACTTCCATCATTTATCAGCAAACTTGCGATCACGACTGCAATAGAAAAATACAACCATCGTGAAATGATCTTTCAGAAGGTCGTGCTCCCATCGTCTCCGTTTGTGACATTTCTGATCTCAAATCGGCACCTCCTCAATGGAGACTTATTCACGTCCTTCATGGTTCTATTGCTCAGATTCATTGAAATCGGCCCGTTTCATCGCCCAACATTGGATTTTGTCCTCGCCTCTCCAATTGTGATGGCATACTCAAATTGTCTCTCGATCGTCGAAGATGATCATGTTCTCTGGGTATTGTTCAGCAACCTCGACAATTCTCTGACAGAATGGAAGAAGGAAGGCACAGAAGAGGTCCAATCAGCAAAACGGAACATCCAAGCTCTGTTTTCGGAAGGCTTCCAGGACACACTCGAACAGATGGAGCAACTCGCTAAGGATGGAACTTTTGACACCAGAATTGCTGTCGATTGTACCTCCATCTCGCGACTTCTGGGATCGAACGTGAAGAGAATGTGATTCGATGGATCGCAAAAGACGCGTCGACGCAAACTCTCTCGAATCACTGCAACTCTTCTCAACACACTTTCCTCCGATGTTGGGAATGCTCTGATTGCTGGTGCCGACGAACAGATTCTGCGATTCCCTCTAACAATCCAGAAATGGTTTCCCATTTTGACCTCTTCATTCTATACGCAGCAGTCTTTTACTGTCATTTTTTCGACGTTACACTCTCCAAACAATTCTTCCCGTCCCTGTACGCGACATGGTGATCAGGTTATCTCTCCCAATCTCCACTTTTGAAACTTAGCCGAAGCACATCTGGCTTTTCTCGTCTCAATGGAATGTACCCCACATTGCTGCCATTCCACAGCCATCTGCAATTTGTCTGATGTGTGCTCTGACCTTTTTGTTTGTTTCTCCTGGTTGTATCAGCACTTAACTCTGTTTTGATCTCTCTTCATCTTCCTCCTCTTTGATATCATCTCCTCGTATTTTTTTCGTTCTCACAACCGCAAAAACCAAATATGAAGTTTCAATCGTCCGAACGCGCTCACCAGCGAACTTTTCGAACACTTTCACCGAAGTCTTGATTTCACTGTTTTGTCTGAAAATACTCGAAATAATGCAGACTCGAGTTCCTTAACTGCTTCGCAATATAGAAGAGGATCTGTACGACAAATAATCTCGAACCTTTGAAGGGAGGAATCACCGAATCCAAGCTGAGAGATTGGATTGTCAAATGAACAAGAATTCTGAACTCAAAACAAATATAAGACCCAGTGATAACAAATATCTGAACTGGGCACAATGATTCAAGTCAATAATTGTATTTTCGAACACACGAAAGTCTGTCTGATGTGATCGAACCAAAGGAAAAATAGTCTCGGGGAGGACTCACAACACAGCCTTCTATCGACACACAAAACATCTATTCATCTATTCCTTGCTCTGAAATACCATGTCATTCGACAACCATTCAACTCCTCCACAAATTGACAACGCCAAAGCCGAACAAACAGTTTGACGACTTTGTCTCGACTTCATTTTCAAATACTTCCAGCTCTTTCTTGAAATGATTATACGCCGGATAAGTGGCGACTGCATATCACTGCGTCCTGTGATGCTGAATGCCCTCCTCGTTCTGGTGAAGGGTTTGATTCGACCTGATTTCCTTCCATCTCGTTGATTCTGTTCACAGAGGATGATTGGAACCGTTCTGCCATCCGAGGAATGAACTACTTACAAGCCGTTGAGCGATATTGTGAGATGACGTCAGGAGATGCGGTTCCAGTCTGGTTCTTGTTCTGTCACACTTTCAGAGGACTCTCCCAGAATTGTTGTGTGTGCTTGGTGTGATTTGCATTTTCACGTTCTAGTGTTATTTGTTGTGATTTCTTCAATCAGGGAGATCATCAGAAGATGAATTGGATCGCATCTGCCAATCGACGATTCCCTCCTTCCTTCTCGAATCGATGCTCGTCACAAAGAACACCACTATGATCACTGAAGTCTGTCCTCCTCCACATTTCCATCATTTTGTCTCAGATCGGATATTGTCTTCTGTTGATGACATCCACTCTTCGCTCGTCTTCCACCTTCCTCGCCCACCACAAACCCAAATATGTCGCCTTTGTTGGTCATTGTGCGAGAACTCTGCCAATGTGTCGATATGTAACAATTGAATACAAACTGGATTCCTTCCCACATCTCCCAATTCTCTCCCATCTCTGCTTCTCCCCACATCCCCAAATCTCCGCGCTTCCGCTCAACGTGCTCTTCCGATCCAGTGATGTGTATGAGACTCGTGAATTCCTCCAAAAACTCAATGTTCCGTCTGTCTCGACTGAATGGTGGTCCAAGTCAGTTCCATTTGCCGAACAATTGTGTGGAAAGCTGGCCGAACATGTTTCACAAATGAAGTCACATTTCACAGAATCCGCACCTGACGATCCAACCATCTCTTCTCTCTCCCCCACCCTCCCCGAAGAATCCCCACTTCTCTTCAGAAACGCTGTGTTGGAAATGCTTTGCGAAGGATTCTCGCTCGTCTCGAGTCTGCTCGTCGGCTCGAACCACATCTTTTTTTAAGTCTGTCTTTGTCTCCTCTCACCTTCCCCAGATTCTTCTCGATAACAACCTTGCTCCTCTTCTGAAATCAACCATCATCGCCTGCCTCGATCTACTTGATTTCACCAACACTGAACCAAATGGTGCTCCTCCTGGTCAAACGGACCTGCTGGTCAAGATCATCGATTGGTCATGGAAATCAACAACGAAATGTCTCTACACTGTCTACAAAGAACCCCAGCAAGTTTTCGCAAACACTTTCTCCGATGTTTCGGAGCTGTGCTCTCTTTTGGTGCGGACATGCCGCCACTCGTTGCCAGCATGTCCCGCTCATCTCGAAATGATCGACATCATCCGTTCAGAACTCCCCGACATGTTCCCTCGCTTGCTGGAGGAGGATCTGGTCCACCGAGTGATCAATGCATCACAACCGACAACAGTTCCAACAACCCACAAACAATTTCACATCAATCTCATCATAGTTCCCCGACCAAGCCGGACTTGTTCATCAAGTCGGACAAAGGGTAGGTATGTCAAGGATACCTCCTTATTTGACTGTAAAGTTGATTGATAATCGCTTTACGGCTTCAACAAAGAGTTTGAGAACGATCAGACCATTCATTGTATTTGTTCACTTCCCTCATCCATTTTTGCTATTCTCACACAATAGCCAATCGAGCAAAGAGGTGAAGTGATTAAATAACATTTGGAACTATTTAGATGTATGTTCAGTTCATCCCCCCATCGAGGATGAGAATGGATCCATCGAAGAAGAAGTTGACGACGGAGAGTTTTGTGGGTGCCAATTGATTGTTTTCAGCCTCTCGCAACCAATTGAAGCGGATTCAGACGACTTGTATCATTTTTGCTTGGAATGGAGAATGTGAATGAGATTCTGTTTGCCTCATCTCGGATCTACTGTGAAAAAAGTGAGGAAACCTTAAAATTGCAATCATAAGGCAGTTTGAGGAACACACCATCATTCCAAGATCCAAGTAGTTGGGATGAATGCCATTGGAGATCTTGTTGAGCATGCCATTCCGGAAGTGAACAGATTCCATCTTATTGAGAGGAATGAGAGATACAAACATCCAAAGACCTTTATCCTGCAGAAAGGTCGTCGGATGCGTGATTCTTGCGGGTCGGAGAAGACCTTCGTAGAATGAAAACAAGAACATTTTCAACCTCAAAATTGGTCTGTCAAGGTGCACATTATGAATATAGCGTGGAGACACATCACTAACATCAATGCTGATGTGAGTTTAGACCTCCGAGAACTGTGATGCATGTCCATTCAGGTTCGGATTTGAAAAAGCACCCATTGATCGTGTCTTTCTTCTCAGAAATACCAATTTTTACTCAACACTCGCATATCGAAATGAAGAAATTATCATGCAACTAGAAAGTATTGTTGTCCTACCTGATGAACAAGTCCGGCCTAATCGGAGGACTATAAGAGAGACAAATGCATCGAAAATCAGGAAGAGGAGTGGAACAGAGTCCGAAAACTTCAGTTTCATCGAGTGTTGAAGCCAGCCCAACAATATCTTCTGTTCTTTGTTCAGCGAGAAGAGTTCTGTGCCTACGTTCCTCCTTATCACAAACCGGATATCATCAGAAGTGACAATCTCATCTGGTACACAATTTGGCTCGAGAAAGATCTGTTCACATCTGGTGAGATTGTGGAGACAGGAAGAGAGGAGTGGGGGAGAGATTAGAGAGGATCGGAGAGGACGATGAGAAAATGAAGAAGGATGAGAAGTCGAGATGGAAGAAGAGAGTTGAGAGACGACGAGAAGCAGGACACGAAGATGCGATGGAAGGATCGCTGATGAGGAAGTTCTATGGATGGCGAACAATGATCGCGGCGTATCTTCAAAAGGTGGGAGAGGAGAGTGGGATGAACACACAATATGGGAAGGATGGAGGGAGGTGACAGATAGAGTCGTAACATTCATGTTTCATGTCACATTTTGATTATTTCGACTCGATTATGCATAAATTCAATGCCTCTGTCTCTCTCTCATCTTCTTCTCAATAGAAGCAAATTTATGTGATTCTTCATTCACAATCATGATCTCACGTCACTTTCATGTGAGAATTGGAAAAAAATACAAAATAAGGAGATGAATCTAGAGACTTCTTCAGCCCACTCTCATCAGGTGATCCAGATTACAAAAGAATGGTGGATAAGGAAAATCTCTCGCATTCAATGGTTCGTGAAATTCATTCAACACGGCGATGTGTGTTTGCTCCTCTCCCCTTGTTCAGAAAGTCCAATGAGAACGAGTCAAGAGCGACGTCGCTTCTGTCTTCCATCCCTTCTGAACACAGAGCGTGCACAAACTGCCTCACTTGTGTGTCGGACCGATTCTCACTCAGTCTGAACAGGTCGCAGAATCGGTTGTGAAGATCCAGCGATGATGGGATGCTGTCCAGACGAACAAGAGCGATGGAGAGGACGGAGAGAAGAGAGGAGAGAGGAGGGGTGGAGAGAGTGGATGGAGTTCCGGTGTTGATGAGAGACAGAACGAGAGAGAGGAAGTTGTCCAAGAGTTGCGAGTCTTCGTCCTCATCGGAACGAATCTCAACTCTGTCTGGTGATGAAGGGACGACAATTGTGAGAATTCGAGTGAGGAAGGGAGCGAGTGGAAGGAGTGTGGATTCAGGAATGTCAACAGTGAAGCGTGGAATGATCATTTCGTGCAGAATGAAAAAGAGCAGTTGGGATGTGGTGTGGCTGACCTTCTGAGCGAGACTAACGTCAAATGGATCATCAGAAGTCAGAGTTCGTGCGGTGGTTGCTCTTCTCTCCTCCAAAATCAGACAAATAGTTTGTGCTGCTGCCTTTGCAATCTCAGAAACCTGAGTCTCAGTCAGTCCCGGAAGATTTTGAGTGAGTGATCGTGAAGAGTGTTGGAAGAAGATAAAAGGAGACCAAGATTCGTGATGTCGAAAGAGGATCTGCAGATAGTCGAGTCTATCAGAGAGAAGGATGGAAGCGACGATGGACGGGAGTGGTTGGTGGGTGACGGACGATTGACAACTGTCTCGGAAAGGAGCGGTGGCTCTGGTGATCGAGAAAGGCGTTGGGGTGTGTCGGGTTCGCTCTTCGATCTCCTGAAGAACAACCAGGATCGAGCGAAGAAGAGACAGATCGGTTGTCACTGCCAGCGAGACCAGCGAGTCGATCACTGGTGTTGGGTCGAATGACTCGAACTTCATCAGAAATCGCAACACTTTCAAACACGAATCGACAATCTGCGACGTCACCTCATCCTTCCCCACAGCACATCCCTCCTCCACTCCTTCCCGACGAAGAGGAGCGATCGTTTGAAGGGTGTTGATGACGAGATCCCGCACTTCTGATTTCGGCTCGATTTGATAAAGGGAATGATTGAGAGGTGGAAGGGTGCATGTCTCGACGGTGTCGGCAATGTGGAACATGATCACTTCAACCAGCGGAAGATTGCTGAAATGTCCAGCCAACTCGACAAGGCGGTCGAAGGCAGCGAGATTCGAGTCCAGATGGAGGTTTGGACGTGGGGTGGACTGGATTGTGTGAAGTGACAGGAGGAACAGTGCCTGAGCGTCGTTCTCAACTCGCATCAGCTCGTTTGCGATGTCGGGAGGGGCATTCGAAACAACAGCCAGCTGCGTCAGAAGTCTCCATCTCTCCTCGCCCTCAGCTGTTCTCAACTTCTCGACGATTGATGTCTCGAATTGCGATGATTGTGGTTGTAGAGTTGAACTTCCGAAGATTGAGGTTTGCTGATTTCCACGAAAGACGAGCTCAGCCACATTCCTCATTTCTTTGAGGAGAGCGAAGGGAGAGTTGACGGAGTTCTCTGTCGCCATCTCCACCAAACATTCCACCTTTTCAAAGATTAATTGACTCGATGATCTATTCCGTGCGGGAAACGACGACAGAATCTGGATTTGTGATTCTGGTCCAAGAAATGGGAAGAGATGGAGAAAGTTGATGTCTCTCCTCTCGTCGTCTGTGAGACTCATGTTCGGTTGCCAATGAGAACGACTGTAGACGACGTTGAGTGTTATGTCGGTCAGTGCTGTCAGAGCAGTGAGTGGAGATGGTCGGCTGCTGTCGTTCCACACACTTGGCTGTTGTGACAATCCGCACAGCTCGGGAGAGAAGAAGGGGAAGGAGTGAGGGAGTGTTGTGGTCGAGTGAAAGGCGTTCACAAGACAACCAGCGAAGTCAAGGGACTTAAATGGTTTTGAAATGTTAGTCCGAGACTTCAACACGATACATCGGCCTGCTTCAGCACAAATCGACTGAGAAGCGATTTGCTCGTGATCCGACTCACCCAACGTTGGAGAATCGCGAGGAGCAAATGCATCGGTCACAGGGAATGTCGTTGGAGTGGCGAAGAGGAGTGCCTCGGTTTGAGGTGTGGACAGGCCAAACTGGTTCGAGAAGACAGACACAGCAGCTGTCGACAGCTCGTCGTGAGTGCTCGCAGCGGAGAGAACGAGGAGAGTGAGAAGAGAGAACTCAAGCGAGATGTAGGCTTCACTCTTCTGTGTCAGATACATCTTCACGTTCGTCATCGCATTGAGCAGCACAACCCAATTCTGTGTCGCTCGACCAAAGTCCAGACAGCGCGGTTCAGACGGCGAGTCAGACACCACTTGAACTGTATTCACTGCTGCTGAAATGGCGATGTCCAAAATGCGCTCGGCGTGCATCTCGACGAGGCGGCGGAATAAGGAAGGGTTTGTGCTGGCCATGCGGATGAATGAGCTGGCTGGGTCGGTGAACGAGCGAGGGGAGAGGAGGGAGTGGAGAGGGAATGTTGGGTCGAGGAGCGGTTCGCTGAGTTTGGTGAAAAGATGAGAGGAAGACTGGCTGAGTGCGGAGATCAGGTTGAGGTTTCGATTGTGTCGGGAGGGAGTGTCGGAGGGAGAAGAGGAGAGATCGACTGTTTCGAGAAACGAGTCGATGAGGTCGGGATGGGCTGATGAAGAGATGAAAGAGTGAGGATGATCAAAATGGCACACCATTCAGAAATGTGGCAGTGTGTTGGAGGCATTGCGACAGAAGACTCATGGGATGGTTTCCATCAGAATTTCCTTCATAAATCGTCAGATCTTTCACGTGACGAATGAATGCGGCGATCCTCTTCACTGGATCCTAAAATAATCCTGCAAACAATGAAAACTCAAACAGTTTCATTTTGTGAGATTTTGACGATCTTTTGAAGGTCACGTAAATTGTAGTCCACCCGGGGACGTTGAATTGGAATTCGCGAGATGGATTCCGAAAACACGTGGAAATTGGAGACGATAGTCTCATACACCACATCCCCAATTCCAAGGATGGAACACGCCATCATTTCATTGCACAGAATGTCCATAAACACCGAAAGAGATGATCGACAATTTGGGTCGTTGTTTCCGAGATATGGGAGAGGGTTGCAGAGAAAATTGCGGAAAAAGGACGAAAGATCTGTTGAGAGAGGTTCAATCGAGACCAGGGGGCATATTTCAGAGAGTTGGGATAGTTGAATGAGACGATCATTGTTGGTCGGATTCGGCTGGATCTGTTTCAGAATCGAAAGAGAAAGTCCCGAAGCGTGGAAGAGAATGATCGCATCTTCATTGGATGACACTGAAACAATCAAAGACGGAGAAACAGACCGATTTTAGTGAGCGATCCAACATCGATGTCCTGGAGAAGAATCAAGCATGAAGGGAAGGATAATTAATGCAACGAATAAACTTGACAATCACGTTGAGACAAGGCAGCACCAAAGCGATGAAGGCAATCTGTTCGTTGGTCTTTTGTCAAGTGGTCCAAACATCCTATCAAGAGGACAGATGTGAAAGAAGGCAAGGAAAACACACTCTCCAGATGATCAACGAGAGATTTTTGAGAAACACGAGGATAACGCTCATTTGGGTTCGAGTATAAGGCGAGAAGTTCATCGAATCGTTCGATCGGATTTTTCTCGGTTGCTGTGATAGTGAGATGATTCTCCCTGTTGTCTCCAGAAGACATAGAGGTAGAGTTCATCGATGTCATCGATTCAGGACGAGTTCAGAGAAGGAATCCTGAAATAAAAATAGTGGGCATCTTTGATCCAACAAGTAAAATAGTCAACCTGATCTTCCCGTCACATCTTCGAACGCACAATCTTCCTTCAGCACACGTACAAGTTAAATTCAACTGTGAACAACCTATCATCTTTTCAGCTGGCAATCAAAATATGGAAGTATGGGTGAGACCTGATCACGTCTCGAATCCTTCTTTGACTAAAAAAACGAGAAAGGCAGAGTGTTCTATGATAAATGTGAAACCCCCAAAATGAGAGAAGTAACTCCAAAACCCTCCAACACAACAAATGATGACAAAACTCGATGAAATTACGAAAACGATTCTCGTCGTCCAATGTGCGAGTAGAACACTTCTGCCTGCGTCTGTGTGCGATCCGGTGATCCTCTCTCGCCCTCCCCAATCACCCATTCTTCGTTCAGTTCCAGTCCAGCCACTGGCGTCTGCCTTCCCAACCCTTCAATTCCCGCCATCTCCTCCTCTTGTTTCCCAAGTCCCCTCAAATCCTTCCCCAGCTGCATCGAGAACGTCTTGATCTGCGGCCCGGTGTTCTCCTCCTTTCCCTCCACAAATGGACCCTCCTTCTGTTTCACTTCCACCAAATCGCCCTCTCTGCTCACAGTCGTCGCGAACGGCAGAGGCAGGCCGATCAGTGCAGCAACCAGATTCAGCACACGATGATCAAACACGAGACCCATGTGTGTGCAGTTCCGAACTTCGAAGCGAGCAGAGGCTCGCATTCCGTCGTTCGCTGCGGACACCACTGGCACGCTGCAGTCGCCATCAACGACTGCCCACACTGCGTTCGCTTTCGCCGCTTCCTTGTTCAGATCCAGTTCAGTTGCGATTGCGTCGTTGTTGTTCTTGGAGCGTTCGTTGTCCAGTACAAGCAGATGCCACGTTGTTGCGTTCCCTGTCCCGAAAATGTTGATGAACTCGAACTCGTCCTGCGGAGGGAAGACAACTGGCAGTTCTCGAATCGCATTCACATGTGCCTCGATCTGTGCTGGTGTTGGGTTCTGCCACGGCTTGTTATCGTTCAATCTTTGGATCAATTCGTACAAATTATTCTGCTCGAACGACGGACGCAGAATGCGAGTGTCCACAATCTTGTCGACTCTGCTCGACACAACCTCTTTCGAGTCAATCATCCCAAAATAATCATCAAATGGCGTCGTCGCTCGCGGTGTGGTCAGCCACGTCACAAACGACGAGAGCGGATCTGTCTTCGGTGTTGGGTTTGTTGCGAGAGGGATGGGAGACGACGAAGGTGAGGTTGGGGCAGGCGGTGCCGACTTCGCTGCGGTGGGAGGGACGGAGAGAGGGGAGGGTGTTTGGAAAGCGGTTGGCTGAGGGAGTTTGTCAGAGAGGAGGACGAGTTGAATGGATTCTGGGTTGAGTGGTTGTTCAGAGTCTGACTCGGCTGTTGTTGGCGATGGGGTTTTGTGGACATCTTGTGCCGAGTTTGTGTTGTTCGGAACTGGCTGGTTAGACGCGACAGGAGATTGGGAGGAAAGTGAAGTGGGTGTGGCGTGTTGGGAATGCGTGCTGAGCGAGGCAGGGTGAGTGTGAGGTGTGGGAGAGGTCGAAGGAGAGAGACTTGCTCGTTTCATCTCGTTCTTGGCATCTTTCGATTTCTGCGAGTTCTCCTTTGCTTCGCCGAACTTCGCAATCAGCCCTTCCAACGTCTTGCGAAGTGTCCATCCCTTCTTCTTCAGTTTCTCTTCATCTGGACTCTCTCGCTCTTCCACCAAATTCCCTTCCTTCTCCTTCGCCTCGATCTCCCCCTCAATCCTTCCCTCCCTCTCCCCCACAACACGCGGATCCACAGCTTCTCCCAACCCTCCCTCCTCGCCTCCCTCCAAAATGTCAACCATCCTTTTGAACGCTAAATTAAGGGCTGATTTTTGGGTCTCGATTTCTGATGTGATCATTCCGTCGCCGTCTTCCAGCTCTCCCACTCCCTCCTTCAGCTGAGCGAACACTTCCTCCTCGCCCAGATAGGGAAGCACACCAACTTCTTCGAATGAGTGAAAGTGTGGCTGACCTCCCCAGCGGAGTGTGTTCTGGAGGATCGTGTTCAGTGGATTTGCCTTCTCTCCAGTCTCTACTTCCTTCTTTCGACGATAATTCGATTGTACGTGCGTTGGAAGAGGACATCCCTTCACAAATGTCGAGTGGAGAGGCGAGGGAGTGAAGGATGCGTGGCTCAAGTATTCAAATCCAGTCAGCATGTATTTCTTAGTCGATATCGAAAATACTGCTTCGGTTGACGATGGTTGGCTCTCCATATTCACCATCTCGGGATTTGACCGTGTTGCGGCGAAGGAGGGCGAGAATCGGGTCGATTTGTGATGGTCTGCGGACGTGAAGTGGCTCTCCCCACAGGCGCACTGTTCAGCATGCTGAGGTGTTCCGCCAATGAAACGAGTGTCGTTTGGTCTGATATCTCGAATATCCTTCGTCGTTTCTTCATTTTCGGCACTTTCTGACTTCGCCTTTTCTGCTCGCCCAGTTCCCTCTAATGGAACGCTGTCGTAATCATAACAATGTCCATTTCGGTCTGTGTGGAAGGAGTACCACGTGAATTCTTCCTTATTCCGATATTTCACGCATAGTTTGGGCGAGGCGGGAAATGATCGCGGCGGGATGAACCAGAACGCGAGTGACATTTGGGTCTGCAATGTTTTCATAATTGTTGGCGAGAAAACAAATGTTGGAAGCCCAAAATTGTATCCAAACAGCATCGCGCACAACGTTCGCGTCGCTCCGTTGAACGGGCAGGCCAACGCGATCCATCTCCGAACATATTTCGACAGTATGTCTGGATGGAGTTGAATCATCGTTCGCACAAGGAGTCCTCCTTGGCTGTGTGTGATAATGTCGATTTTCTTGTCTCCGCAGGCGTGGAATGCTTCCTCAATACGGTTGATCAATCCGGTCTGGAGACGCTCCAGGTCGTATGTCTGGCGCCAGTCGTATGGATACCTGGAAATTGAAAAAGATGAAATCACACCCAAATAGACTCTCACCAGGCACATAACCATGATATTTGAAGAATCGGATGAATGAGTGGTAATATGAACGGTACCTACGGACGGGAATGAAAGGGAAAATTTTACGAACCGCGAGGAAATTGGCAAGTCTGGCACCAGGTAATCAATCGCAAATAGGCCATAATTATCGTCTGGAGCAAAGATTTCAATGTTCTACGTGGAGTGAAGAGTGGAAGGAAAGAGACTGGGTCCATTGGCTTGTATTCAAAAGTGACAGGGTCAACATAGCCAGATAAATTCTTCATCATGACACTGTTTGTGTTTATCAGTTTCGGCCACACAAGCTCCGTTTGATTGGTGGCCTTATTTCTTGCATAGAGAATCGAACCTGCAAACGATGCTGAAAGAGAAAGATGAAAACCTCCGAGACCTCCGATTAGTAGCACCGAATGATGTGCCGGATTAGGTTTAAGAATCACGTCTTCAGATGACATTTCTATGGGTCATCGATCGAGAAGTGTTGGTGGGCGAGTGGGGAGGACTCGGTGTTCGATGAACAATGCGAGAACGTCGTGTTCACACAGTAAACACTCCCAAATGTGTTGAAGTCCAGACACCCTGTTCCATCCAAATGCGATGTGCTCAACGTCACTTCGGTCCCAAACAACTTTTGGGATAGGCCACTCGGAAGGCCAAGTTGTGATTAGAAGGTGGCTAATCCACGAATCAGGCGACGTTCAGAAATATATGGTTGACGTAGCACGTGGAGCTCGATCTCGTCAGAAATCCCTTCTTCCTTCAGTTGAGCCAGAATCTGTCTTCCTCGATTCCAAACAGCTGGATCGGATTTCGGCCACTTTTTCATTGCGGGTAAAATCCAGTTAATGAACATGAGAGTGATTCTGTCCGTCTCGAAGAAAATGAGACTGTCAGTGTAAGTCAGGGCAAACGACGAAGACAGTCCCAATTGTGTCATCGGTGCCACGAACGGGAAGTGGGTGGCAAGCACTCCGAGCAGCCAGGCGAAATCGGTGGAAGCGTCAGTGTCTTCAAATCGGTGTCGCTGTTGAAAAATAAAAGTCAGAAACGGTTGAATTGGACGCAAAAAATGGTCCGTCATTATTTGATTGAAGGCGGCCCCAGTAAGTTGATGTGGTCCGTATAAAACGATGCGTCTTCCTTTGGGCATGTTCACCAGGAAAAGGCCCACGATATTCATCAGAAAATAGTTGGGGTGAGGTGTGAGATGGATTTCATGGAAATAGAAGGCGTTTGGGAGGAATTCAAAGAACCCTGACATCATAAAAGAGATGTATTCGCAACCGGAGAGATATCTTGCAAAGTGAGTCAGAAACGAGAGTGTGGACAGTATAATTGCTTCATTGGAAGATGTCAGGAGCAGAACAAGAGATTCAACGAAACCAGTGCAGGATCCATCTGGAGTTGGAGCAAGTTCGAAGAGGATCTGGTTTGCGGGCAATGATACGAAATAGTGAGACTCGATCCACTCCAAAAGAGCACACGCCTTTTGTGTTGCAGCATCATCCAGTTCGCTTCTATTTTTAAGACAGGCAACGAGTGAGAGAAAGAAGCGCGAGGTTTGTTTGATTGGGAGTATCTTATTGGGGTTAAATTTTAGAAACAAGCGGTTTGAATCGCGATGTCGATTTTCTGAGAATGAGGAGTTTCCCATGGTCGATGTTGAAAGAATCGTGCCAGATTGATCACATGACCCAATACATTTTAATTCAGATTACCTCTCAACCTATTATTCCTCTCTCAACCTCATTTTTGACTCTTTTCTCTCCTTTCACAATCTGAGCCTTGTCCTCACATCCTGTCATTTCCCCAGAACCTCCTTGACTCCTGTAGCGTGAACTCCGTTTTGGAGCAGCGGGACGATTTTGAGGATGTCACGATGTGCATCAATTACTTCAGTTCAGAGATACAATCAACTGTGTTCAAGGAAATGGCGATGAGATTCTTAAATAGGGCACCAGGAAGACAGCGCTTCTTCGAAGGAAAACAAAACAATATCACTTGAAAATCAAGTGATATTACAACCCCATCATTTGTGGAGGATCAGTGGTCTGTTCCGTGCTTCTATGCCGGTGAGCGACAGCCTGGGGACAGTCGATTGGTTCGAAGTCGGATTGTGGTGTTCCCCACTTGGACATGGCAGTGAGAAGGTGTTTGACGGTGATCTCTCGAGTGTTCTGAGAGTGGAAGAATGAGAGAGGGGAGAATGACGAATTGGAACAGGAGAAAGAGTGGACAACAAAACGGTTCGAAAAGTGAAACACACACCATTTATCCCAAAATTGGGTCGTTTTTGGTGTGAGGTGCTTTCTTTTGGTTCGGTAACGAGGCAATCAGCACACTGAGTCTCGTGAGATCACATCTTTCCTTGTTTCGATCTTCAACGTCACAAAAGTCATAGTCCAGTTTCAATGGGAGAAGTCCTTCCCAAAAGGGAAACCATCTTTGTGTTCATCAAGACATTCCTGGTGTTCTCAGCAATCCGACTCATTTTTCGCAAGCTGGACGACCAAGACGGAACGATTTGAGTGATATGGTTTCGAGTTCTAATTCTCGTAACCGAACGATAATTGCATTGATTTTCATCATGGTCCGGCTGGAAATCAAATAAAGACGGTTTAGAAGGACATTCTCTTCTGTGTTCGGCTGAATGTGAGGAGCGAGTATTCTTCGTCATGGTCAACCTATCCAGACGATGAGAACCAGAATCCTCTTTGGTTGCTGGTGTGGGAGAACGAGAGAAGATGAGGTTGAGGAGATAAAAGATTAATGGAAGATTGTGGAGAATGAAGAGAGCAAGAAGAAACTGTCGATGGGAGAACTAGAACAACATCAGAAATGCTCGAGCACACCTCAAACAAATCGTGGATGGCTGTAGAATGGCGGGAGCGAGGGGCCCATCCCAGTTTGACGAGATAAACGTGATGCGGTTGTGATTGAGTTCAAATGTCGAGAATGGGAGAGATATTCTTGTCAAAAAGCACCATTCAGGGACGAGACGAATTGGTTGGAGGGATGTCTGTTGACGAAATGACGATAAAAGACTGTTGCGTTGAGAACGACGACGGCAAAGAAGTCATCATTTTCAGTCGGTTAGAGGCGATCGCAGATGGTCTGTTCGTCTGCGCAAGCAATCAGAGCATTCCCAACATCGGTAGAGCCTGCACAGAAACGAGTTGCAGTGATTCGAGAGAATTTGTTTCGACGCGACATTTGAGACGGAACGAGTCACATTCTCATCACATTTGTTCCGAGAAATCGTGAGATATAGCAAGAATAATGGACAATGTCCACGCCTCGATTGGTTTCCTTCACGTGTAGTATCATGTGTTCTAGCGTGTCTTCGAAGCCTTCCGAAATCAGAGCTTGCATTATCCGTTTTCCAGATTGGACCACTTCTGCACTTTCTTTCTTCCATTCATACATCACATGGCTGAAGCCCACGAGGATATTCCAGGGACATTTATCATCTTCGACGGATGAAAAATATCTCGACAAAACGGTCGCAATCGGAGAAGCAAGAACTACCTCCGATGTTGGGAGATGAAATGGACCTATTTTAATGAGTGTGCTCAAAAGATCCACGAGGGAATCGAGCAGGTCTCGATTGAGGATATTCCGATTTGAGATCAGAAATGTCACAAATTGAGACGATGGAAGAACGACCTTCTGAAAGATCATTTCATGATGGTTGCATTGGTCGATTGTAGTAGTGATGCCAATGATTTGGAGAGATGATGGAAGTGCGAGGTTGGTGAGATTTAAGAAAATACTGGTCAGAATGCGGATAATCGTTTCATTTTCCAAAATTGGCAGGGTGTGAGGTTGAACAATCGTCAAGACTTTTGTGACGAGATCTGATTCCACAAGACGACATTGAACTTTTGGAAAGGAAAAAAAGATTGTTTTGCGTAGTAACGACAATGCGGTAGTCACCACAGTCGAGTGGGGAGACGACAGCAGAGTGACAATGCTCTCAATAAAGCCAGAAGGCGATCCGTCTGAAGAGGGAACGAGGTCTGTCACGAGTTTCGCTGCTGTTTTTCTAGTGAACCATTCCGGTTCAAGTTTTTTCAAAAACTGAACAGCTTTGTCTTGAAGGGCACAGTCAAAGGGATAGTCCTCCTTCACAAGGGTAACAAGGGAACAGTAAATCGATGAATTGTCCTCGAACGAAAACTGTGAGTTCGAATCGAAGTTCATGAAAGATTCACGTTCTGGGACGATTATTCGATCGGAATCGGACGAATGAGATTTACTAGTTGTTTCAGGATGATTTTGAAATAAAAAGCTGACGTCCATTGACATCCATATGAGATCTTACCCAACATAGAGATGATGAGAGTCAAACTTGAAAAGAATCTTCATTATGTAGCAGCCACCATTCAATCGTCTCTTTCCAGTGGATTCGATAGGCATGGCTGACCGGCCAAAAGTGTCGGTCAGTGTCACTCACGAATTCTTCAAAGGGTCAGATCTCATTAGAGATGGAAATGGCTTGCTATGAACGACATATCGACAAGGTAGCTGATATTCATGTCGAGATTTACGTTTTGACACATGAAACAAGATAATGAAGTGTTGCTGAATTCACTCAAAACAATCATGAACATTCAACACTGTACGACGACAAAAACGCAATCGTCATTCATCTCTCGCAGGGGAAACCGGTTCTGAAGACTAAATAAGCTGAGCGAACTCATCTCTCCGCATCCGAGCATGGTCTCTTCCATTCTATCCCCTCTGCCCACCATCGGCAGCAATATCATCAGCCCCCTTCAGAGCTGTTCGAAACATGCTCTGCGGTTGTGCGAGGTGGAGTTGAGTCGCGATCTTGGCCAGCGCTGCGAGCACGACAAGACTGCTTTCGTTGCTCATGAACTGGGTGAACTGTGTGGAACAGGAAGCAAGAAGAGTTAGAAATGATGATAAAGCTGAATGTTGTGACGGGAGAGAGGCTGATGTCGTGAGCAGCGGGCATACAACGGTGGAGGAGATGTGGTGTGTCATTAGTGATGACATATGCGGGACGAACAATATCACAAAAGATGTACGCTGAGATTGACTATATGGAAAACGAGAGACAATATTTGATGAGAATACAACACAATAAAGAGTAAAAGAAGGATGGGGTGTTGACTCAACAAGAATGCAGACTTCAACCCTGTCCAATCCACTGTAATCAGCTCCTTCACAAAAGACTTGGCGTGTGGATGCTTGGAAAGAACAGAGAGCTGCAGTATCGAATGTTAGACATGGATGGGAGGCTCGCCACCACGGCATCCTCGCACTATCCGCTGTAGCATCGGATAGATCGAAAAACCATGTTCGTTCAATCCAATGACAAGACTCATAGAGATCAATTGCTCTGCAACAGGCAGAGTGGCTTGAAATTGGTACGATGAGAGAAGAGAATGGAGCACATGAATTCCCTCAGTATTCGAGATACCACCAGTATAACAAGGGAGAGCCAGCCCCAGAATGTGCTGGTGAAGACTGGGGGAATCTGTAGAGATATTCACGACTCGTTGGATGAATCGGGGTCCGTGCTTCACACTGCACCGTCGATTTAACGACAGTGGGTTCAATGCGCTCAGCATTATCCCCCGCTGCTCGACAGTTGCGGTTGGAATAGACGTTGCGTGGGGTAATTCTCAAATTAATCTGTGTTGAGATCGTCGATACATGGAGACAATTCGATCACACACTGCCCAACATCGTCGACGCATTGGCAGGCGTGAAAGAGATGATTTTTGGGATTGTGGGCTGATAGTTTTGAGAGGGAGACACAATTGGGTGGAACGTTAAGTGAGTGAATTGTTGTGCAGATGAGTGAATGGTGGCTGTGGGAGAATTTGAGTGAGCCTGAGCAGGCAATGCAAAGCGAAGCGAAGCTGATATTGAGGAAGGGGAGAAGTGTTCTAAAGGATGGAAGAGGAGATGAGTCAGAGAAAAGATGGAACAGATGAGGGAAGATCGTGGAAACACATTTGCTGAATCAACTGGCGGTGTTGTGGGGTGGAAGGTTCTTCGTGATGCAAGGTTCATTCAGCGAATGTTTGATTTGCCGTGAAAACGTCATCAGAAAGAGAGGATGATCGAGTCTGATCAGCTGCCCATAACTGTTTTTTTCTTCGATCTGGTCCAATATGTCAAAAGGGAAGAGTGAATAGGCTTGAGTGAAGTGATAATAATTCATTTTTTGCACCTTTGAAGAAATTACATGGATATTCACGTCATTGATTCACTTTTCAGATTCTATCGAAATCACTTCGGAGAAATGGTAACTCTGGATTATGGGTTCCCGAATTTCTCCGGTCAGTGACCGTTAGTACTTTTCGATGAAAACTGACCGGTCAGTGCCGGTCAGCCATGCCTAGGATTCGATCTTCTGTGTCACCAAAGTGATCGTCCAGTTTCAGCGGGAGACTGTCCTTCCAAAAATAGAATCATGTTTGTTCTCATCACGATATTCCTGCTTTTCTCAATAATCTAACTCATTTGTCGAAAGCTGGACGATGAAAACGGATCGATTCGGGTGATTGGAGTTCTAATGCCAATTCTCGCATCTGAATGACGATTTCATTGTTTCCCATCACAATCCGGTCGGGACTTATAGTCCCGTGTTAAAACCGGACTTGGTGATGAAACCGAACGAAGGGCAGCAATGATTCATCGAGCATTTCTTCAACCGTTTTTGTTATTCTTTTTCTTCGTTTTGTCTGAATGAGTTAATGACGAGGAATATGGGATTCAATTCAAAATAAATTGTGAACTATGATTCATTGATCATTTTCTGAACAACACCCACTCATACCTGCCAATATTTATGTAACCAAGCCTCGATCTCCTCACTTTTCACTTTTTGAAAGGTTTAACACGGTCAGTGTAAACTGTTTGTTTTCAGCTTCTGATTCCATTTTTCTCATCCCAATGAATACAGGACTGATGTAAACAATCTTTCAGGATGACCATCATCGATCGATTTCCAATTTCAAGATAGTACTCATTCTTTTACGGACTCATCGATCCGCAACGAGAAGGATGTACGCATGAATAGTTTGTCGAGGAAATGCTGAATGAAAGAACGTTTTACCACGTTCTCTAAATCACATCACGTATCATTTTGGTGGTGAAAGATTCGCAAGATCGGATTTCCAGCAACAGTTCTCACGATCGATTGTTTCGACTGAAGGAGACCACAAAACGAGAACAAACATTGATCCAGAGCGATGTAAAGAGTGGAATTTCAAGGGTCATATCAACAAAATCAATTAACTGCTCTTGGAAGAGAACATGGTCCACACGAAATCAAAAGAAGCCACAAGACGAAAATAAGAACGATTGCGAACTCTTCAGAATGATCAAGGAGGCAAATGCCCACCAAAACAAAGTTGCTGCACTTTTCGACAGATGTCAACAACTTTACAGCCTCGGAAAGGATCGGAAGAACATTCACGAACTCTCATTGATCTCAACTCTAAAATTATTGAAATTTATTCACTTCACATCTCTTTGAATTCATTCCTAGTATTTCATGCAAATCAAGGTGTAAATTGAACAAAAGCACGAGTCAATGGTCTGATCAAAGAAATGTCGTCGAATAAGGGGAATTTAGATGTCCCAATCAACTTGAACGTTGAAGGACGTCCTTTCTGATGGATCATGGTCTTCGTTCGGTTTAATCAACAAGTCCGGCTTTTACACGCGACTATTAAATTAAGATGGTTTGGGAGGACATGTTTTTCTGTGTTTGGCTGAAAGTGAGGAGCGGTTCTTCTTCGTCATGGTGAACCTATCCAGACGATGAGAACCAGAATCCTCTTTGGTTGCTGGTGTGGGAGAACGAGAGAAGATGAGGTTGAGGAGATAAAAGATTAATGGAAGAGTGAGGAGAATGGAGAGAGCGAGAAGAAACTGTCGATGGGAGAACTAGAACTGTATAAAACATGTTCGGGCACACCTCAAACATATCGTGGATGGCTGTAGAATGGCGGGAGCGAGGGGCCCATCCGAATTTGACGAGATAATCGAGATGTGTGTTGGAGATGTATCAAAAGTCGAGAATGGGAGAGATATTCTGGTTACAACATATCGTGCAGGGACAGGCAGAATTGTTCGGAGAGTTTTACGTCAAAAAAATGACTGTAAAAGACTGCTACATTTAGAATGACGATGTCAAGATGGGAAACCATCTCTGGACGGTTGGAGGGGATCGTTGATGGTCTGTTCGTCTGCACCAGCAATCAGTGCATTCCCAACATC
Source organism: Blattamonas nauphoetae (assembly GCA_033064195.1). NCBI lineage: Eukaryota > Preaxostyla > Oxymonadida > Blattamonas > Blattamonas nauphoetae. Next base: position 81,250 of record JARBJD010000301.1, read on the forward strand.
CGAGTAGAGTCCGCAGAAATGAGTTGGAGTCATTCGAGAGAGGGGTTTCGACGCGTCTTTTTTGATCCAACGAGTCACATTCTCATCACATTCGATCCCAGAAGTCGCGAGATTGAGGTACAGTCGACAACAATCCGGATATGAAAATATCCATCATTGGCATGTTTCATCATCTGTTCGAGTGTGTCTTCGAAGCCTTCAGAAATCAGGGCTTGGATCATTCGTTTCCCAGATTGTCGAACTTCAGTGCATTGTGCCTGCCATTCTAACAGTGATGAATGGATGTGGCCCAGATTCCTATACAGGTTAAACCCTTCCGTGTAAGTGAGGTAACTTGAGATTGCCATCACAATCGGAGATGCGAGGACAAACTCCAATGTTGGGAGATGAAATGGACCAATGAGGATGAGTGTGCTCAAAAGATTCATGAAGAAATTGAACGGGTCTTCATTGAGGACGAGCCGATTTGAGATCAGAAATGTCAGAAATTGAGACGATAGAATCACGACCTTCTGAAAGATCATTTCACGATGGTTGTTAGTAGTATAGATAACGAATATCGATACCTACCTAGATCGCAATTAGTCCGGGAATTATAATACTGGGAACTGAATAGTGATTCTCAATTCCGATTGAACAGAGTATTATTTTTAAAGTACAATCAGCTATGATACCGAAATGCCGGATAATACTTGTTTTCTTGCATTTTGGTGGATACCTTTTTTGGGTTCAAATTCCATTATTTAGTCAAAAAAGTGACCCCATTTAGTGAGCTTAAATCTAAAGGGTTTTTTTCATTCGATGACAAAACAAACGTTAATTGTTTTATTATCTGATTTTTTATTTTGTATTAAATGACGAATCAGCTTACACCAAACAAACTTAACGAGACTCTAAAGAATGAAAAATTAATACTAATCACCGAACCAGTTCTGAATCGTTCTGGAACCTCATATTTGGCACATGGTACTTTCGATTATGCGAGTGAAGATAAACCTGATGAGATTTATCGAGTTTACATTCCTGCTTTCATTAAAGGAGCAAGACCACATCTGAATCCAAACATGTATCACAGATTCGATAACTGTTGCAATAAAGAAAAATTCATTGAGTCACTACACAGTGAGAATTGTGAACTCGTTGGTGAATACAAAACATCAGAGTCAGTAGTGAAATATCTTCATGAAGGAGTTGAATGGAGAATCAAACCATCACAATGGATGAAAGGAGTCAGAACACACAAGATGAAGCGTAAACATTACACTCAATCTTTTGTTGAAAACGAACTGAGAAAGCATAATTGTGAACTCATTGATGAGTACAAGAAAGTACACATTCCTTTTCACTATCGAGTGATTGGTGATGATAAAGTATACAAAGCGAGACTTGACGAATGGTTCAGAGCAAAGAGAAAACCTCACTTGAGAGGAAAGACAGAGAAGAACTCCATCGATGATTCTCCAAATCAATAATGACGAATAGATTATTTTTCTCCTCATTGTTTATTCCGGACTAATGACTATGCTCGTGTCACTGTGTCAACGGGTGTCAATGGGTCAAAATTTGATTTTCATTTTTGAAAAGTCCACCACTTGATGAAGTAACTCCATAGAGAATAAAAAAAAGGATTTTTTAAAAATTGACCTTTATTTTTGTGACCACCCAAGATTGTACCAACAAGGTCAATATCGACACGGCAAATTCATTTATCATGTTTCTAGAGTGATCTGACAACATTATCTGGACTTATGGGAATTTTCAAAATTAAGGCCGATTTATTTTTTTTCGGATTTTTTATTTCGCATATGAAGAGTAGGTCCAAAATGTTCAAGTGTGAGACCTCGACGTAATTTCCCTTGATGCTCAGGCAAAATGGTGCCCTTGTGATTAATGCGTAGAACTACTTGGAGGTTGTGTTGGAGACGGTCGAACTTTCGAGTTTGGCTCCGGGGTTCATGTTGGCTTCACTTAGATGTGACCGTAAATCATGCCCACCCAATGCTTATTCCTTCAAGGACTTCGCCAGTGTTAGTCGTTAAGTAGGATCACGATAGAATGATCCCCAAAGGAGTATCGGGTTGTCTCGAAGAGACTTCGAACCTCACAAGGTGAGAGTCTTATGGAAACTGACACTAACGTAAAATGGAACTAACCTTCACGTATTTTTGGTTTTCATTAAGGTTCGGACAAAAATATATGTCATCATTAGTATTCCAACATGAGATCAACCAGAAATTCATAATACTCTTTGGTTATTTTTCCATTAATTGTCTCCGTTGTCTCCATCTCGATTGATTCACCTGAACTGTCTTTGAACCAGATCTTCACTATTGACTGTCGAGTGCTTAATTCCCACTTCTTTCGTTTCGCAATCTGTTCATTACAGAAAGCAACGTAAGAATCATTGTGAGCATCTGTCTGAATCCAATCAGCATGGATTGTGAAATTCTGAGGAATATCTTTGGAGATGACTGTTGACGAATCACCAATTTCTTCCTTCACATGAATGAGTTTACAGTCGAGATAGTGAACATATTTTTGTTTTCTGGAATTGGTAAAATCAGGAGGGAATTGAGCAGTGTTTGAATTCTGAATAGAGAAATAACGTTTGACCATTGCTGTTTTAAACAAAAATAAAATTTCATATTTGTTTGATTTAATATCCTCTCTTCACTTCTTCATATGCTTCTTGGAGTCGACGATCAATGACATATCGAACTCGTGGTTGTCCATTTTCAATCCAGAACAACCAGTATGTAGCTTGATGCAATGCCAAAATTGGTGGAGGAGGACCTTCTGGAGTTGATGTGAAATATGGATCAAGTTCACCTTGTTTGATTGGTGTTCCTCTATAGACAATACTGACTGATTCTGCTGTCGATATACCTTCTTCACCACCAGCAATTTCGCTTCGATCTGTTGGAACCATAAATGTGAAACAAGTTGCATCTGTTACTGGTCTTGTTCTCTTGTAATCTTTTCCTCTGTCGTGAAATACTCGAGTGGAACAAATTGAATTTTCAAACTCTTCTGTCGCTGAACATCCAAAGAAATCACCATTCACCATCATCATTTGATAGAACTCTGGTGAGATCGTTGACATTGGGAAATTAGGGAAGTTGGATCCAAGCATTTCGAATTGACCAACATATTGAGGATTTCTGAAGACTGTACACTCGTTTGGTCTTTCAGGGAATAAGCACATGAGATTCATGAGATTGTTGAGTTTGATACTGATGTTTGATCTCACTCCCATTGCATTTGCTTTTGATTGAAATGACTGTGTGTCAATTCTTTCAGCTTTCAGAACATAAAGAGTCTTTGTGTAAGTGTTTATCAGTGATTGCTTTGTTGCATCAGTGATTTGATATCCATAACAAATCGAAGTGACTTTATCAACTGATGAAGAAAGAACGGTGGAAATTGTTGTCGATGTAGCGATATATTTCACAGTACCTGATGATGCTGGTTGAAAATACTGAATTCGTTGAACTGGATTCCCGATCTGTGTAAACTCTTGTGTCAATGTCGAGAAGTCTCCATCGTACATTAATTCTGTTTCGGATTGACTTGACAGAGTTGATATCGATTTACTTGGATTTTGATCGATACTGTTTTCAAGTGTTTTCCTTACGATTGTAGAAACTCGAATAGGACAATACACAAGTGAATCAGTTGTTAAATGAAATCTCAATCGGAGATTGCCAAAGATGGAATTTGGATACTGATCGAAAGTACATAATGGCAGGAGATTCACAAATGGAATAACCAGTGGTATCGTAAATGTGATGTTTGAAGAAAAAGCATCAACTGGACAATGATAGTATCCACATACGCTTGGATCCATTCTCTGGACATTTTCCCAAAGGCTGTAGCAATGCTTCATGTTGTTTTTCTCTTCATGCGACTTGAAAGTGTGATAAAGAAATGATTCGTGAACATGATTATTCTGAAGTGTATTGTCAATAATATTTCCTTGACTATCAATGAGTCTCATGTCTCGAATTGCATCTGATGATGATTTAAATCCGTAGAACATTCCATACATTCCAACATATTGCCCAGATGCACTCGTTGGTTTCGAATAAGGAACGGTAACTGTGAGATCGATACGTAAATGACACTTCGAAAACTCAGTCACATCATGACCGTCATAGCACAATGGAACTTCAATTTCATCTGTGATTCGGCATGGCATTGGAGGATTTGTTGGATGTACTTCTTGAATAGAATAGACATGAGGTTCTGAATCCCACTGTTTTGGCATATACGATTGCACTTCAATTTGTTCAATTAGAGTCGATGTTGGTTTGGATTGATTAGATCTGATACTTCTCATTTATAGAAAAATAAAAAATACAATTTCATTATTTTCTTTGACTGTTTTAGGATTTCATTATTCCAAGTTCCTTGTGGAGTGCTTTCAATGTGTGATTAGGATAGTATTCTACAATAGGTATATCATTGCTGAATCGTAATACCCACCACGTTGTTGCAGTTGTCGCTAGAATCGGTGCTGGAGGATGCGTAAATGTTGTCATGTCACCACCCTTTTGACTTGGATCGAGAACATTATAGTATGTGTCAATTACTCCTTGGTAAATCGGATTTGATCTTAAAGTGACTGGAATATTCTGACCTCTGGAACTAATGGAATCATTGCAGTTTGTTGGACATCCACTTCGTTGAGTTGAGAAGCATAAAAGGAAGTCAGTATTGTCATGAATTGGTCGCACTCTTGTCATTTTTTCTCCAGTATATGTTCCATCACCTTCGAGCTGTTCTTCAACGAGAGAATCCGTCAGTGATCGCTCCAAATCATCTGGAACAGTAAGGTATGAATCAAGATTGAGAGTTGACAAAGCAAACTGATAGAAGCGAGCTCCAATCGTTGATGTCCAGTTATCTGGATAGTATTTGTCAAGGAGATGCACACGAAGATCTTTCTGCATTGGATTGTGGAAACAAGTGACTTCATTATCGTAGTGTCGGAAGAGGAGCATAATATCCTTGGCATTAACGAGAACCATTTGCTGAGTACAATCAATTCCTGTTGCTGTTGGTGTCTTCTGAAATGGATAGAACGAGATCTTTTCTGCTGGAATTGTTCCTGGACGATCCTGATACATTTTCTTCAGATTCTCTTTCGCAATTTCTTTCATTTGGTATCCAGCACTCATGCAATACACATCATCAACGCGGTAATCAATAATGTTCAATGATATATACTGATCGACAAATTCTGGTTCTTTAGCAACTGTTCCTGCTGAGTTGTAATAAATGTCTTGAGTCACTGCTGATATCCTAAATGATTGGCCAATCTGAACGAAATTCTTGGTGCAGTTCGCTAGTAGAGAATGGAAAAACCATGGACGATGTTGGTGACAATCAGCGATCGCATGATGAATTGGTGGTCTTGTTAAGCCAACATTAAAGAAGGATGAAAGTGTATTTTTCAAAGTAAGCTCAGGATTTACAGGACAACACACGAACGCATCCTCATTAATGTAAACACTCAATTTCAAATCACCAAAGAGACATCTTGGATAGTCAGTCATCCCTGAGAAAATCAGAAGATCTTCAAGATTGATTGATATACGAATTGGTACGTCAATTGTGTCCATGAAAGCACCAGCTTGTGACACTGTAGTGAAAGATGATAATGGAATATAGACACCAGCAACAGATTCATCATGCTTCCAAGCATTTTCCCAAGGCGTGTGAGAGTGTTTTCGATTCTCCAATTGACTCTTTGGTTTAATCATATTGTAGATGTGTGATTCCATTGAGACATCATTGTTTGAAGTGCTTATGATTCTCTGATTGTTGTGAAGAACAGTGAATCTACTAAAGATTGATGCTGAATGTTTAAGTCCTACGAACATAAATATTCTTTCATGAGAGTATGATCCAACTTTGTCTGCGATAATGTTCCAATTGTTGACTTTCAAAGTGGTTGTGACTGTGAACGTAATAAAGGAATCATCAATTTGGCAAATATCTTGATTACCAGTCAATGGAATGATTATCTCTTGTCCTCTGTAGAATCGTGAATTCTCAGATGGTTTCAATTCTTGAATAGAAGTACTGTGAGCTCCATCATTCAAGAGGAAATTTACATGATGTTCAGACATGAGTTGCTGTTGTATTTGGCCAATGTCATCTCGTGTGTATTCTATCCTTCCAGTGGTATTTCCAGTCAATGATGATGCTCCAGTTCTTTTGTTTGTCAGATGTGTTATATGCGAGTTCATTTAAGTAAAAATAAAAAATACAATTCATTTATAATTTATCTCGGGAACAATCTCATGAGAGACTTCTGCCCTAACGGGGTATCGCTTTCGTCAATGAAATTCCATAATTGAGAATAGTGTTGTATGCTTCATTGAAGGCAATGCTCATATCTTTTCCACAAACAAGGATCTTGAAAATGGTTCTAAACACTGGGAGAGCATTAATGCATGAACATTTTGTTGATAAATCATCCAATTCGATCACCACATCGTTGATCCCAGTGAGTGTAGCAATCAGTGCACATAAATCACTTTGGTTTGTGATCAGTTTCTTTGATGGTTCAATTAGGTTATTCAATAGTTTCTTTTCACAAGCGAATGCATTCTTGTACACTAGCAACAGTTGATCTTTGAATGCTGTAATATTAGATGTATATTCTCGGTGGGATAGAACGACTTTGGATTGGTGCTGATGGATATGTCTCGAGTGGTGGATCATAAACACCTGGAACATTCTCTAGTTCAACATTAGCGCATTGCTCACTATTCAACCTTCCAGAATTCGAACCTTTATTATCGATGATGACATTGTTGGTGATTGATGTTGGTACTGAAGAAGAACTTGTGTGTTTCGTAAATTGACAACTTAGAATTGGTTGCATCACTTTATATAAAAATAAAAATATATATTTCTGTTTTTAATCATCAACTTTCATTTCCACTGTCATTCTCTCCATGTCTTTCTGCAATTGAGCAAATCTAGTATAGTTTGGCATTTGTGATTGGTATGTGGTGAGATCTCTTGTTCTGTAGGCTTGACGTTGAATATCATTAGCAATTGTAGATATCTGTGATGAATATGTATTGAAGAATTGTTCCAAATATGTTTTATCACTCGATCAATTGATAAAATCGTGGATAAACCCGTTCCTTAAAAGTCTTTTCTTTGTTTGATTTTCTTCCATTCCTCTGACGTACTATCGTAGCCTTGAACATTATCTGTAAGCCATTGATCCCACAACATTGAACCAACTTTGGATTGAATCGAATTGAACACAATATTGTCAATCACACCTTTGCTAATATCAACTGGATTTGTTTTGTTGGCACGATATCTCTTTAATACATTGTTCATCCATTCACCAGCAAGTTTCTTCATAATCGCAAATGGTTGATTCAAGCGTTTCTTCTTTGCTTCTTCATAGCTAATTTCTTTGTAATTCGATGGTAGTTCATATTGACCATGTTTGACAAAATTCCGATGCACAGCTTTGATTCTCCTTCCATTATCTTGATAGAATGTTTTGTACTTGTTTTGTCTTCGCATTTCTGGTGTTGGATTCATTGAGTAGTAAGTCTCTTTGACTGGTCTATTTGTGTATGGAGCTAGCATGAAACCATTAACGGCAACCAGATCTTTAGTCTCTTTATCGTAGACCATAACATCTGAACTTTACCATATTGTTCCACTATAACTTCCCAATTGAGTTCATTTCTTTCAATGTATTCTAACGCTGATGGAACACTAATTAACGCACGATTGATAGTGGTTCTAATGTCATCTTCTGCAAAGATTTTTTCAATGCTGCTTGAGTATCCACTCCGAATCTTTTGGTTGTCTTAACGTTGCTGTTTGTTGGTACACTATCTTTTCAGTCATGTGTATTTCATACAAAATAAAAATCCAAAAGTAATTTTTAATTAGAGTTAAATCAGAAATGAACAAATCGAATATGTCTCTAACAGCGTATGTGAATGCAAAACTGAGTGAAGCATCTAGTAGGAATGTTTCTCATGAAGTGCAATCTCAGATTCATCCAGACCTCAATTTCAATCGTAATAGTGTTAATGTCCCTCGTTGGAAACAGAGGAAGTGGAAAGACATTCAATGCTCTTCGAGAGGTTGCCAAGCTCCAGAATGTTCAAGTTAGGAATGAACTGTTTCACCTCTTTGTCTTCGTCACTGACAAGAACATTGATCCAACCTTCGATAAATTCAAACCAATACTGAACGTTCCTTATACAGTTAAATACGACGATGCACTTCCATTTCTGTTGGGATTGTCTCAAATCTAAAGCTGCTTATGAAGAGATTATTGACAATCAGTGGCAAAACAAGATTACAGATGAATGCCGAGATGAACTCGATGCTCTGTACATCGATGATTTCAGTGAAGAATCTCCAAACGACTATCCTCTAGATGACTGTCAG
>JARBJD010000302.1:0-89191 GCA_033064195.1 Blattamonas nauphoetae
AACGTGGTGGGTACTACGATACAGCAATGGTGAACCAAAAGTTGAGTACTATCCTAATCACACATTGAAAGCATTACATAAAGATTTAGGAATTATTCCAAATTGAAAACATTAAAAGAAAATAATGATATTGTATTTTTTATTTTTCTATAAATGAGAAGTTTCAGATCAAATCAATCCAAACCAACATCGACATTAATTGAGCAAATTGAAGTGCAATCATATCTTCCGAAACAATGGGATTCAGAACCTCACATCTACTCCATCCAAGAAGTGCATCCAACAAATCCTCCTATGCCATGCAGAATTGGAGACGAGATTGAAGTTCCATTGTGCTATGACGGTCATGATGTGACTGAATTTGCGAAGAGTCATTTGCGAATTGATCTAACGATTACTGTTCCATATACATATCCATCAGATGCAGATGCTTCAGAGTCAGCTGGATTGTACGGAATGTTCTACGGTTACAAATCATCATCAGATGTCATTCGAGACATGAGACTGGTTGACAGTAAAGGAAACAATATTGACAATTCACTCCAGAATAATCATGTTCACGAATCATTTCTGTATCACACTTTCAAGTCGTATGAAGAGAAAAACAATATGAAGCATTGCTATAGTCTTTTTGAAAATGTTCAGAGAATGGATCCAAGTGTGTGTGGATTCTACTATGTTCCAACACTCAATGGGCAGAAAAAACCATACACTGCAACGATTCCACTGGTTATTCCGTTTGTGAATCTCCTTCCACTGAGTACGTTTGATCAGTATCCAAATTCGATCTTCGGAAATTTACGTTTGAGATTTCATTTGACCACTGATTCACTAGTGTATTGTCCCATTCGAACTTCAACTGTTGTAAGAAAAACACTTGAGATGATGAAAGATCGATATCCAGATAAAGACGAGCCTCGTCTCGCACCAGAAGGGCAAATGAGTCTCATGTTCGATGGAGAATTCTCTAATTTGACACAGGAATTTACACAAATTGGTAATCCAATACTTCAATTCGATGACAATATAATGCCTTCTGTGAATTCATTTTACATTTCATATATCAAAACCAAATCCTTCACAGCCACTGTTCTTTCATCTTCGATAGATACAGTGTCTTCGATTTGTTACGGATATCAAATCACTGATGCAACGAAGCAGTCACTCTTCAACACATATTCAAAGACTCTGTATGTCCTGAAAGCTGAAAGAATTGACACTCAATCATTTCAATCACAAGCAAATGCAATGGGAGTGAGATCAAACATCAGTATCAAGCTCAACAATCTCATGAATCTTATGTGCTTATTCCCTGAAAGACCAAATGAATGTACAGTCTTCAGAAATCCTCATTATGTTGGCTTATTCGAAATGCTTGGATCCAACTTTCCCAATTTCCCGATGTCAACACTCTCGCCAGAGTTATATCAAATGATGATGGTGAATGGTGATTTCATTGGTTGTTCAGCCACTGAAGAGTTTGAGAATTCAATCTGTATGTCACGCAATTCTACCTGTTTTGGAAAGGAGTTCAAGAGAACCAGAGCAGGAACGGATGCTACTAGTTTCACGTTCATGGTTCCAACTGATCGAAGTGAAATTGCTGGTGGAGAAGAAGGTATTTCAACAGCAGAATCAGTGAATATTGTCTTCAGAGGATCACCAATCAATCAGGGAGAACTCGATCCATATTTCACTTCAACTCCAGAAGGACCTCCTCCACCAATATTGGCATTGCATCAGGCAACATACTGGTTGTTCTGGATTGAAAATGGACAACCACGAGTGCGATATGTCATTGATCGTCGACTTCAAGAAGCTTATGAAGAAGTGAAGAGAGGATATTAAATTGAATATTTTATTTTTGAAGAAAACACAAATGGTGAAGCGCTATTTCTCAATTCAGAATTCTCACACTGCTCAATTGCCTCCTGATTTTACCAATTCCAGAAACCAAAAATATGTTCACTTTCTCGACTGCAAACTTATCCATGTGAGAGAAGAAATTAATGGTAACTCAACTGTCATCTCAAAAGACATTCCTCAACACATTACAATCCACGGTGATTGGATTCAAACTGACGCATTCAATGACTCGTTTGTTGCTTTCTGTAACGAACAGATTGCGAAGCGAAAGAAGTGGGAACTAACTACTCGACAATCAATAGTGAAGATCTGGTTCAAAGACAGTTCTGGTGAATCGATTGAGATGGAGACAACAGAGACAATCAATGGAAAAATAACCAATGAGTATTATGAATTCCTTGTTGATCTCATGTTGGAGTATTAACCAGTGTTTCGATCAGTGAATTATATTTTTGGATTAGTTCATTGATGAGTGTCTGTTGTTGTCCGACAATAGAGCATAATTCCTGAATGGCTTTCACACAAAAGCACGAGAGTTCTGCGTAGTCAACTTGAAGACAATCTGGATTGGAATCATTCACTACTTCAGGGAAAAGTTCTTGGATCTGTTGAGCAATCACACCAATGTGTTTCTTCTCACTTTCCTTCTTCAAGCATCCACATTTCTCTTTACAGTTCTTCAAGTGTTCTTCATCAGTCTCATTTTCAATTTGCTTTGTGACTTTGTTGATCTTCGAGTCGAATGTGTTGAATTGATACTGCACGATTTCCACTTTATTCAGTTGTTCAAGAACATCGGGGTATGGTTCAATATTTCTTTTCACTCTTCTGTCTGACAGTTGAGAAAAACTTCCTGTTGTGGATATTGAAAACACTCCTGAACCAGTATCTTCATCGTAGTAATACAAAGCTGGTGAGTCACACGGTGACCACATAATGATACCATCACCATTGAACTGAATTCCTGAAGTTTCTGAAAGCGATTGTGAAATTGAAATGCCAGACTTAAATGTTGAAGCTGGATATGTTCCAGGATACTTCGGAAGTGATCCTTCTGAGATATTCCACTTCGCTCCATTCACATTGATCAATCCTCCAATTGTTGGTGTCGTGATCGATCCATTTGTGCTCACCACTTTCTGAATTGAAGATATCGCATTCTTGTGTGCTTCTGTTGTCTTCTGTAGTGAGTCAATCACTGCTGCATTCTCGTGGGTCGTCGAGAGATTATGATCAATCATTTTCTCAATCATTTGTGAATTGTATTTTTGTCGATTCATTTCTGTTTGCTCTTTCATTGAAAATAAAATTCTTGATTCCCTCATGAACATACGTCACCGGCACATTATTTCTGACATACTCAGAGACTAGCGAACAGTTCTCTTCTCTCATTGATTCAATTAATGCTTGTTCTGAACATACTCGACGTCTTTCGTTGTACATCACAGTTGGATTCATTTAATACAAATTAAAAAATTCAAAAAGGAAAATTCTTTCATTGATTTCTCAGTTTTGGATTTTTCGTTGAAATCGAGGATCAATGGGTTCGATCACTCATTTCTCACAAGTGATAGTTTCGTTCTGATTCTTCGTGTTTCGGAATCTCCTGAAGTTGGAGATCATGATCGTATGCTTCGTTTTTTGGATTTTCCGAACTTTTGCAGAGTTATTGAGCGATTCACAACCGGGTGCAGATCTTTGCACATTTATGTATTCTTCATCATTTCACTCTCATTTTCTTCTTGTTTTAGACTTGTTTTCTCTGTTTTTGATTGAATTGTAACCTCATTCTCATTCGTTACCATCTCATTTTTGACCTCACTTCCGTCTTCATTTTCTCGTTGTTTATTGTTTGTAACCACTTCATTCATGTTTCTTTCGACTAAACTTTTTCTCTAATACAACACACTAATTTCCGTTAAGTGAAGATTCCGGACTTTTACCGAGATCTCACTTTCAACGGCTCACTTCATATCTCGGAATTTTTCCGTAATCTTCATCATATCACGTACATTTTTGATCACTTTTTGTTGTTTTTAAGACATAAAACCGAGAACACAAGCGACATTTTCACTATTGGTGTCACATTTCACACCCTTTTCACGATCGTCAATTTCCCTCTCAGTTTCATACTTGCCCGTTTCGTTCATGCTTGTTTCGCTTTCTTTTACTCTGTTTTTGTGAAAAAAGTGATGAAAAGTTGACTAAAATGATGTGCTAGTGAAGTGAGAACGGCCCACAAAATGGAAGTGATGTGAGAAAAATGGAGAGGAGTAATGGTTCAACTCGAGGTGAAATGTGGAGAGAATGATGTGAAAAAGAAGGGGCTGAAGTGGTGTTCAAACATGCAAACACTGTGAAAAGCTGTGAAATGACGAATCAAAAAAGTGAAATTTTGAGACAACTATCCGACAAAAAATTCTGAACATTTGAGCACACCTTCCTCTAACAACGAGAAAGAAGGCGCAATATGTGAAAATCGGGGCAAAAATCTAGTAGTGTGCAAGTTGTGAAGAAAAGAGTCGTCAAAACGGTGAAGTGAAGAACCAACAAAATGAAACTAAGGAAATGCACTATACGTCTCGCGTCGACTTATGTTCGTTAAAATGATGTAATAACGGAGTAAATGAAGTGAAAGTAGTGAAATGTGAAAATTCATGAAAAAGTGTCCGAATGTAGAGGTGTCAAAAGTTTTCAGAGATGAATGACACAAAAAGACGCCAACTAGCGTTTTCACACCCAAAAACACCGTAAGACGACGAAAAGTGATCAAAAGGACATAGTCCCGAACGTCCATACCTTTTCTAAAAAATCTCGAAAACGCGAAAAACCTCAATGTGTCGGATCAAACCAAAAATCTCAGAAGTGCTTTTTTCCTAAAATTTCACCTTTCAAAATGATTTCCGTCACAATCAAACGTGTTTGAACACAATTTGAGCCATAAAGCGGTTCATAGTGGCGAAATCCGAACATCGACTTTTTCGTCACTTTTTTCGACCTAAGTTCAGTACGTAACTCAACGAATTCTCAACCGATTTTCATCGGGATTGTTTTGATCGATGACCGACAGTGTCCCCGAGATTTTAGAATTTTTTTCAGAATTTTTCGAAATGGTTATCATGTTGGATTTCAGTGATTTGTGGTCAAAAATAGATTTTCAGTATTTTCATGACCTTTCGTGGTACTTTCTCAAGTGAGGACGGTCTCCAAAATACAACCAATTGTCCAAGCGAACGTAATACTCATTCTTTGTTCGTAAATCGCGATATTTGAATGGCTCAAGTACCTTTGTGTATGTTCCAATGAGTTCACAATTCTCTTTTTCAATTCATTTTCAACAAACGATTGTGTGTATCGTTTTCGTTTGTTCTGATGAGTTCTGAATCCTTTCATCCATTTTGATGGGATCACTATCCATTCAATTCCTTCATGTCGATATGTTACTGGAGTACTTGAATGAGTGTATTCAGAAATGAGTTCACAATTCTCATTTTCATTGATTCAATAAGCTTCTCTTTTGTACAACGATTTGCTGGTCGAAGATATTTCTGGCGATTCAGATGTGGTCTGTATCCTTTGACGAAACTATTGACGTACACTTGATAAGTTTCATCTGGTTTCTCTTCGAGATAGTATTCGAAAGTGCTTCCTGTGAGATATGTTGTTCCTTGTCGATTGAGAGTTGGAGGTGATTTCATTTTCAAATCTTCTTTGTCCAAAATTTCCAGTAGTTGTGTTGGTGTCAAGACGCTGCTCATTTTATACAAATTAAAAAATTGAATAAAAAAAGAAATCGACGTTGTTTTCTAAAAGTACTCAAAATTTGCTTCAAAAAAGACACTTTTCAAGAGGTCCGTTTTTCGCCTTTATTTTCGAATTTACGGCAAAATATTGACTACTCTGAAATGTCAATATTTTCAGTAGTAAGTGAGATGGAATGATGTTGGGTCGATGCGTGGTGTTGTTGAAACATCGTCATTTCCATCCCTTGGAGGGTCAGTTTCTGTGTCGATTGTTGGATGCTCGTTTGACTCTTCTCGGATTCTGGGAAACGACGGGATTGGCCTCTCACTGACACGCACACCTCGACAGAATGTGGATGGGATCGGAATGATCTCATCCTCGCTGATTGGGTGCTGGTTTGTGAACATGAGTTCGATTGGGTGTTCGCACTCGCCACGCGTTCCGCATTTGGATCAGAAGATGTTGGGATGTGTTGTGTCGCTGACAAGCTCGCATTTGTCGGGATCGACTCTTCGGGACGTGAAAACTGTCGGGTGCGTTTTGTGCTCGAATTCTTCCTTCTACTCTCTCAACTCCGACTACGCCTCTTCGCAAGGCACAGTCACCAGACCAGGTGAAGTCACCTCAGAACCATTCGAAGATGGCATTGCAGTCATGGACAAAAGTGGTCGGCAGGAAAAATGACAAACTCTGGTCTGACGATTTGGGAAAGGAGTTCGATGTTGAAACTACACATGTGTGGAGGTGACATGACATCGACACGCATCGAGGTTAGTAGACTGGTCTACAGTTAGTGGGTGAGAAATACGAACCATTCCACTGTAGACGTTGTTTTACGAATGTTTGCATTTTCTTGCGGAGGAGGCTGAGGATCTCGCTTATTTCGGTATCAATGATCTCATCTCATCACCACCTCTCACTGTGTGAAAAATGGTTGATTGTGGTTGAGCACATATTTTTGTCACTTTTTTTCAGACTCTTCATTCTTCCGTATCTCCATCACGAAACAACTGCTTGCTCTGATTTTCTCGCCACAATGATCTTTGTTGATGATGAAGTGTCTGACAATATAAAAACCAAATTTCACCGCTCAGTGTTTCTGGACAGGAAAACCGAAAACTTTTGTCCATGACTGTTGAGTATCGGTTCCAATCTTGGATAAGTGGTGAACCTGAGTATTCTCAATGTCTTCTTTCGCACTGTCGCTTCACTGGAGCCCAGTATGAGCAGGCTGATCGAGCTCTCGTCATATCTTCTGAAACTGTCACCTTTTTCATCGCATTCTGCTCATTCACGAACTTTTCATTCGAAGACGAGTATCCTGCTGTTATGGTCTACCACCTTGGGCGACCCTCCGACAGTGTGGATGTCACGATGACTTCGACGACTTTCACAAACTGTTCATCAGCCTCTTTAGGGGGAGCCTTGTGTGCTGAAGGTAGCGCTGGTTTTCTATTCAATTCCTGTCGCTTCGAAAACTGTTCAACAATGAAAGACACATCTTCCGAGTATTCTCTAGGAGGAGGCGCATTATACCTGAATGGGGACCATTACAACAACATCCACGGAAAGCAGTTCAAATTGGTTGGTTGTGTGTTCGCAGACTGCTCGGCAAACACTTTTGGAGGAGGAGTGTATCTGGGAGGCGGTATCGATCTTTCAGTTTTCGGGACAAAGTTTGAACGCTGTGCATCCGCTCATTCTGGTGGCGGAATGAGCACAGTTCAACCTTCGATTACTAACGTGA
This sequence comes from Blattamonas nauphoetae, assembly GCA_033064195.1. Lineage (NCBI taxonomy): Eukaryota > Preaxostyla > Oxymonadida > Blattamonas > Blattamonas nauphoetae. The sequence continues at coordinate 7,358 of JARBJD010000302.1, forward strand.
TAGTGGAGTGGAGTCACTTCGTCGAATGTTCAGCCAGATTGATTGGAGGAGCACTCATGCATGTCGACAGAGGAATCCTCAACATCTCCAACACCCTTGTGAAGGACTGCCACTCAGGAACGACTGGCGCAATCTTTCTCAACCCTTCCGATGAACTTCCTGTGTATTTGTTCTCGCATGTTCTCTTTGCTGGAAATACAGTTGGTGAGACAACTCCCTTGTCGGATGAGCAATCTGAAGGAATTGAGCTTCAGCACGTTGATTTAACACTCTCGATCAATCTAACCAACATCCCCACCTCTTTCAAGCTTGATTGTTTCACGACAAGCGGGCCTCACTCATCTGGACTGTCTCTTGCTGAATATGAAGATGAGTCGGAATTCAACGGTCGGATCACACATTTGGAAGAGGAGTTCAAGAAGATTGGTCCACTTCTGACAGCGAAGCCAACAGGGAGAGTGAACAAGGAGACAGGAAAGATTGAGTTGGAGATGGAGGGGAAGACACCACTGACGTCACAGGAATATGAAGTGACAGTGAAAGATGAGGATGGAACAGACGCAAGATTCAGAATGCTGTTCTCGGATGGGACAGGAACTCTGGTGTCTGGGTCAGAATTGAATCTTCACTTCAATACGAGCTACACGGTCACATCGATTGTTGGAGTTGTTCCTGACTCCTCTTCTTCGACTCTGACGAATGACTTCACAATCCCTCGAGCAGTGTGGATCTTCAACCTCGATGTCACTCCCGACTTCCTGTCCTTTACCACACCAAGTCCTCATTGTCTCACATCAGTCATGGCATATCTCATCTCCGCCGAGCCAACAGATGCATATCTGATTCTGCTGTTCGACAAAGACGTGAGTGGATCATTCGATTTCGTTATGGAAGAAGATGGGAATGATGTGACAATCACAGTCTCAATCAAGACAGAAAATTTGGCTGGAGAAAGCTCAATGTTCATTGTTGTTGGAGACGATCGTCTGCTGACGCACGACACGACATACACAATCAAATCGATTGTTCCAACACCGAACACTGACTCACCGACAGATGTAAGAATGAACCGAACTGTCTCCTTCCACATTCCCAAGTCCTCGAATGTTCCATCAGGAAAAGACGACAAAAAATCAATGTCTCTCGAAACGAAGAGACTGCTGAGTTGGCTGATTCCACTGGTTGCGTGTTTGCTGGTTGCTGTCCTCCTCGCCATCATCGTCATCGTTCTACTCCGTCGACGAAAACAGAAGAATACTGAACCAGCTCAGAAAGAAATGGAAGATCAGGATCAGGTCGAGGTCGACGAAAAGATGGACGTTCTCGTGGACGACCAGACGAAGAGTGTGCTTCACACGGATGGAAGGAGCCATGCGGCGTTCGGCTCGTCCAATGTTCACTCAACTCGCCACAATCCATCGTCTCAAGAAATGAAGACAATGTCCGAAACGAAAGCGGGACTGGTGGAAGTGATGGCGTGCAGTGGAGGGTTCGAAGTGTCGATGATTGGAGATTACACGACGCTTTACAATGTGCTGCACAAGGAACACCGAGAGATCCCAAAGCGAGCACTTGGAAGACAGATCGTGAATGGACTGAAAGCAGTTCTCGCGAATCGTCAAGCGAGTGATGTTCTGACTCGATTGTCGTCTCACTGGATTCTGATTGATACAGCTGGGAATGTTCAACTGAAACTGCAAATGAGCTCGACAGAAGCAGAACAAGAAGCAGCACACACGAAACAACAACCGACTATGTCAGCCGACCATGGAACAGTACAGAACATGCCAAAAGATGTTGAGCAGTCTGGAATTGATGGGCTTCGCTGGCGAGCACCTCAAGTGGTTGCTGGAGGAGGGAGTGCAGTTGATGGACACAAAGCGTCAGTTTTTAGTCTTGGCCTGATCTTGTGGGAAATTGAGACTGGTCAAGTTCCGTTTGGGGAACTGGATGCAGTGAACGCTCAGCGACAATCCGCGACTGGAATTGGACCGAAAATGGAATCGCTTCAGAACGAGGAGTTCATCGCTCTGATTCTTCAGTGTATGTCCGCGAATCCTGAGCAACGCCCTTCGCTTTCTGAGATTGGGGAGTTCCTCTCTTCTCACCCTGAAGTGTTGCATAACGAAAAAATTGATCAAGCCCAATAATGGTCTCGACATCACTTCATGCTCTCTATCACCACATCAGCCATTCTTCTTCATTTGTGCACATTACTCTTTTTCGTTCTTGTCTTCATTTGCGATCTCAACGTCAGATCAAACACTCAACACTCATACTATGTCATTGAATAAAGCTCACCACATTCATTTAAACGTCTTTCACATGTTTTCCGTTCATATTTCCACTCTTCTATCCATCATCATCTCTTTTGCTCAGAGTGACTCTTCATTTCTTCTCTTTCTTCGTTGTTGTGATCTGTCTGTTCATTTTGAGGAATGACAGATCACTCCTTCATACAATCATCTGATCACACTCTTCCTTTTCATCGTCACTCGTTCGTTTGTCATCTCGCATGTCGCATCAGACACTCACTAGCTCCGCTTCTGCAAGCTTGTCCCACACTCGACTGTTCGGAGTGTGGCTGGTTTGTGTAGAAGCTTTCTCACGTTTGGAGCGAAGTGTGAGACCCAACACCCTTTCGTGTCATTTTCACTCGTCATCATTTTCGGGATTGTGTGAAATGTGGAAAAATTTTTGAAAACTTGGGACAGCAAGCCCCCGTACCACTTATAAAAAATTTTGTCTGGTGGATAATTAGTTGTGAATGAGCATCATTCGGTGGTTGATTACTTGATTTGGTGCCTCTAGAGGAAATACCACACTTTTTTTCTCTGTTCATTTTCTCACTCTCTAGTCAATATATTGAGCGATCGGTGGATTTATTCTGAATAAAAAGGAACAATATATTGAAAGTTTCTAATAGAACTCAGTTTTGTAACCTAGATCTAATTTTCACCACTTTTTTGATGTATGATCTTTCCGAAAAAAACACAGATTTATGTAGTCAGAGTCCTCCTCATTCACAAAGTTCACAAAAAAATCGAGATACTTCCTTTTTAGGAGCTGGGGTACGCTCCCAAGTTTTCAAAAATTTTTCCACAAATTCTTTTATTATTTTGTCGCAGCGTTTCTTTTTCGTTTCCACAACTACAAAACTCAGTATTCTCTTGATTTATGACATGTTTATGAAGAACGTCTCAGAATAGCGAGTTGTGAAACGAAACAGAAGCTGGACACTTTCAGAGGTAATTAGCAAGAGCCGCCGCGTGTACATTGCATCCGAGCGAAAGGAAGATTGTATGGAATTCTTTGCGGTCCCTTGAATAGTCGTCCAGGATGTCATTTTTGCCATACTTGAGTTGGATTTCCAAAGCGTCTTCCCATCCTGCAGATTGTAGAGCTCTTTTGTGACTTTTTCGTCGACTGTTCACGAATGCATATCTTCGAATGTGCTCTCTGAATTCATCGTTTGAATCCAGCATCGCGAGAGTGAGGTAGATAATGTCTCTTTTGACCGAAAAGAGCGTCGATCTGATTTTCAGCAACTCACATGCCCTGCGATACAAGTCTGTCAACTTCAACACACTCCATTTCAACGGGGTCATTTCAGTTTGGTAAAACGTTCGTCTCAGCGTAACGTAGAGATCCCATCGGTCGTCGTTATATGAAATGATATACTGGGCCAGTTTGTGTTTGACAGGATGCCGTTTCTCTGAGTCGGATGGCAGATACAAACATTTATGAACGTCTCCCAAAATCTGTGCTTGTTCGTCTTTGTTCGCGTAATGCATCCCAAAATGGACGATTCTGAGGAAAAATGGGGCGAACCACGCATTAGATGTCAAGTGTAAGCCATCGTTCCAGGTTAATCCGCCGAGACTGAAGTAGAATCGAAGGATGGTCTTCATCTGTGAAGGGGTGGAGAGTTGCTCGAGAAGAGGGCTTGGGTTTAGTATGTCGGGTTGGGTTTAGTATGTCGGGTTGGGTTTAGTATATCGGGTTGGAGGTTTAGAATGTAGGGTTGACTGTATTTCGTATATCATCTTCAAAATCAAGATGTAATTGTGATTTTCTTCATTTTCATTGACTTTATCATCGTTTTCCAGCTGAATTATCGAGACAAGCGTCTCTGTTTCACTCTGATCCTCATCTCTTTGTTTCACCGTTTTGTGTTCTTGGTCGATTCAAAATCTATGATCGAGCAATTATTTGAATATTGATATAATCTCACAAACGGAACGTTATTCGAAGTAAAATTCACTTTTTGTTCACAATAGAGAGAAAAAAATGACAAAGAAAAAGTCAAAATTTTCAATGTTTTTTCTCGACAGTCACTAGTGAAAAGTCATCTCGTGAAATGAAAACAACATGATAATGATTCATAGTATCCCACTCATAGTTGTGTCACCAATATGTCCCATGTCACCAATTAGGCCTTTTTTCTGGAAAAATCAATTTCGGTGAAACTAAGAAAAATCTGAAATTCAAGAATTATACTCCCACACAATCCCGAGAAAACCTCAAAATACCCCCTTTTGCCCGACGAAAAAAATCGTTTTGGCAATATCTCAACAACCAGTGAATCGATTTCGATGAAAATTTTCAGAGAAACGTTTTTTTGGTGAAACGAACATAATGGAAAAAATTGGGAGAAAAAATTCTGGGTATTTGGAAAGATCGGAAAAAACCCATAAAATTCTAGACAAAATATTCTTAGGAAAAAAATCCTTGTATTTTTTGTTCATCTTTTGTCGAGATCTATCCGACTATCATGCCTTTTATTTGATTTAAAACGGATGGCTGGTTCTGGAGAAATGAGGGCAAAAAGTTGAAAAAAATGTGTGCATTCGCAACGTTGAACGTATTTTGAGGTTTTCTCGGGATCGGGTGGGAGGATAATTCTAACATTTTATTTTTTTCTTAGTTTGACCAAAATAGTCCTTCACAGAAAAAAGGCCGGATTGGTGACACCGGACGGTTTGGTGACACCACTATCAGTCATTATTTTATCAATATTCTTTCTTCACCAGGCATAAATCAGGAAAACAACACCTCAACTTTCCAACCCGACATACTTTTTTTCGACCCGACATACTAAACCCATGCCGAGAAGAGTCAAAGAATTGAAGAAGGGATTAAGACTGCCATCTGGTGATGGATAAAGGTGGTCAAATATTTGGTAACCGTGTATTCTTTCGTCTTCAAGTTTTCCCATTAGATGTTCGAAAATCTCAAGACATTTGGGCAGACATATCGCGCGCAGGGTTGCATTGTGATACATGATATTGACGAGGGCCTGATAGAGTTGATAGAGAGTTGGTGCTGAGGTGTGAACAGTGATGGGAGTGTTGAGCGCTTTTGAGCAAGAGGAGAGCATCAACTCTAATGTTTGATAGAAAGGAACAGGACGCATAGCTACTTCATGTGGGAGAAGTGTGAGCAAATACGTTCTTCCAGTCATGGAATTGATCTGGTCCACGATTTAATTCTCAGACATTCCTGAATGTGTGATTGCTTCTTAGGTCCATTATCACTACTACGAACACAATGATTGATTTTTCTTGATGTTTTTGTGAAATCGGAAACACACAAATGCATACAAGACCTTCTTCAGCTCAGAAAACAAGAAGCACATGATCGTGAATGTGGAATGATTGATGAAGAAAGAAAAAGGATAAACGGTGATGATTTATCCCAAGTTGTGTCCAGTACCCTGATTTGTCACATTCGACTTCTTCAACTCTCCCCAGAAGGTGATCTCAATCGGAACATCTTTGAAGAAGGTATCGATGGCGAAGACGAGAGGGACAGGAACGTTGATGAAGTAATGTGGCTGTAGGACACCGTTGACGAAAAAGTGGAGTGTCCTCTTCGCCAAATCAGCCTCTGCCGACCACTCCTGTCCATCTCGAGGTTTCGTGTTCAGAACAATGCCTCTGTCAGCAGAGTAGAGCAATCCAGTTGCGTTGTACATCATCGCTGCTTTGGGAGAAGTGTGAACAGTTGTTGTGAGATGTTTTGGATACTCCGCAGCGTCAAGCACACCAAACACTGAAAGAATGAAGATGATGAATGGAGAACGAACAAACTGATTCCATCTGTTCCAGCATTTCGGATGGACAGACGATGAATGCCTTTCGAGACAGGTTTAGTGAAGCAACCAACAGCACCAGAGGAATTGATTCGTCTGATTATTGAACCATTCAATCCGATGTGATGCGGACTGAATGCGACGATGACGTCAGATGTAACAATTTGTTCCTTTCTGGCCACTTCAGTCTTCATCTGGTGGAGTGAAGGAATGACAGCGATCTTTCGTTCTGCTTCTCCCAATCTTGTCTGCAATTCGAGATTCTCCTTTTCGAGTCTGACAATCGTGATCTCCAGGGTTCTGATTTGATCCCACTGATCCCACGCTTTTTTGATCCCACCAAATTCCTGCTTTATAATTTCCTTTCATTTCACTATATTTCATCATATCACTATCATATTCTCCATAAATTCTTGAAATGAAACATAAATAGCCATAGAGTGAAAAAATATGGACGTGTTTATTATTGGGTGTCAAGACGGGATAACAATGGTCTTTGTCTCCCAGAGCAGTGGAACAATAACTGAGAAATACTGCAACAATGGAGGGGAAACAATACTTTCGATGATTCAGCTTCCGAGAAGGATATCTGGTGATGGAAGAAGAACCTTCTTCAATCAGATCCGTGAAGTCAACAAGCGCAAAATATTGGTGATATGACGCAGTGGGTACTGGAGTTGATTGAAATAGTCGTCTACACAGCAGTGGCAGATTCTGGACCAACCGTTCTGTTCTTAAATCCTTCATCCGAGATCCAGCTGGAACAAACATCGCAATTTGAGCTTGTTGATGCTTCCGATTCAACAGATGGCGATGACCGAGTGGAAAAGATCCAGTTGAGTGTGAGATGGGAAGTTTTGAGTCCAGATGAGCGAATGAGGAGACATTGTGGCGATCTGTCGTCATGGTGGAAAATTCTTGTATTACGTCCATTTGGGAGATGCTTTTCGATTCTTTTGTCGATTCGTTGAATGGTGATGGAGGTGTATGAAACCTTGCATCAATGTCCAGCCCTGTCTTCTTCAGCAAGTCTCTGACTTTTTCTCCTTCCTAGTAGTATAGTAGACGATTTGGGAACCAGATTGAAATAGTAGTTGAAAACCAAAGTTGAAAGTCAATTCCGATTGACCATTTCTAAATCTTGTATTAAAAGGAATTTAGGCCATTTCAATGATGCCAATATTTGACCTAAATTCCAAAAATATGTTCAATATTTCGACCTCATTTTAAGCGTCAATTTTGAAGCAAATTTTTGATACTTTCCAAAAATGTTGTCACTTTTTTCGATGTTTTTTCACTTTTGAACTCGAACAAAGTGAATCCAACTTGAGAACCACTTCGAAAAAAATCGAAAAAATTTCTAAAATGTCGGGGACGATGTGAGTCGTCGATCAAAACAATCCCGATGAAAATCGGTTGAGAATTCGCGGAGCTACGTACCGAACAGTGGTCGAAAAAGTGACCAAAAAGTCGATTTTCAGAACTTGCTTAAAACAGCTGCTATATGGCTCAAATACACCTCAAACACCTTCTAAAATTACAAAATCGATTTTGAAAGGTGAGATTCGCGATAAAAAACACTTTTTGGAAAAAAAGTTTGATCCGACCCATTGAGGATTTTTACGAGTCGAAATTTTCGAGATAAGGTATGGACCCTGTCTTCCATCATCTTTCGCTCAGGAATCGTCCTCTTATGACGCCTTTTAGCATTAGATCAGTTAAGAACGCCTTCTGGCGACTTTTGGTTCGAACCATTTCACACCTCGATCGTTTTCAAAATTTTTTCTCAATTTTCATTTTTAACGATTTTCACGTCAACCACTTCACAAACACACTTAAGCGACGCTTTTTTGAGATTTCGAGTTTACTGGTGACATTAGTTCTCTCTGGAGGGTCGGTTTTTCACATCACACATTTGACGCATCATTTCCGCCAACATTTTCACTATATGCATTTTTGCCCCGAATTTCTCCCACAAATCCTTCATTCTCACTGTCCGACAAAGCTGTGCTCAAATTTCGAGACACTTTTGTCGGATAGTTGTTCCATAATGTCACATTTTCGTGTTTCAACATCTCACGTTTTCACTGTGTTTGTCACTTCAAAAACACCTTCAACCCCTTTCTTCTCTCATCTTTCTTTCACCATTTCACATTCAATCTCTTCGTCATTCCTCTTCATTTTCGTCATCTCACGAGCATTCTTTCGACCGTCTACACCTCACGAGCACATCACAATAACTCATTTTTTATCAACTTTTTTGCTTAATTGGAACAAAAGAATGTGAATGAAGCAACAATGAAGTGGGCAAGTATGATAGCAAAGGCTGAGACGGAAGATGTGAAAATTGTGGGTAAGTATTGAGATTTACGAACGTGTTCAGACAAATTTCACAAACAAAGAGAAAAAAAGAGTGATTGAAGTGAAAACTAAAAGATAAAACAAAATCTCGTACCAGATCTGAATGATCTTTGTTGTTCACGTTTCATTGGTACACCACTTCACTTTATGAACGAGTTCATCAAAAATGTTTCTAATTAGAGTAAAATCGTGAAGTGAAACAATGTTAGCAACGATAAGGTGAAGTGACGTACCAGATCTCTCCAATCATTGTTTTTCTCACTTCGTTGGTACACCACTTCACCTTATGAACGGGTTTGACAAAATTTCAGAAAACAAGAGGAATTAAGAGTGAGTGAAGTGAAAACTAAACGATAAAACACATTCATGTACCAGATCTCACCGATCATTTCAGATTGAGTCTCGTTGGTACACCAGTGTGTTTTATGAAAGATTAGAGCAAAAATGTCAATAAAGAGATCAAAATTGTGAAGTGAAACAATGTTTGAAGTGATAAAACACATTCATGTACCAGATCTTACAGTTCATTTTTATCTTGACGATCAAACATTTTTAGTTCTGTGTTCTACATTGTTTTGATAAAAAAAGAGAATTGAAACAAAATAGTTGTGAAATGAAACGATAAGGTGAAGTGGTGTACCTGATCTGGATGATCACTTCAGATCGCGTTTTGTTGGTACACGAGTGTGTTTTATGAAAAGTTAAGAGCCTAAATCGAAGAGTGGTGAAGTGTAAAAGGTGAAATGAGAATCAAATCAAAGTAAAACAAAGTGGTGTACCAACGCATACAATTTTATCGATGAATCACGAAGTTTCTCGAAGAAAGATGAGGATCAAAATTTTGTTCACGTCATTTTAAATTTTAATTTTTGAAAAAAGTGAGAGACAATGAGAAAAAACTGACAATGAAGTGAAAATGAGAGTATAAAGTGAAGTGGTGTACCAAAACAGAGAATAACAAAAGTGAAGTGAAAATTCTGGTACGTCATTGTGTCTTATAAAGAGATAATACAAAAAAGAGAGCAAACCTGTTCTAATTCCTTGATTAAACATGCTTTCATGAGATAAGACATCATAGTGTACCTGAGTTGGGATGATCACACAGATCGAGTCCACGAATGTGTTTTATAAAGAGATGAATAAAAAAGAAGAGCACACAAGTTATTTGTCGAGAGAGAAACATCCTTTCAAGAGCTAAGAAGCAGCGGTCGACCAGATCTGAAGGTCATAGTGCCCACATAAACAGGGTTGTCGGAATGACTTAGTTGTAAGTAAAATGACTTACTTTTTATGTTTTTTCTGTGACTTAAGACTAAGTCGTAAAAAATCAAAAGTAAGTAAATCGTCCCTTTTTTCTCAAGTTGTGGTCTTGATCAAGAAATGAACCTAAAACTTTCCCCAACAGCTCTTCCTCTCTCACTAACATCCGATTCTCTCCAATCTGAATCCACCCCCAGCAGTTCAGTCTCTCAAACACCTCCCATTCTGCAGGAGAAAGAATACGTTCCATCCAATAGCATACTAGATGAAATGTTTGCCGAACACAATCTCATGCCAAATGAAGCAGGCAAGTCTGTGTGGGAAAATATTGGAGGAAAGGGCCTTATTTGTAAGGTCTGCAATCAGTGGATTCCTAAAAGAGATGGACATATGGACCATCTTATCCATACCCCGGTCCGTGTTGATGCTAAAAGGATCCTTTCACAACACGTCAAGACTCAAAGTCACTATTCATCGCTGGGAAAATTGATCATGCAAAAGACAATCGAATAAGTAGGATGATGGAGGCAGTCGGCAAAAGAAGGAAAAACACTGACAGATCGAATCAATCAAATGCATTGGCTTATGAAAGAAGAAATTGCACTGTCCAAATTACCATCTTTGATCTCGCTCTGGAATAAAACATCTTTGGAGCTTGGGCAAACTGAACAACAATTCAAGTCGAGAGACGTCCAATTACGATTGACACGGTCCATCGGAGACATTCTCAATGTTGATGCACTTGAAAAACTTCGTTCAGCACCATGTTACTCGCTAATAGTCGATGAGGCGACAGATGTAATGCATCGGAGTCAACTGGCCATTATCGCTCAATATTGGGACGGGAATGAGATACAATGTCATCTTCTTGGACTCAAACAAATGGGATCATCCGGATCCACGTCGGATGAGATCACTGGAGTGATTTTGGACCTCCTAAAAGAAAACAAAATCGATCTTCAGAAAATGGTGGGATTCGCATCAGACGGTGCCAATACCATGATCGGGACCCACAATGGAGTTGCCTCACAACTCCGGAACCTCATTCCTGCCCTAATAACGACACATTGTGCTGCTCATCGTCTTGCCCTCCTGATCGTTGTTCACCTTCACCAAACGAAGGGCATATTCGGTGAATCAGTGAAACGAATCCGGCAAACTTTCGAATACATTTCGCATCATTCCAAAGAAAAGCCAGATTTGAAGAAATCCAGAAGAACGAACCAGGACAACATCATGCTCTGGCGGATGTTGTTGTCACTCGTTGGCTAAGTCTTTCCAAATGCGTCTCGCTTCTTCTCAATGAATTCAGATCTATTATCCTTCTTCTTGACGAACCTCAATTTTGTGGGGATGACAGAGGGAAGGAATTGAGAAATGGGTTGTCTTGGAGTTTCATTGCTGATATGTGCATTCTCGATTCCCTCCTTCAAACACTCTCACTCGTCTCTCGCGAAATGCAGAGCAAAACTTTTGATTTATGGCAGCTCCACAACATCATTATCGATTCTTCCTCCGCGCTACGGGAGACAAAGGCTGTAAGATCGTATCAAAAAACTTTAAGAGAGAAGCGAATTCAATATGCAGGACTTCTACCGCATTTCGATGAAAACATTAACAAACAACAGGAGGAGCGAGCCACAATACTCTTCGACAACGTCCTTCAACAAATGGTGGACAGGTTCCCACCAACTACCGATTTGATTGGCTTTGAGTTTCTACAACTCGGACAATCACAAGGAATGAACCGTGACTATACAAAAAACGTTGGGCGTCTCTTCAACAAATTTAGGATCCTCTTTCCACAGACGATAACACAAAGAAATGCCGAAGCAGAATGGACAGTATTCGTTCAAACTCTCGCACGATCCGGCAAAAGGACAACCTCCGAGAAAGAACTTGCACAATTCATCACTATGGACATGGAAATCAAGAGAAATTATCCTATCATTACAACTCTTGCAATCATTTATCGAACCGTCCCGACAACCAGTGTATCCGCAGAAAGACTGTTCGCAGCCATGAAAAGAGTGAAAACAAGATTGCGAAACCGACTGCAAGAACAAAATTTGAATGCCATCCTCAGAGCCGTGTGTGGGCCGGAGACGCTCACCGCAGAGCAAGTCTCCCGAGTGGCTACCCGTTTTCAAGAGCTAGAAAGTGCACTGAAGAAGGAGGGGAAACAGGAATTGTCTCTGAGTCATGCGTCAAGTCTTGGTTCAGTCGCACCCGAGGTCGATTCAGACGATGCAGAAGATAGTGATGATGACGTTTGGTACCAAGGAGATGACTCCACGGAGTGGGAATTCTAACTTTTCATTGCTATCATCTCATTTCAACAACAAAGTGGTAAATTTCGTTCAGAATTGTGATTTCGAAAAGAGCGACTTACTACTAAGTCATTTTTCCCTACTTCTTACTACTAAGTCATTTTTCCACGTCTTAAGACAACTCAAAGGGCCCGACAACCCTGCACATAAACCCGCTTTTATCCATAAACCCGCGCAAAATCCAAAATAGTGATCATCATTATGAATTAATTCCTTCCATCTCATCTTTTCACTTTTTAGAACTAGTTACTCAAAATTGATTAAAAGGGAGTCGGATCAAAATCAAAATGTGGGTCAATTTTGTTCAGAACACAGGAGGAATGAGAAGCTGAACCGCGCAGCCAGCTTGACATCTTCCTCCAGATTGTCATCTTCGATCTCAATCAGTTGCAATCGATAATGTGGTCGCTGCCACCTCTCTTTGGATATCTCTTCACACAATCAAAAGACCACACTAATCTTCAGGATTCTCGACTCAACGAAGTTCCACAAGACGCACAACCAATGAATCGATCCCTCCATCCCCCTCACGACACAGAATACTTATATGTGGCCGACATCTCCAAATTTCGGTGAGGGGAATCGATGTGATCTGCCACTAGGATCCAAACGGAGACTGTTGGATCGTTGATTCATACATCCGCTTTTCTTCATGCTCAATCACCTCATCCGGACTCTTATCTCCGTTCAGAGTTGGTATTTCGATGGAGTGCTAGCCGAATCAACGAACCACCATTATTCACTCCAGGATTATCCACGTCACCAAATCATCCCCCACCCACCTCTCGTTGACCTATTTCATCCACCAACTGGATCATACTCTCGTATCATGTCTGAATCTCCAAGTTCTCAGCAAGGCAAAAACGGTGGCATCCCTGTTCATGGAATCGACTCAAAAGTCTTCGAATGCGGAACTACTACACTCTTCTCGTTTGCTCTTACAGAAACAACACCATCCCAACATCGCCTGTTTGGGAGTGAGGTGATCCAGCGAGTGGTTGGATGTTCAGTGTCACACTCCACCATGACAGTGGGACGGGACTGTTGTCGCCGAATTTGGGAGGTAATGATGTATCTGAACAACTCGTTCTCATCTTGTATTCGACTCTCGAATGACGAATTCTCCATATCTTTCGACGAGCTCGATAGCAAGAAGGGCCAATCTTCACTGTGCTACGGACGACCAGAGTGGTGGACTATCGATGCATGTACCAAGCCCGCCTCTCTCGTCGCTCACCAATTTTCAGTTCCGACACTGCATCAACAGGCACGCTGACCAGCGATCACGTTCGCGTCACATTCAATCGGCTTCAACGATGACGAAGCAAACGTGGCATTTTCCGTGCTGGAGACCATTCGAGGAGTGATGGGGGTTGTCCTGGTCAAGGATGACATCCTTCGTCTTGTCCGTGCTCAATTTGGGACGATCGGGTCACAAATAAGGACAGCTGTTGTGTCATCTGGATCACAATACAGCAAAACCTCAGTTGAACAAATGAATGAACTCGACCCAATCGTTCTTGGAGGAGATGGGTTGACAGCGACGACATGTTCGCAACTCAGTGAAGTGTCGATCTATTCTGATTCTGGATCCACAGCTGATTCAAGTCTGTTCTGTGGAGAGAGGACACAGCCTTGTTTGTCAATCGAATTGGGGTGGTCGATTGTGGAAACGATTGGTGCGACGAGATCGACTTTGGGAAGCGTCGATGCCACCACTCTCTCGGCTCAGATTTCCATCTAAAACAACCTACACGTTGTGATCACCAAAGGAACGAATTCAGAACCAACACTTCGCATCCCCTCGTCTGTCGTCAACCCATCTGCTGATTCTATCGTGGTGGTTGTTGTTGAAGACGCGTTCTTCGAGATCAGCTCAGTCAACATCGAACTCGAACCGAACGACTCGTCATTCTCGCTTCTCTAACCTTCCGATTACACTATCGTCCTCCTCACAGTCTCACTGACCGGATCGAAACTTGCTTCGGAAAAGAACAACGACCCAACAACACAGGAGTTGTGTGAGTGGGAGAGTGGAATCATCAAACCTGTGAACAGCTCGACTTCGATCAAACTTTCCAGTTTTTTGCGTCTGTCGCAGGGAGCGATCAACATGAAAGGCAGCAGTCTGACGATTCAGACATCCTCATTTCGCCGAAACAACCGCTGCTCCGAGGAAGAAAGGCAACTGAGGTCGCAGCATCACTCCACTGTCGCTGACGACTCGGAAACTCCAACAGACGCGACCGATGAAGACGAGGTCTCCATCACAACTTTGAAGGCGAAGAAGAAGCGAAAGATGGAGACGAGTTGGATGGATGAATTGTTCGAATCCACCGACATCCAAATGTGGTCGACAGTTCCCAACAAGAAACCAGTCGAGCCACTCGCTGGGACTCCAACAAAACACACCCATTCGGGGAAGTCCTCGCCGCGGACCCAATCTTCACAATCAACTCGTAGCAGCAGCCCGACGAGAGAAGAACTGATGATTATGTTTCCTGAGAGAAGACTCCTGGACCATCCCATCGTCATCTCGTCGATGAGCCTCTGTCCTGCTCGCATCCGACTTGAGATTATTTCACATTTTCCGAACTCAGTCTGGATCTCGCGAAGACGCATCGTGGACAACATCGTCCGGACCACACTCGCCCACCCTCACACCAACAATCACCTTCCGAAGAACCCGCGTAGGTCGTCTGTGTCCGCCCGGCCTTCGAATATGACTGCACACTTATGGACCTTCTCGTTGATAACCTTCAAGCAAAGCCAGCGCAGCCCACAGATTCGATTCAAATTCCTGTTTTCACCGCTCTCTGACCATCAACGACGGAGATTACATGTCGGTTGGTGAATGATTTGGTTAAGCAGACGTGGGCGATGAACACACTTTACCAAAGACTCTACCAACAACAGCAGGAAAGGATCATGAACGTGATGGACGAACATCGTTCAAAATGGACCAAAAAAGGCGACGGAAATCAAAAAGACTGAAGCTAGTCATCGTCCAACCGACGATCTCCTCGAAGGGATCGACTGTGGAAACTCCGAGCTGGTCCAATCTCTGAAGACAAACACCGCTTGGAAGAAAGATCTCGAATGGCTGTATCCTCAAATCACGTCCCCCTCCGCCTCCGCAGCTTCTCTGGTGGCATGCCGAGAAAGTACGGGCTGTGTTCAAAACCCAATTGAAGAGTGTGGAGTCCTGCATTGTCTGTCAAGACCTCACACTTCCAAGGAGCAAGAAAGGCCAGTCTTTTGATGATTTATGTTTGATAAACAAGACGATCGACGAAAGAGTCGATCGAATGTCGCAAGTTGAGCTTCTCCATCTAATGGAAGAACGAGCTACCACTTCTGTCACACCCTCACCGTTCCTTCCTTTCTTCGTCGGCATGTTGAACAAGCGAGTGGAGGACAACCTCTCATTCAATTTGGATGGGGTTGATCGACTGCAGACTGTCTCTGAGGTCAATCTCACTCTCTTCAAGGCGTTGTTCTCTTTGTCGCGGAAGCTTCCTGACACTGTCCGAACTCTCTCACAACCTTCGAACACGTTTGACTGCGAGCCAATTCACAAGCCTATCGATCAGGACACATTTTTCTCAAGAATATCCCTTCTCCTCCCAACACAGACCACTCGACACTACACATCCGAAGTCCCAATGCCAAACCAAGAGAAGTCAGTCGTCGAGAAGTGCTTTGATTCGCTGAAGATGGCAGTGACAACGTTGATGGGGAAGAAACACATCCAGAAGCTTCTCACTTCATTCCGACGCTCTCGAGTGATTCAAACAGCTCGTTTGTCATGAAAGAGAAGGATAAGGACGGACAGAATGGGAAATCAATCCCATTCGCACTCACAACAGACACTACACGCTCGAATGGTGAGGTCGACTCACAAACGGCAAAGACCAGCAGACGAACACAGCCGAATTGCGCTCGCTGTTCAATCTGCGTCATTTCAGCAACATCGTCGGAGGTCTCTTCCGTGTAAGCCAGAACCAGATCGACAAAGATGGTATGATCCGTTTGTCAGTACACGAGTGCACTCAGACATTCAGTGATCGACTCGTGGACTCGTCTGGTCTGACAGAACGATGTGGAGAGAAAGAAGGATTTCTCAACACATTCCAGAAACGAGGAAATGAAATTTCATCGAAGGAACAACTTTAACTGTCGCGGTTTGTAGCTTCACAAGATTCTCCTCTTTCTTCATCCACTCTTTCTCCTTCTGTCCTCTGCATTTTCTGTCCTCTTCTGTTGTTGAATTTTCTCGTTCATTTCTCCTCCTTCGTATTCAGGCAGACAGCTTGCCTCACTTCTACCTCCCCTCGCAGTCCATTTCGATGAACCCGACGTGAACCGTGATAGCAGCTGAACGAAGCTGACAACGCCATCGCTTCGTCACTGGCATCGTTGCTTCATTTCGTTCAATTGGCCTCACTACTCGAAATACTCGTCGACGCCGTCTGATTTAATTGGAGCAGCATTCGAAACATACGCCGAGAAGAATACTTCAACAAATGGGCCAAGCAGAGGTGTAGAGGTGGAAGAGAACGTCGATCTTGGACAGCACATAGAGGCGTAAGAGATCCTCAGGAATCGCCTCTATCTGAGTGCCATGCATTGAACATTCCTTTTCACCATTGTTTATTCATTTCACACACCATTTCAATTCAAATTACCATCTTTTGAAGAATTCAATAAAGATCAAACCAGAAATAAAAAGATTGAAGTCACTTGGGAACAAAGTGTTTGTGAGTTAAAAGGAGTGAAATTCAAGATCACCGGAATTGATTCATCATGATTATTGATTAAATGGATTTTGCGCGGGTTTATGTATTTTGCGCGGGTTTCTGAGGGCACTATCACTTTTCGGTTCGATCAGAGAAGGTACAAAAAAGAGTTTTATGAAAGAATGAATTGAACAAGAGAACAAACCATTTAAGAATAAGTCGGAAACGAAACTTCAGAAGATAAGACATAATAGTGTACCTGAACGAGAGAGACAGAAAAAAGTGAATGATCGAGAACGAGAATGAGATGTAGGAAAAGAAAGGAGAACAAATGTGAAAGTAGAAAGTGAAACACACCTAAATCAAACGGTAAAGAGACGTCAGGAACGAAAAGGGATGATCGTGTCCCATTGAAGGACTTTCTCTGATCAAACAAGACTGATCGAACCCATCGATGAGAGAAAAGAAGTCTCGGAAAGTCACCAATGATAAAATCACGAATGAAAATTTATTTTTGAATTTTTTAATGTGTATTAAATGAATCCAACTGCGATGTACAACGAAAGACGTCGAGTATGTTCAGAACAAGCAGTAATTGAATCAATGAGAGAAGAGAACTGTTCGCTAGTCTCTGAGTATGTCAGAAATAATGTGCTGGTGACGTATGTTCATGAGGGAATCAAGAATTTTAATTTCAATGAAAGAGCAAACAAAAATGAATCGACAAAAATACAATTCACAAATGATTGAGAAAATGATTGATCATAATCTGTCTACGATCACTGAGAATGCAGCAGTCATCAACTCACTGCAGAAAGAAGTAGAAACGAATCAGAATGAAGTCGATACACTCAAGAAGACAACAGAAGCACACAAGACAGCGATATCTTCAATACAGAAAGTGGTGAGCACAAATGGATCGATCACTTGTTCAGCTGGTATTGCGACACCAGAAATTGGAGGATTGATCAATGTGAATGGAGCGAAGTGGAACATATCAGAGGGATCACTTCCGAAGTATCCTGGAACATATCCGGCTTCAACATTTAAGTCTGGTATTTCAATTTCACAATCGATTGCTGAAACATCAGGAATTCAGTTCAATGGTGATGGCATTATTATGTGGTCACCGTGTGACTCACCAGCTTTGTATTACTACGATGAAGATACTGGTTCAGGAGTGTTTTCAATATCCACAACAGGAAGTTTTTCTCAACTGTCAGACAGAAGAGTGAAAAGAAATATTGAACCATACCCCGATGTTCTTGAACAACTGAATAAAGTGGAAATTGTGCAGTATCAGTTCAACACATTTGACTCGAAGATCAACAAAGTGACAAAACAAATCGAGAATGAGACGGATGAAGAACACTTGAAGAACTGCAAAGAGAAATGTGAATGCTTGAAGAAGGAAAGTGAGAAGAAACACATTGGTGTGATTGCTCAACAGATCCAAGAACTTTTCCCTGAAGTAGTGAATGATTCCAATCCAGATTGTCTTCAAGTTGACTACGCAGAACTCTCGTGCTTTTGTGTGAAAGCCATTCAGGAATTATGCTCTATTGTCGGAAATCAACAGACACTCAAAAATGAACTCGTACAAAAATATAATTCCCTGATCGAAACAATGACTAATATTCCAACATGAGATCAACCAGAAATTCATAGTACTCTTTGATTATTTTTCCATTGATTGTCTCTTGTGTTTCCATCTCGATTGATTCACCAGAACTGTCTTTGAACCAGATCTTCACAATTGATTGTCGAGTAGTTAATTCCCACTTCTTTCGCTTCGCAATCTGTTCATTACAGAAAGCAACAAACGAGTCATTAAATGCGTCAGTTTGAATCCAATCACCATGGATTGTGATGTGTTGAGGAATGTCTTTTGAAATCACTATTGTTGAACCAGTAATCTCTTCCTTCACATGAATAAGTTTGCAGTCAAGAAAGTAGATGTATTTTTGTTTTCTGGAATTGGTAAAATCAGGAGGGAGTTGAGCAGTGTGAGAATTCTGAATTGAGAAGTATCTCTTCACCATTTGTGTTTTCTACAAAAATAAAATATCATATATGATTTAGAAAAATGACTTCGTCATTCTAGAAATGCTTTGCATTAATATCCTCTCTTCACTTCTTCATACGCTTCTTGGAGTCGACGATCAATGACGTATCGCACTCGTGGTTGTCCATTCTCAATCCAAAAGAGCCAATATGATGCTTGATGTAATGCCAAAATTGGTGGAGGAGGACCTTCTGGAGTTGAGGTGAAATATGGATCCAGTTCTCCTTGAATCATTGGAGATCCTCTGAAAACAATATTGATAGATTCAGCTGTCGAAATACCTTCTTCTCCACCAGCAATTTCACTTCGATCTGTTGGAACCATAAATGTGAAACTAGTAGCGTCTGTTGCACCTCTTCTTCTCGGTTGTTGACGGTTTTCTCCATTGTAGAAGTACTTGATGAGACGAGGATGACAGATCGAATTTTCGAACTCTTCTGTTGCAGAACAACCAATGAAATCACCATTCACCATCATCATTTGATAGAACTCAGGTGAAGTTGTTGACATTGGGAAATTAGGGAAATTACTTCCGAGCATTTCGAAGTGACCAACATATTGAGGATTTCTGAAGACCGTACACTCATTTGGTCTCTCAGGGAATAAGCACATCAGATTCATGAGATTGTTGAGTTTGATACTAATGTTTGATCTTACTCCCATGGCATTTGCTTTTGATTGGAACGATTGGGTGTCAATTCTTTCTGCTTTGAGAACATAAAGAGTCTTAGAATATGTGTTTATCAGTGATTGTTTCGTTGCGTCAGTCATTTGATATCCATAGCAAATCGAAGTGACTTTATCCACTGATGAATTGAGAACTGAGTATGTTTGAGAACGGAAATTGACCCGTGGGACAGTGACAATCGTTCCATTTGCTTTGGTTAAGCTTTCGTATTGGGAAACTGGATTGCCGATTTGTGTAAACTCTTGTGTCAAAACACAGTATTCTCCTTCAAACATGATTGACATTCGATCTGAACCTACTGTGTGTGTTGCAGATGTTCCTCCATAGCCAATACTAGATGAATCTTGAACTGATTTACGAATGACAGTTGAAGGTCGAATCGGACAATACACAAGAGAATCAGTCGTCAAATGAAATCTTAAACGTAAATTGCCAAAGATGGAATTAGGATACTGATCAAAGGTACTCAGTGGAAGTAGATTCACAAATGGAATAACCAGTGGAATAGTAAATGTGATTGATGTCGGTAAATCTGAGAGATTCTTATCCAACGGAGTATAATAGTATCCACACACACTTGGATCCATTCTCTGAACATTTTCCCAAAGACTATAGCAATGCTTCATGTTGTTTTTCTCTTCAAATGATTTGAAAGTGTGATACAGGAACGATTCGTGAACATGATTATTCTGAAGTGTGTTGTCAATAATGTTTCCTTGACTGTCGACCAGTCTCATATCTCGAATTGCATCTGATGATGATTTGAATCCGAAGAACATTCCGTACAAACCGACTTCTGGAATCCCAGGGTCATCAGAGGGTCTGAAAACTGGAACAGTAATCGTGAGATCGATTCGTAAATGACTCTTCGAAAATTCAGTCACATCATGACCATCATAGCACAATGGAACTTCAATTTCATCTCCAATTCTGCATGGCATGGGAGGATTCGTTGGATGCACTTCTTGGATGGAATAAATGTGTGGCTCTGAATCCCATTGCTTTGGCATGTATGATTGCACTTCAATTTGCTCAATTAATGTCGATGTTGGTTTTGATTGATTAGATCTGAAACTTCTCATTTATAGAAAAATAAAAAATACAATATACAATATTTCTTTTGTCCATTTTTAATTTGGTATTATTCCCAAATCTTTGTGCAACGCTTTCAGTGTGTGAGTTGGATAGTACTCAACTCTTGGCTCATCATTACTGAATCGTAGGACCCACCACGTGGTTGCAGTTGTGGCTAGAATCGGTGCTGGAGGATGAGTAAATGTTGTCATAGTACCACCACTTTCACTTGGATTGTAAACATTATAGTACGTGTCAATATTGCCTTGATATATTGGTTGAGATCTCAAAGTGACTGGAACATTCTGACCTTTAGAACTGATCGAATCATTACAATTTGTTGGACATCCACTCCTCTGAGTAGGAAAGCACAGAAGGAAGTCAGTCTTGTCATGAATCGGTCGCACTCTAGTCATCGTTTCATTGGGATATGTACCATCACCAGTGAGTTTTTCTTCAACGAGAGAATCCGTCAATGATCGCTCCAAATCATCAGGAACAGCTAGATATGAATCGAGATTGAGAGTTGATAATGCGAACTGATAGAAGCGAGCTCCAATAGTTGTAGTCGGTTGTTCTGGATAGTACTTGTTGAGTCGATTCACTTGGATATTCTTCTGCATTGGATTGTGGAAACATGTAACTTCATTATCGTAATGACGGAAAAGAAGCATAATATCCTTGGCATTAACGAGAACCATCTGTTGAGTACAATCAATTCCTGATGGAGTCGGTGTCTTTTGAAATGGATAGAATGATATCTTTTCTGCTGGAATTGTACCTGGACGATTTTGATACATATTTTTGAGATTCTCTTTCGCGATTTCTTTTATCTTGTATCCGACACTCATGCAATAGACATCATCAATGCGATAATCCATAATGTTAAGAGAAATGTCCTGATCCACAAATTCAGGTTCTGTAGCTACAACACCAGCAGAATTATAATAAATGTCTTGAGTTACAGTTGGTTGCAGAAATGATTGACCAATCTGAACGAAGTTCTTAGTGCATGAGGTTACGAGATTGTTTAAGAAATGTGGACGATGCTGAATGCAATTGGAAATCGAAGGCTTTATGGATGGTGCTGTAGCTGTTCCATTAACGATTGACGAGAGTGTATTCTTGAAAGTGATTTTCGGATTCACAGGGCAGCAGACAAAAGCATCTTCATTGATGTACACACTCAATTTCAAATCACCAAAGAGACATCTTGGATAGTCTGTCATGCCTGAGAATATGAGAAGATCTTCAAGGTTAATTGACACACGAATTGGGACATCGATTGTGTCTTTGAACACACCAGTTCCAGATGTTGTTGTGAAGTCTGACAATGGAATATAGACACCAGCAACTGATTCATCATGATTCCAAGCATTAGACCATGGTGTATGTGAGTGCTTTCGATTCTCCAATTGACTCTTCGGTTTTATCATATTGTAGATGTGTGATTCCATAGATACATCATTAGTTGTTGTGCTGATGATTCTCTGCTTGTTGTGAAGAACTGTAAGACTCCGAAAGATTGATGCTGAATGTTTGAGTCCAATGAAAATGAACATTCTCTCATTCATGAACGATCCAACCTTACCAGCAGTTGTGTTCCAATTATTGACCTTCAGAGTTGCTGTCATTGTGAATGTGAGAAAGGAATCATCAATTTGACAAATATCCTGGTTACCAGTCAATGGAATGATTATTTCCTGTCCTTTGTAGAATCGTGAATTCTCTGATGGTTTCAATTCCTGAATAGAAGTACTGTGTGCTCCATCATTCAGAAGGTAATTGATGTGATGTTCGGACATGAGTTGTTGCTGAATTTGACCAATATCATCTCGAGTGTACTTGATTGATCCTGTGGTATTTCCAGTCAAAGATGATGCTCCAGTTCTTTTGTTTGTCAGATGTGTTATATGCGAGTTCATTTTATCAAAAATAAAAAATTACATTTATGCTTTAACTCTAGTTACTTTTTCTTTTTTGGTTTCTTCGCTTTCGGCTTCAGCTTTTCTTCTAGTCTCAGTATTTCTCCTCTGAGTTTATTCGCAACTGCTGTGTTTCCTTCATTCATTGCTTGCTCATATTGTGCCATCTTTTCTGCATGGAGTTGCTGATCCGATTTCACATCTGGAATCATCTCTATTCCTGTCTGTGCTACCTTCGAAATCAGTGGTCCAACGAAGGGAATAAGATTTAGAAATGGAGCTCCAACTCTGAGTATGTTTTTGCCAACTGCTGCTAATTTGGATAACCAACCTGGTGCCATTTTAGGAAAATAAAAATATTCGAATACTAGTGAATTATTATCCTTTGAATTGAATTTTGGAATTTGACGAGAGTGGTATATCGTCATTGGAGTATCGTCCATTTCGTGGAGGTTCGTACTCGATCATCTGCGGTTTTTGTTGACGATTGATTACCTTATTTTGTTGATAAACGTCCATCATTCCTCCTATTCCATTGAGTATTCCACCTGCTGTTTGTCCGAATTTACTGTTCGTTTGAGAGAGCAATCCACCACCGACTTGAAGTAATGTTGGAGCTAGAGGTTTGATGAATTGAAAGAATTGTTTGCCGATATTGTTGAGTTTGTTGAAACTTCCTGGTGCCATTTATGTAAAAATAAAAAATACAATTCATTTATAATTTATCTCGGGATTGCCTTTGTTAGAGAAATGCCATATTTGAGAATAGTGTTGTATGCTTCGTTATAGGCAATGCTCATATCTTTTCCTCCAACAAGGATCTTGAAAATGGTTCGAAAGATTGGGAGTTTATTCAGACATAAGCACGTATCAGACAGGTCATCCAACTCAATCACCACATCGTTGATCCCAGTGAGAGTCGCAATCAGTGCGCATAAATCACTTTGGTTCGTGATCAGTTTCTTCGATGGTTCAATGAGATTATTCAGTAGTTTCTTTTCACAAGCGAAAGCATTCTTGTAGACGAGCAGTAGTTGATCTTTGAATGCTGAAATGTTAGACGTGTCCTCTCGTAGTGGTATAGAACGACTCTGAATGGGGGCTGATGGATATGTCTCGAGTGGTGGATCGTAAGCGCCTCGTTCATGGTCCATCTCCACATTAGCGCTCTGGTCATTTCCATCTTCGATCCTCGATTATCTACGCCAGCTTTGCTCCTATCCTCGATGATGACATTGTTGGTGATTGATGTTGGTACTGAAGAAGAACTTGTGTGTTTTGTAAATTGACAACTTAGAATTGGTTGCATCACTTTCTATAAAAATAAAAAATATATATTAATGTTTTGAATCACTCTTTTCTTTCTGTTACTGAGCATATTGATAATATCCAGGCATTTCAGATTGGAATCCACTGATATCATCTGTGACTGTTTTGAATGCTTTGGCTTTCAGTTTATTAACTTCTGTTGATATGTGAGTTGAATAGTGAGTACAGTATTCCGATAAATACGTTGGATCTTGAGTAATCATTTGGAGAAACACTGGATAAATCTGATCCTTGAAGGCTTTCTTTTGTTTCATACTGGGATTGTAGTCCTGAACATGATCATGAAGCCATTGATCCCACATCAGTGATGCAATCTGTGATTGAATTGAATTGAATACCATATTGTCTAAAACATTCTTGCTGGGATCAGCTGGATTGCTTCGATTTGCACGAGTTATTTCCAATGTGTTTGTCATGTGTTCACCAACAGCTCTCTTCATTATTGCGTATGGTTGTTGAGATCGTTTAGTCTTCATCTCTTCATAGCTGATGTCTCGATAATTGGTTGGCAAATCGTATGTTCCATTTTTGAGGAAATTCCGATGTACAGCTTTGATTTTCCTTCCGTGTTCTTGATTGAATGATGTGTATGGTTTCTGTCTTCGCATGTCTGGTGTTGGATTCATTGCATAGTATGTCTCCTTGACTGGTCTACTGTTGTATGGAGTTAGCATAGCACCATTGACCACAATCAGATCTCCAGTATCATTATCGTAGACCATCACATCAGGAACTTGTCCATATTGTTCTACTTTCGCAGTCCAATTTCGTCCAGTTCTCGAAATATACTCACGTGCTGATGGAAGACTGCACAGAGCATCATTGCGTCTGGTTTGAATATCATCGTCAGCAAAGATTCGTTTCAATGCTGCTTGAGTCTCTGGTCCGTATCTCATTTTTGGTTTCTTCGCTTGTGCTTTTCTTTGTGGTTGAACGTACACTATCTTTTGTGACATTGTGTGTTTTCATACAAAATAAAAAAACCAAAAGTATATTTTAATTAGAGTTAAATCGCATATGAAGAAATCATCTATGTCTCTAACAGCATATGTGAATGCAAAATTGAGTGAAGCATCAAATAGGAATGTTTCTCATGAAGTGCAATCACAGATTCATCCAGACTTGAATTTCAATCGCAACAGTGTAAATGTCCTCGTTGGAAACAGAGGAAGTGGAAAAACCTTTAATGCTCTTCGAGAGGTTGCCAAACTCCAAAATGTTAATGTCAGAAATGAACTATTTCACCTCTTTGTCTTCGTCACTGACAAGAACATCGATCCAACATTCGACAAATTTAAACCAATACTGAACGTTCCATATGTGAAAGTCAAATACGATGATGCACTTCCATTTCTGTTGGAACTATCTGAATCGAAAGCTGCATATGAAGAGATCATTGACAACCAGTGGCAAAACAGAATTACTGATGAATGCAGAGATGATCTCTTTGACTCACTGTACATTGATGACTTCTCAGTGAAGAATCTCCAAACGATTATCCTCTTGGATGACTGTCGCAGAATCCTAAGTGAACGAAGAACATCCAAAAATAGAATGACAATGATGGACTTATTATTGGAGAATCGACAACCAAAATTCACATTCTTTCTGACAATGCACGAGCTCTTCAGTTTATCAGCAGACATGAAGTCAAACATTGATTCAATGTGGATCTTTGGAGGATTCAATAAAGAACGAATCAGCAGAGTCTATCCTCAGTTGAACTCCCCAATTGATATTCGACAATTCTGGAATATCTATCAACGAAAACAGAAATGTGAAGCAATCATTCTTCGATACAATACAGATGGAGTTGCACTGAATGAGATCAATAAAGATGGGCTAATCAGAAGGGTCAGAGAGCTCATGAATTAGATTACCAATGGTCTCGTCAAGACTTCGAAGCCTCATGCTGAGAGTGTCAGTCAGCGCTCGAATTGATTCTTCAATGTCTGATAATCTCTGATCAATCGATAGTGAATTAGGAGGAGTGGAAGCATCGACATATCGTTTCCTCAGTGCTATCTCACCTCTTATTTTTGTTATTCTGTATCCATCAATTTGAATCATCCTATTCAGTTTCTGCGTTGTGTACTCATTCAGTTCTTTTCTATTCTTCTCCAAGTATCTCTGAAAGTCGTGGATGTTTGTGAACTCTTTCTGTTCAGGATCAAACGGTTCTAATATCTTCAGTGATGTCATTTAAATGAAATAAAAATATTTGAAACATTATTGAAAACGAACAAAGTTCTCAGATCGAAGATCGCACTACGCCAAATTAAATTCAGCAATGAACTCTGGAGTTAAGTCGTCAATTGAGTCTGCATGAAACTTGGTGTGCTGAATCGGAACGTAGACAACTTTTGAGAGACAGGTGAGACCATTCAGTAGAGTAGCTACAACATTGCCGTGTTTATATTCAATGAATTTTCCCACGAATTGAAACTGTCTTCGCTTCTTCTGAAACTTGGCAACAGTCTTGTCCAGATCAAGGTGAATCAACAAAATGTTTCCTGGTTTGTATTTCCATAGCATCTGTGTTGTCTGTTGTCTTTGGATGTTCTTTAATTGTTCTTCACAACTGGAGATGTACAAAGCTTCAATCTCTCTATTGTTTTGTGCCTGTTGGGGAGTGAACTTGTTCCAGTACGCTCGATGTGGAGTCATGTTGTAGTATTCCACCATCTGATTCATCAATGAATAATTTGCCATTTGTGTTGCATTGTCTTGGAATCCATCTCTGATTGTTCTGATCACTCGATCGACTATTCGATTATGATAAGTGAATGGTGAGCTTGTGAAGTACGTACTGACTTTCTGTTCCTTGAAAAACTCTGATGCTTCTCCACTTGTCCAAGCAGCTTCTCCATCACCACGAATGTTATTCACATGAACTCCACGATGATTAATCAAGTCATTGATTGCAGTCTTGACTTTGCTCCATGATTTATCCAGAACAGGAATTACTACAAGGTACTTAGTGTTGATGTTGATGGCAAATAGGTAAATCTGCAATACTGTTTTCGACGTTGGTGATTGGATGAACACAAGATCAATTTCCCATGATCCAAATTTGGGAGAAAAGTATGGTCTGTCACAATTCTGAGGAACCTTTCTGTCAGATGTCTTCTGTGGATCACCTGTAATAGCTTTCGACATGAACTGCATTTTCGATCGAAATGGATACTGGATTTTCTCTGTTGTTTTAGGAATCATTGGTGGATCAATTCTCATTCTGTCACCTCCTTTTTCTCTCTGAATTTTCCTCGGATGTGCAACACTCCATCTGTGCTCATATTCCTCATACCAATCCTGAAATGATCTTCCTCCGAATGGGATTTGTTTTGTGTGAGTTAGTATGAAGTTTAGATCATCGTTCGCAATAGTTCTGATAATCGAGGCTCGAACAAAAGTGTCTCTGTTCATTTTATTGGCATCCAGAATGTGTGACGTAATAAAGTGTTCCATATGTTTTAGATTATTCATTATTGAGTTCTCAGCTTTGATCTGTTCATCTTCTGAATCGTTTCTCTGTTGATGATCAAACAATCCTTTCATATGTGCCAACTTATTGAGCACTTGTTGCGTCGTAGGTTCGTAGTGTCTGATCTCTCTCACAGGGTGTTTGGACGCAGTTCTTCTGATTGACATTGGTGGATTGGGAATTATGTCATCATCGTCCTCCTCTTCAAATTTCCTCTCCTTCATTGGATATTCATATTCAAACCCCATTGATTTCAAGTTTCTCTTCAGTCCAGGCACTATTGGGTATTCAGGTCGTTCTGATGCAATTGGTCTTTGCACTGGAATTGTGATTGGGATTGGTCTTACCTCTGCAGGCCTTCGAACTCTTGGTGAGAGATTCACTTTCTGATTCACCTCGCGATGATACAGTTGATATAGAGAGTATGCTCCTTCAGCTGTTCGATCTGGAAGACGTGCTCCAATGTATTTCATTACAAACTGTTGGACAATCCTTCTTCCATCCAACTCTGATAAATCAGGAGGGAATCCACCATTGAACCAATCCTCGAAGTATGTTTCATCATTTCCATCAAATGGTCCACTAGAATCAGCGCCATGATAGACAGGTAAAACGTTAGTTAAAGTCCATTTCTTTTCGACTATTTCGTTTTTAGAATGCTGTGTACACCGAAGTAACCTATTCACTAATGCTTTGATTTGTCGTGTGTTCATTTATTCAAAAATAAAGTTTGTGTTTATTCGATTTGATAATCAGTTGCTTTCAGTCCATGAATGAATGGAGGACACGATTCATTATTCAGTACTATCGCCTTCAGATGAATTCCACTGAGACTGAGTTTCTGCTGTTGTATTTTCGCAATCTCAAATCCATTGGAGTCCTCTTCACTCACGATTCTTCTCGTCTGGAAGTTCAGTGTTGTAGTCACAGTCTTTTCTCCGTTCAGGCACTTCACATAATCGTCGCTTGTGATGTTTGTTTTCTTTAATGACACTCCTTTGATTTTGCATTTCTCGTCTAGTGAGTAACACTTGGGTGCAAGACAGATCATCTGTTCACCTTCCTTCTCAATTGCTAATCCCAACAGTTTCTTCTCATCATCGACTCCCTTTTCAGGATTGGGAAACCATTCATATTTGTGAGCATCGTAGAACTCCTTGTCAGCAATCACATGTTCAAATTGTTGATGAATTCCAGCATTTGGATCTCCACTAATCGCCCAATAAGCAGAATCAGTATCTCCCTCGCAGAAATGAATCTTATTCATGTCTAGGCATTTGTACATGAAGTTGTAGATGAAATTCAGATACCAGAACTTGGCATTGTCGAGTGTGAATACTGCTTCTTGCAGACATGTCTTGCATGATGCTTTCTCTCTGTCTTCAATCACGATGTAGTTGTCCTCATTGATCTCTCTAGTTGCCACAAATCCCTTCATCATTTGCTTCAAGTAGGTTCTCTTCTCGTTGCAGATTGTGATTGAGTTGTACTTCTCAGTGTTCATTCCATCGTATCCGTAACTTCCATTCAAGTTGGTCTTACAGAACTGTTCCTTTCCTTTGTTTCCAACCTTCATTGCTTCAATTCGATCATTCATAAATGAAGTCACAAATGGTTCAAATCCAGCATGTCTCGAGAATACCATCACACTCTTAATGTCATCAATAATGAAGTGGCAATAGTCGATGAGGAACCACAGATAGTATGTCGAAAAGAACATATACTGATCGTGTGTGCTCAAGAGTTGGGTCAGCTTTCTTTGTTTGTCATCAGTCTTCAATCCATGTTTCTTCATCAACGAATAAGTCTTCTCTCCAATGTTTTCTTCTATCGTATTGACCACAATGTTTCTGAAGATTGGTGGGAAGTTAATGAAATCATTGACGTGCTTCTCGTCGATGTGTCCTTTCAACTCTGCAATGAACAATGTCTTCTGATTCTTGTCTTCAATGATCTTGCGACATTCCTTATCTCCTGTTGCTGTGAACAGACATCTTCCTGGCATATACATTCTGTGATTGGTGTATGGATTGTTCTTGTTCTTGATTGATGAGAAAGCACTTGGATACAGTGAATTAAAGTCAACACCACAGACATGAGTCATTTTATGTTCAGTATCGGTTGATGTGACTTTTCCGTCTTCGTATGTGAAGTGATTGATTGGTGTCACATCTTTCATATTCTGTCGGTGTTGAACATTTGATTATCCACCAGTCACAGCGGCTCTCAGTTTGTGATAGGTCTGCTCATGCGTCAGAGTCATTGGTAATGATTTCCAGATGCAATACTTCTTCAGTTGAATTCTCAATCTTGTGAGATGTTCATCTTTGTCTGACTTGTAGGTGTTGCAGTAGTCACAGCAGATCTTGACGTTCTCTTTTGAATGACCTTTCGAATTGTCGATTCTGTCCAGTGTTGGTCGAACTGCTTGTGAGAAGTGACTCTTACAGATGTAGCACTCTCTCTTGCACTGTTGAACGAACCACTCATAGTCAGATTCAGTTACGTTTTTGGTAGTATTGCGATGAGCTTTCTGGTCTTGATAAATGTACGATGCAACCTTGTCCTTCCAGTATTGCTTTGTGATTTTTATTTCACCAGATCGATCCACTCCATTGAAATCATCGTCGATATCAAAGTCCTTGTAGGCACAAGCATACTTGATTGCAGAAGCATTTGCTGACAGTGAGAGATTGTGCAACATATCCACTTTGTATTGGAAGTTCAGAGCAATCAGATTATCCAATGGTGCAATCATGCATTCGATGTCTCTGATGTTGTAGAATTTGAGATATTCCCATCTGTTCTTGAATCCTTGCTTGTTCCAATCGTCAAGGTACATTTGGTAATCGGTGTCGGACATTTCACTGTTGTTCAGACTGGAGTAGAATTCATATTTGGAGAATGGTTCTTGTTTGCTCAGCACTGTATCGTAGTCTGATGAATCAAATGATTCGTAAGTAAAGAATGATTTCTGCAGAGTGGTGTTTCCTCCAAAGGCTTTGACTGCATTATCCAAAGTCATTGGTCCTGTGTACGACATCATGTCAATGAATCGAAGCACCTGTTGTGATCTTTCATGTCTGATCAGAACTTGTTTGTACTTCGTTGTGGATCCAAGGAAGCTTACCACTTTCCAATCCTTGTCAACGAGATCACGAAAGATGAGATTGATGTCAAATCTGGAACTGTTGAACCCAATCACACTGACTTCATTCTGAGAGGGTATTTCTGGGTCTTCGTAGTAGTTGTCCTCTCGAACAATCACAGCATATTTGAAGAGTTGTCGGATCCACTGCTTCACGAAGTCATTTCCATCTCGAAGATCAAAGTATATTGACTTCACTCCTGATTTTGTTTTAATCGCTGATGCAACAGAGAGTGGTTTAAGATGTGAGATCAACTGAGAATTGTCATCAGAGAATAGATTGTCGAGAATGAGATCTTCCATTGTTTCGAAATCATAAGTGATGTAGTACTGCGTTGGTTTGAATTCGTCTTGCCTCTTGTGTGCCATCAGAAATTCAAACGTCCTATTGTTGAGGATATGCGGAACATATGGTCTTGGTGTCTTATCAAGGGAGATCTTCTTCACATGTTTTCCATCAAGTT
Organism: Blattamonas nauphoetae; assembly: GCA_033064195.1. NCBI lineage: Eukaryota > Preaxostyla > Oxymonadida > Blattamonas > Blattamonas nauphoetae. Next base: position 38,319 of record JARBJD010000302.1, read on the forward strand.
CCTTACATTCAGCAAGATGCTTCTCGTAGTATCTCTTGAAGTTTGTATCCTTCACTTGGAATCCTCTCGATTGACAGTAGGGACAGAGTTTGTATCCAGTGATTTTCTCAGGATCCACAATGAACATCACATGAACGAGAGTTGCAGTCAGTGGAATCATCAGAATGGGGACAACTCTTGCATCATCATTTTCGTTGACATACGATTGACTGAGGAAATACTTCTTCTTGTCTTCGTCGAATTCATAAATGTGAACCGTGATGTTGAATTGAATCATTGCTTTCTCAATATCACATGCAATATCAAATCCAGGATATTTTCGTAAATGTGGTGTCAATTGATGTGATCTGAGATGTGTGAGATTCATCCATTTTGCGAACAGTTTGTAAGCTTCAGTATTCCTCATTTTAATTGATGTCTTCTTCCCTTGAACTTCTGGAAGTGTGAGGAATGATAGTGCTTGAAAGAAACAGATGTTGTACTCAGAATCAATGTACCGAACGTTTCTCGTTTTGATGTGTTCAGTGAGAATGGCATTTGCTTTTCCTGCAACTGGGAATCGATAGACTGCAACAAGAATGGAATGGAAGGCAATGAACATTGTCTTTGTGTCCATTGGTGTTCTCTCTTGAGATTCTTTGATCAGATTGATTGCATATTTTGAATAGTCATTGATGTCTCCAACACTTCGTATCACAGTTGGGAAACTCTTTGATGTGTTCTCCAATTCTGGTCTGAAGTCTTTATATGTTGTCTCATCTTTGTCCTTTCTCTCAACAATCTTTCCGAAGTCAATGCTGATCTTGAATGGATGATCTTTCTCCTTGTCGAACACTGCTTTGATGAAGGTTGTCATTTCCTCAACATTTTTCAGATGATTGTGGAAGTACAACTGATATGGTTTTCCATTATCTTCAACCTTCTCGACCTCATTCTTTTTGAATTTTCTCCGTGCATTCATGAGACAGGAATTGAATGCTGCTTTGTCACGTGGCTCAGCAAGTAATATGCATTCTTCAAATCCCTCAAATGTCTGCACTTCTCTCTTTTCCATTTGTTCATTTTTCTTTTGAATGATCAACAGATTCTTCATCCAATGATCCATCAACTTCTCTTCAATCGATTTCAGTTTCCACGTCATTTTGAACACCTGCTTCTTCAGTTCATCTTTGTTCACTCTTGGATTTTCTTTCATGATTTGCATTCTTGCTTTGCTGTCTTCTTCATTCATCATTGCATTGTTCTTGTTCTCTTAAAGTTTGTGAATAAAAGCATCGATCTGATAGTTGGTTATATTCTTTGTTTGTCCTTCAAAATGGAGATCTGGATTCTTGAGCATTGACAAGAGATATGCTCTCTGATGTTGGTAGTTTCTACTGCTTGGCTTGTATGATCGATCATAGCCATGTTCATCCTTGAATTCAAAGGTGATGTTTGGAAATAGTGCTCTAATTTTCGTGATGCTGTCTGTGACAAATTTCAGTGTCGCCGCCATTTACTACAAATTAAAAAATCTGAAAATCAAAAAAGTTGAGCGTTTATTTCTGTTTTCTCTGATGGGGCTTTTTCGTTGCATTTAACCAGGAATCAAGTCTAATTCTGAACACTTCACTTCCACCAATCTCTCGATATGTGAATGGAACCAGAACTTTCGTGTACTCACCGATGAGTTCACAATTGTATTTCTTCAGTTCATTTTCGACGAATGATTGAGTGTAGCGTCGACGTTTCGCTAAGTGAGGTCTGTTTCCCTGATTCCACAACTTCGGTTTTATTCTCCATTCAACTCCCTCATGAACATACGTCACCGGCACATTATTTCTGACATACTCAGAGACTAGTGAACAGTTCTCTTCTCTCATTGATTCAATTAATGCTTGTTCTGAACATACTCGACGTCTTTCGCTGTACATCGCAGTTGGATTCATTTGGGTGTTTTTTTTCGAGACTCGACTCCTCCTTTTTTTGACAGATTCCTGATTGTCCCACATTCATCAAGCAGGAACTTGGGGGAAAAGTTTAGTTTTCATTGGTTCTGGTCGCTGGATGTCAACTTGTTTTGATATGGGTTGATCACTCATTTTGTTGACAAATGATCCACAAACGTGTTTTGTGTCAACGAAGAGGGAACTGGTGACAGGCAAAAGTGAAATGTGGTTATTAGAAGTGAGTAAAATGAAAAACTACACTGTCCAGGCAACTGAAACTTGAAGTCAATTCGAGGGATCGTGGCTGTGTCTGCGCCTGTAATGGTCATTGAGGATGGGAGATAAACGACTATCACAGTGAATCCAGAGATGTCGCCCCTCTAGTTCTTTGCTTTTCACACCGATCGTCATGGCGTGGACCTCGATCCGCATCCAGCTGTGTCTGTCTTTGTCTCATCAACATAAAGCTGACATTGAACCGTCAGACATTTGGGGATGCCATATTCCAGAGGGACGTAGGCAGAACGTCTGTAGCCGCAACTAAATCTCCCGTTGTCCGTCGTATCGTCTTTACAACCTGTGATGAGCATGGCCCGCGTGAGAGCTTCATTAGTCACCACCAGTGTTTCCTGAGAAGGTGAGAGTCTTCAGATTGTAGTTTCACGCATCCGAGCTCGCTCAATGAAGGATACAGTGATTGAGTAATACCATAGTGCAGTTCACACGAATTTGCGACGAAGTGTCTGAAATGTGTTGTCAAAGATGCTTGTTTGACAGTCATTTCCTTCAGAGCCTCTCTCCGACATAGCTACACTATCCCTGCAGCCACCTCTCTCGGACAGCTCTCAAACCGACACGTGCAGTGAGAGGATGCTGTCCGACCTCCTTTTGAGTGTCCTGATCTGGCTGTCAGTTGAAGAGGAGTATACCCGTCTTTGCTGACTCATGTTTCAGCTGAATAACATCCATATTAATGAATCAGCAATCAACATGGACACTTGACGGCATCCTAAGGCGTGTCGAGATGCGGAGTAGAAACGACATGACGAAGAAAGAGGGGAGCCGAATGTGGGGCGGGCAATGACAGTTCGGTAGTGTATATCAGTCAGCATGAGCGACGTCTGATTCTTCGTCTGGCGTGTTGTTCGGAACGAGAAGGATCCTCTCTGAATCCCTCACAAGCTCAACTAGCATCCGAAGTGTCTTGATCGACCCGCCCAGAACGCGTCACTTGTTCAGCACGTTCTTATCCAAGCTGGCCCACACACTCTGCATCAACAGGCACACACTCGCACGGAGCTGGCACACATCTTCAGAGCGGCGTGTTTGCTTCTCCAGCTGCGTCTGAAGTGTTCGCAATCAGCTGCAGCAGCTCCATTATGCGGATCACGACTTGCGCCATCTTTCAGTTCTTTCGCACTGCAATCAGTTCCTTCAATCCTCTGTGCGTGTTCGTCTCGAGCACACCCGCATCGATCTCTGTGGCTGCTTCGCACGTTTCAGACTCTTGCGCTTCTTATGTCCCTCGCACAACAATATAAGATGGATGCTGTCGAAGATGACGACCAATCCGTCGCAGAACTTGGTGATGGTGAAGATGGAAGGATACGGAAATACTTGCAGCTTGTGTGATTTGTCTAGGCAGAGCATCGCATTTCCACAGTACGGGGCGAGGGAATTGATGATGAACTACCGAAGGAGAGACCCCACATCGGATCCCGTCTTCTGTCTTTTTTTCTTCTGATCTGTCGAGCTCTGCTGCTTTTGTGGACGAGGAATCATGTTTGGTGCATTTGCCGATCCTCTGGCCAGGGACTGCTGTTGGAGGAGAGACTTCCCAGGCATCATCCCCGAATGAGGCGAGACACCTTCAACCATTCCGTACTGCCCGCTCTGTGAAGGAGGAGGCCTTGAAGGTCGGTCTGTTGTTGGCTGTGGTGGCTGTGTCCGTGGCTTGACGACATCTGGCTGCGTCCCATCTGCGGGAAGGACTGCCGGTTGGGGTTGGCAGAGAGTCTGATTGCGTCGAGCTGGGGTTGGTCGAGTGGAGGCTGTTGTGGGGCGCCTCGCTCTCGTTTGGAGTGTGTGTTGTCCAGCTGGATGTACTGTGATTCATGCTGAGGGATGGGCGGGATGTCCTCGATGGTCTGGGATGTCTTTGCTTTCTTCATCGAATACGTCGGCACGTTCCTCGCCGACGGACAGAACATCTTTTTCGTGACGTCCAGTCCGCCCCCTCCAACACCTACAGAACAGGCTCCGACTACATCGCTCGCATCCGGCCTACGTGCGCGCTGTGGTCGGTGGGAGGTGTGCTCGACGTGGAGCCGATGGGCGAGACTGGCGGCTGGGTCTTCTCGGGCACTTCGGGCGTCCACAGCTCGTCGGAGGAGCCGTGATGGGTTTTGGAGGTGTGGTGGGGAAAAGTGTGGAGGAGTGAGTGCAGCTTTGATTTGTGGTAGACACAGCGATGAGATGAAAAGAAATGCAGGATCGAATCAAAACTGACGTTGGTGTGCTGACACGAGAAATGAGGAGCCGAACGACTTTTGAACAGTCCATCCATGCCATCGTCCGAAGAGAAGAGGCCAGAATCCTCAGACGACGTGCGCGGGACGTTCGGAAGGGACTCCGACTGCTCGAGCTGTCTGTTCGGGTTGAGAAGGAAGAGTGCGCGCTGTGAGTAAGTTGGCTGCATAAAGGCCGAACCGATCCGCGACGGGTGCGGAACGACGTCGGCTCGTTTGACGTATTCCGTTGATGGTCGCTTCCGTAGAGTGGCGAGTCTGTCGTGGAGTTTGCTGGTGTGGCTGAGAATGTCGAAGAAATGTCGCCAGACGAACCGTTGTGGATCTTCTCTCCGGTTTCTTGGCTGGCGGTGAGCTGTTGGGAGGTGAACGAGGCGTGCGCGAGGTTGGACGAGGCTTCGATGCGCTTGTTTGCGGAGGGGGGAGGCGGTGAGAGAGGCTCCGGTGTTTGGAGTGTGTTGCTGTCCATTGTGTGTTTCGAGTGGAGTCTGTTTGTTGATTCAAATCCTTTCTCTTTCCTCTCCACGTGTGTTGTGCTTCTGCTCAGCGTGTTGTGCGACTCGTTGCGTGGGGAGAGCTTCTGCCCTCCTTCCATGATCCCCTCCGTCTGCGCGATCAAACCCATCGAATGCAGACTCCCAGTGTCGGTTAAGAAAGACGAAAGCGTGATTTCCGAATCTGCTCTGCTCATGGTCAGTGTTGTGATCGAACAATTTGTGGGAAAGAGAGCGAGTGTCGGTTGTGGTGTGGATGGATTGCCTGAAACCAACGAGAACGACGTAAAAGTTGATCACTGCGAGAGAGATTCGGTCGTCTCGTTGAGATTGTTCAAAGAAAGATATTTGTCGGTGTCTGGGTGGTGGGTGTTGGTGCGTGTGGAGTGGACGAGGTTCATGAAGGGGTTTGTGGCGAGTGGGGAGAAGGTGGGGGTTGGGGTGGGTGTGCCGGAGTTTGCGGTGAAGTTGTGTTGGAGAAGGGGAGACAGCTGCTCTGTGGGGCTTCCTTTCGACATGTTGAACAGAAGAGGTGAGCAATTGTTGTGGAGCTGGGAAGGAATTTGTTGAGGGGCTGTTTGTGTCGGATAATCCATTCTGAACTGCAAGGGCGAGGAATTGGAATGTTTGTGGATGCGAACTGAAGGGGGAACGTGAGATTGGACGGGTGATACTGTTTCTACGGTCTGCGGTGGTACTTGCTGATTCTACTGAGCTTTCTTCTTTTCATGTCGCTCTTTGTCAAATGGTTTGATTTCCGGTTGCGTGAATCGTGAAGAACGCGATGTTTTGTGCTCGTCGGACGGTTTTTTCGCAGACTTGATTTCCTGTTGTTCTTTGTTCTGTTTACTTCGAGTGCGTTGTTCATCTCGTTGTTTTTTTGTCAGATTGTTTGTTTGTTCCTGATTCAGCTCCTTTTCCTTCTGAGCATCTCGTTCCCAAGCGAAGAAGTCGATGGGTGGGTTTCCTGTTGTATGGCGTGACTTCAGATCGTTTCATGGAAGCTTACCAATTAAGAACTCATATAAGCAATACAACACCGATCAAAGATCGTCAACTCGAACGAGATCCTTAAAGTGATGCGCTCGGAGCGAGGCATTTCTTACTGTTCCTCTGAAACCGACATGACTGCGTTTGGGGTATTCTTCGCCGTTTCCTGTGTGTGTTCTTTTCGCAAGACCGAAATCAATAAGATTAATCCTGTTCAGATCATGAGAACCTCGGCCAATGATAAAGTTACTCTGATAAAAGCAAAGGGAGGGTGACGAAAGATCGAGTCACACTGGTAAGATGTTACTGGCACAATAGGAGTACAATCACGGATATTGGAGTGAAGGAGCTTGCGCGACTACAGATGATCAGTGAGATCTGCTTGGAGTGTTCAGTTGAGAAAATGAACGATGATTTTTGACGTGGAAGGGTGATTATGACCTTAATGATGAATGGAAGTCAATTAAGAGAATAGAAACAATGACGAAGAAGGAAAATATGAAATTTTGAAGATATTGGGAGCCAATATATGACTCGGTCATTGAATAAACGAAATGATCAGAAGACGATTCACAGGTCGGGCATACCTCGACATTCAAATGTGTTCGCTCTTATATGAGTGAAAGTTCATTGTCTCAATTCTTTCAGTTCATTCCGTGAGCCAAAATGGACGATATTGTCGGGTTCTGGACGATTGAGGGAGAGTGTCCTGATTGACAGCGGATTGAGGTGATAATCTGTGAAAGGAATCAACTGATGAGAACAACACACAGGAACAGTCATGGATAAGAGGATGAAAAAGAAAAAGAGAGTGTCTTTCATGATTGTGTGATTTTTGAGTTGGATTGTGGGTTCGATCTAGGATGTCTGGTGGATACGCATTTTCAGTCTTTTTCCCCCAAAAAAAGTCTTGGATAGAGTGAAATAGATTGATTGAACGAAAAAAATGGAGGAGTCGAGTCTCGAAAAATGGACCCCATTTAATACAAATTAAAAAATTCAAAAATAAAAAAATAACAACGAGTTTTATTTCTGTTGATCTTTTTGAAGTATCCAATTTGGTACTTTTCTTTTCACGTACTTCATCCAGATTTCGGCACAGATTGGTCGATAATATTCGAACGATTCTGGTTTCATCTTCAAGAAACTTTGAGGTTTTGCTCTCAACATGTTCATCACCATTTGACTGATCTGTTCTTTCGATAGTCTGACGTATAACTCCTCCGATGCACAGGAAAGTTTTCTGACGTTCGCTATTTGACAGATCAGTTGAGGTTGGTTTCGTCGCCATTTCTTTGCATCATAGTTCATCCAAGTTGGGTTATCGATGTCAACAACTTTTTGGAATAATTGTTTTAAAGTTTTGAAATTGACAATCAGTTCTGGCTTCCACAATCCTAATTTCATGAGAAATAAATGATTCTGACTCAGGAAATTCATCATATCACTGTCCTTTCGATTGGGATTAGTGTATTCTAAAATTTGCTCAAGTTCTTCGATGAGTTCTAGCTGTGCCATTTAGTACAAAATAAAAAATTCGAAAAATAAAAAATCTCCTTTGTTTTTTCAAAAGTGAAATTTCTTGATAACTACTGATCCGATTTCAATAATTCTTGCGGCAATCGAAAGAGCGTGTCTGATATGACCTTAGATGAGAGTTTGATCAAGATCTGAGAACATCGATTTTTCTTCATTTTTCCATGTCACCAAAAAAAAATGACATATGGCAAAAATCAATATTGTTCAAAAATTTTTGGAAAATCGTTTTTATATCATGTTTGACATCCATTCTGTGAAATTTGAGGTTGATTTGACGAACAACTACTGTTTTCAAAACTTGATTTTGAAGTGTCCCGTATCTTATTAAAAATCGTCATTAAAACCCTCTACACAGATATATAGCCGGGGTAAATCCTCGGAAAATTAGGGACGAGTAGTCGAGTGGTAAGTGCACGTACCACTAGGCTAGGAGTCCCAGGTTCGAACCCCGGAGGAAGCAATAATTTGTCCGACGTCGGAATGCAAAAAATGAGATAAATGTCAGAAACAGGGATCGCAACCCTGGGCCTTAGGGACTTGCCAACACACCAGGCAATAAAAACCACCAGCTTCCTCCCTCCCTAAGGTTTTGCACTTTTTTTGCCTATATGCAAAATCGAGTCCTCTATCGATTGCGAGTGGTTTCGAGTCCCGATCTCTGCTCGTTGTCGAGATACGAGTGTTTTCTCAAAAGAGGTTCACTTTTTTTTCGAACTTTTTTGAACAAAGAATAACTCAGATCTCGACGAATACTCAACCGATCTTCATCTGGTTTCATTTGATCGATGAGTCACATCGTCCTCGAGATTTTAGTTTTTGTTTCACGAATTTTCTCAACCAGGTTCCCAAATAAGCGCCAAATTAGTCATATGGAAAAAATCAAAAAGTCGAAAAAGTGACTAAATATTCGAAATAAAGCAAAAATGTACTTCAAAATGGACGTTTTTCAAGAGGTTAAAATATTGGATATATTTTTGGAATTTAGGCCAAATATTGATGTCATCAAAATGTCATAAATTCCTTTTAATACAAGATTCAAAAATGGTCAATCGGAATTGATTTTCAACTTTGGTTTTCAACGATTTTTTCAATCGGGTTCTCTATTCGTTCTCTATACTACTCTTCCTTCAGAAGGGCGTTGTGTTACCTCAGAATCTTGTGGCGATGTCAGAGGTCGGAAAGTGGGGCAATATTGATGTGGGTGGAGAGGTCAAAGCGGTGTGTTTGGGAGAAATTGTTGGGAGTTGGAAACAGCATTTTGATAAACCTGGTGCAAATAAAGCGGAGTGGGTGGCGTGTGCTTCCGTCGGGAAGTGGAGAAGTTGAGCTGTTCAGCATCACCTAAACAGTCCATATTTCCTGGCACCGGAAACGATGGATGCATAAAACAACATAAGGAGTGTCAAAAACTTGCCAGACACAATCAGACGACATTTTGACACCATTCAGATCAGCTTTGTTTTCTGCCTTTGGTTTTGCTAGCGACGGAGTAGATCATCCCGATTTGGCCGGCGATCCCTTTCGAAGGCGATGGATGCTTCAAACTGGAGGAGTGTGAGGTAAGCATGTGCAGCTGGTGGAGTGGAATGGATGATGATCCTGGCAAAGTCAAAACTTCGTAGCGAGAGCTTCTGATGACTCGTCGGTTGCTGCAAACTTCCCTCTCCATTTCGAGGATCCAAAGGTCGTGCTGTGAGCGAAGAGAAAGAGAGAAAGTGAATAAAAGACGAAGAGATAACAATGTGGGGAGAAGAGGAAGAAACAAGAGATGTCCGAAATAGCAAACTGTGCAGAGCTTTTTCATGCTCTATCACTCTTCCTTCACTGGAACCTCTTCTGTCATAGTTGTTCCTATCACATTCACAGCTTCCAACATTTTCTCTTCTTCTCTTAGATTCCTGTTCGAGAGATTTGGATGGTTAACGGGAAGATCATCTGTGGACAGTATCAGAGAAGTGTCGAAAAGGGAGATGGAATGAAATTCATGAGGTAGGAAGATGTAAAAGTGAATGGAATTCATGGAAATCAAAAAGAAGACAATCACGAGTCATAGGAAGAAAAGGATGGATTCAAACCGGTTCATTGGATGGTTCACAAGAATATCCATGGGAGAAATGAAAATTCCGCGGATGAGAGAGAATCAAAACGAAACAGTTTGAGAGTGATTTCGAAGCGCCTATTTAGGCGAAGTGATCCCACCCAAAAAGTGGTCCCGTGAGGTCAAATGTACTCACCTTTGCCTAAAATGGTCGGACCAATCAGAACCCTGGTGATCTCTCTCTCGCTGAGTTTCTCCTGAAGTTGGTCGTTCTGTTTCTGGAGATTGGAGAATGCAATCTCTTTTTCTTCGATCGACTCAAATTGTTCTTTTGGAACAAGAACAAAAGGTCCTTCTTCATGATCTTCAAGAGAAACACAACATACTTTTACTTGACGCTTGATGGATGGAGCGAGAGAGGGAGATTGGGAGAGTTGGGAGAGAGAGGAGTGGAGGAGTCGCTTGTTTGGGATTGGAGTGTGAGAATCGAAGTACTCGTCCAGGATCGTCATCATTCTTTGAAGGAGCTGCGAGAGGAGTTGATTGCTTTGTTCCGTAGGTGGTGGTTTGCGGTCGTCTTGTGAATGTTGTTGATGTTGTTGTGATGGGATGTGGGACGCGAGGAGAGTGGGAATGTGAAACCATTGGAACGAGTTTACTTTATTTCTTGGATGGACAGACGAGTCATTCAACAATTCCAACACAGACTCCATTGTCGGATGATTCTTCGGAATGGAGAAAAGATGAAGTAAAAAGATAGAGTGACTCATAAAAGGAGAAAATCAAGACACAAACAAATTCATCTTTTACGTCGATCTTCGATATGTTCTAAAGATTTCATGGATACAAGAGATTGAGAGAGAGGAAAAAATGAATTGTAATGATGTGAAGATGTATCATACGTGATGAGGTTCTGGGAGCATATCTGATGAACGTGATCCAACCACAACAATTAATAGATATCCGCTTCTCAAATCATGTGTCATTTCAAGTATCGAAAATGATTGCAATATGGTGTAAACTGTAGGAGGACATATTTGAAAGAAGAAGAAAGGAGAATTGACACGTTCGGTGATCTGATCAAGCCATAGTTTGATCTCACAAGAAAATGACATTCTTGAGAGTACTCATTCTTGCCTGTACGTGGATATCAGCCGACTATCCATCAACAACCCACGCTCATGTATATGTCTCACGTGATTTCGCTGCTTTCTTGGACAATCACTCGAACCAACAAAACAAACGGTCCTTATCTGGAACATCTTCAATCATGATCCCAAATGGTGTCTTTCATGCACAAGAAGTTCCTCTCCACTCTCGAAATGTGGATATATCAGGATCATCAACATCCATCTCTCACCGAAATAGTGTCCACAATCTCGCCGAAGAAAACAAATCGCGACATCCAGACAACGAAAACTATCGCTCAAGAAAGCAACTTTCTGTGATGTTTGATGTGTGGAACAGCACATGCCGACTTGATAATGTCAAGTTATTTGCGAACACACCAGACACTGCCGTGAGTTTGATCCACTCGTCGACATTTGTGATTTCTCGGAGTGAGATCACGTCGAGCACTAACACATCTCCATTTGTGATTGGGGATTCGAGGATGGACTCCTCGGTGTCAGTGTCGATTATCTCGTGCAGCCATCGCTCATCATCGGAATCGTCGTCTCTGCTGCCTCTGGTGAGCGGACCACGATCCTCGTCATGTTCATCGCAAATGAGATCGAATGAAGAAGGACATGCGGACGCTTTTGGAGCTGGATCACTTTCGATAGTGGGAAGTGATTTGTCGATGAAATCGAAGCATTTGGTGATTGGAACCGGCCCACTTTTCGATTTCGGGAAATGTTTTGGAAATGGTCTGACAGGAGTTGTTGGATGCTCTGTGTCTCTGTCGTCGTCTTCGCTGACAAACACGACGAGCACTCGCCTTCCTTCGACGTTCACAAGTTCGCTCTCGTTTGTGACGCAGCGACTGATTGGGGTATCAGTGTCGGACTCGACGAATCATCTTTGCGGAACAAGCGGGATGCGGATGGACTGGTCAGGATCGTCTCTGCTGTCGAACTGTTCGTTCTCCTCCTGCGTCACCACCAACGATGCTCCAGACCCAATTGCCGAACCTATTCCAGAACCCGGACAGGAAATCGATGAAATCACACAAACCGAACGTATCTATCTTTTCCAAGCAATGGATAATGAAACAGAAGCCAATCAAATATGGATCCACTCCTGTCATTTTGCCGATATCCTTTATTCTACGTATCCTTGTCATGGAGCCGCCATCTTCATCCAGTACAAGCGAGCTGATATTATCATCAAGACCTGTTCCTTCACGCGATGCCATGCAGCTCACAGTTTGGGGGTCGGTGGAGCGGTCTACCTGTTGTATCCGTCGTCCAGCGATGCCAAACAATACTCGACCACACTCTTCAACTGCCAGTTCACGAACAACACAGCTCAGTTCGGTGGACATCTCTGTCTTCAAGATTATGTTCCTGTGACAGTCGCGCAGTGCACGTTCGCGGAGTCAGGACCGAGAGTTGATCCGGACACCGATCAGTATAGTTCAGTTCGCGTCACTTTGTCGGGCGACTGCCGCTTCGACAACTGCACACTCTCCGACAACGAGGGATTAAGCGTTGGAGGGATCGAAATCCACCAATCTTCGTCAACGGGCAAGATCGTCCTGACGGATGTCCTATTCGCCAACAATTTGCGCACATCAGGCACACCCAGCAGACGTGTGACTGACTTCCTCTTCTATTTTGACACAGGCATCGAAAACAGTGAGTTCTTCGACTGCTTCTCAACATCAACACCAATCCATTGTGCGAGCCGATCCGCTGAGAAGATCTATCCTGACTTGATCGGTCCATCAATCATCTCTGTCGACCAGACGATCCAGGAGAATGCGAATGGGGATGGATTCGAGGTTGTTCTGTCGTTTAACGGGGTGTTCACTGGATCAAGCAGGAAATACGATGTGACATTCGAAGATGCAGATGGAAGTGAGTTTGTGGCAAAGGCAATGTCGTTCTCGAAAACAGCAGGAATAGCGACATTCGCACTCAACAATCCAAGCGTTTCTGGTCTCTCATCTTCAACCGTATATTCGATTGTGAAAGTGGAGAAGAGCGCCTCCGAAGCAGCAAGCAACGACTTCGTCGAAGGTGGAGTGACCGAGCCAGACTGGACGTGGTGGCATCACACTTTGGAAAGCCGAGCAGGCAACATGGTTGGAATGTCGTTCACAACACCCGCAGGACCAACACTGACCAACATCAAAGCGGACCTGAATCCGTCGAACCTGAATGAAGGGAAAGTGTCGGTGACAATTAACAACATCTTGGCTGGATCGTACAATCTGGTTGTTTTCGATTCGTCGGATCCTCTGAAGACAGAAATCACGATTGGTCCGTTCTCATTCACAGCCTCAAACACAGAAACGACAAAGACACTCACAGTGGTGATTCATCCTTCACATGAGTTGTCGTATGGGAAAACGTACACAGTGAAGACGTTGTCGTCATCGACACTGATTGTTTCTCACACCGGACAGACATTGACGATGCCAGATGCGCCAGCTCGAATCAGTTTAGCGAATCCAACGCTGAGTGGAGTGAACGGGACGTCAGTGACACTTTCTCTGACGGGAGCAGCACTGCCTTGTGATTCCGATTTGACGATTGTTGTGAAAGAGATGGAGGGAGATGTGATCAAGGAAGGAGCCTCGGAAATCACTTTGACTGGAACGATTGAAGGAACGAGTGGATCGACAGCGACGACATGCTCAGTGAGTGTGGAAATCTACAACAAAACTGAGACGCTTGAATATTCTCTGAGATACAAGATCATCTCGCTGTCGATAGTTGGATTGAAGTGTATTGTTGATCCAACTGCGACATTCAAAGTTCCTGACTCTCCAGGTCGCATTGAAAACGTGGTTCGAACGATTCTCGATGGTCTGAGGACGTCTGTGTCGGTAGTCGTGAAAGGAGTGAATCTCCCCTCATCCATCTCCACTGTCACTGTCATGCACCAGACTTCTCTGGTAAGCTCGACGTCGGTTGTTTGGAACTCTGAATCCCAGCTGACTGTCTCGTTCGGTGCTGGGCTAACCCAATCAACCTCAACACTTGCCTTCGGAGAACAGTATGAAATCAGCTCGGTCACGGCAGGATGACAGTGTACGTGAATCCTTCACTCGTCTTCTCCATCGCTTCTCTCCTCAAAACAGCGTCGTCCGACTTGCATTCTGAGAATTATGATGTGATTGTTGTGTCTCTCGCTGGGAAAAGCATCCCACAATCAGCTCAGATCTCTATCACCATCGTCGAGGTTACTGAAGGCAACACTCAGACAGGAGAATCCTTCGAGATCGAAGGATTTTCGTCGCTCACCCAGGAGCAACTCTCTCATTCGCTCTCGAGCCCAATATCAACACAATTGCAGCACGGAAAACGATATGAAATCACACAATGCGACATCACTAATCAGGAGACTGTGTTGGATGGCCGCGTCTTCTTTCGTGTTCCGTCTCCTCCGATTCTCACAGGAGTTGGTTTCTCGTTCGCCACTTCGTCGAACACGACATTCCATCTGATTGTGGAAGGAACCGATCTTCCTGCAGGCGAGACGTTCGTCGTCTCGCTGGATGGCTTTGACGAAGAAATCGAAGTGACATTCGCAAACACAAATGAAGGCTCGTCAGCAGAACTGGCACTCGGATGGTCAAACACTCTCCAGTTCGACACTGCGTATCCTCTCCTCTCTGTGATCCACAAAGACACGCCAACACTGTTGATTCACCCAGCTGATCTGACCCTGCTGACCCAACCTCGTCCGAATCCTCTGATTCTGTATGCAACAGACTCAGCGAATTCAGATCCGAAGTTCTGTGGAGCTGTGGATCGTCCGTGCTCGTCTGTGGATGTTGCATGGCTGATTGTGGAAACATACTCAGCACAGCGAGTCTCGCTCGTTTTGATGAAGAAAGCACTTCTCGCCTCTCAACCGGTCATCGAATCTGGACAAGACTTCATCGTCAAAAACGATCTTCTGCCTCCAACACTCGTGATCCCCTCGACTGTCTCTCTTGGTGACTCGGCTGGTCTTGTCTCCGTTGCTGGGACACTCGTTTTGAAGGAAGTGAACATCGATGTTCAAATCGCAGCTCTGTCGTTCGTGTTGTTTGATGTGAAGGGTGGAGAACTTGAGATGGATTCTGTGCACATTTCAGGTGCTCCATCGTCGTCTGAGTTGGTGGATGGGATTGAAGGGTTGTGTTCGTGGGAAACAGGATTGATCAAACTGCACGATGCGATGATGGAGACACACTCGTGTGTGCTGTCGTCGATCGGGATGGGAGAGATTCGGATGGAGTCGAGCAATCTGTCGCTGATCTCGACGCAGATTCTGAGCAATGGAGCGCGATTCTCGTCATTCCCATCAGCTCAACAAGATGTGATGTGCAAATCAGGAAACATCTCGATTCTTCCCAACTCGTCAGACACGACGGACGACCATTGGATCTCATCAACTTCAGACTGTTCAGTTGTTCTGAATGGAAGTGAAGTGAAATCGCCTAATTTTGTTCCTTCCCTTGACGTGAAGAATTGCAGAAGCACACTCTCGAAGAAGAAAGACTCGTTCTCTGTTTCGATTGTTGGTTTGAAATTGATTCCGTGTGATCTGAAACTGGAAGTGTCTGATTCGTCTTCATCATCTTTTCAATCATCGAAAATGAACACTGATCCAGTTGTGATTGATCTCTCGTTTTCCTCAGTTGAATCGTGGAACGAAACTGACATCGCTCTGTCCGTTCCTTCATCTTCTCTCCCCTCCCTCTCGTCTAATGTGAAATGGACAGCATGGATTGTGTTTGGGAAAGATCAGCACACCGACTCGTTCACCTTCCTTGAATCACTCAAGGATCGGAAAGCTCAAGCCCTTCAACAATCTCTCCCCTGGCTGATTCCAGTCATTATCGGTTCCGCTGTGCTCCTTCTCGCCATCGTCGTTGTCGTCATCGTGTTGATCTGCCGTCGAAGAAAGGCAGCCAAATCAGATTCTGAGAAGCTGTTGAGCAAACAAGAATTGAACGAAGTGGATGAAGTCAAAATGGAAGTTGAAATGCCGCCTTATCACACGACCAACGGAGTCATCGCTCACAAATTGGACGACCCTCAAACAGTTTTCCCTTCTGATGAGATCAAATACACATTTGCTGGATTTAATGAACCTCAAGCTCGACAAATTGAAATCCCAGTTGAGGCGATCCAATGTGAAGGACAGTTCGCAGTGGTGACAGTGGATGGTCAGGACACACTTTACAATCGGATCCACAAGGGAGATGGAGTGGGAGAGGGGAAGAGGAGAGAGATTGAGAGGAAGATTGTTCGAGGAATGCTGAAGATGGTTGAGAAGCACAATCTGGAATCGGGGACTCGAATCTCTCCTCACTGGATTCTTCTGAACCGAAACGACTCTGTGTTCATTCGAGTTGAATCGGGGCTGGAGAAGAAAGAAGACCAAGAGAAACGATCACTTCCGTCAAACTCTCATCCATCTCTGAGTCGTTCAGGAGTGAAAGATGGGATTGAAGAGATTCGTTGGCGAGCACCAGAACAAGGAGAGAAAGAGGGAGAAATGAAGGAAGGAGTAGAAGCGTCGAAAGTGATGGTTTTTCGGCTTGGCCTGATCGTTTGGGAGATTGAGACAGGTCTTGTTCCGTTTGGAGAACTGGATGCAGTGAATGCTCATCGGAACTTGGGAGCTGGGATTGGTCTGCCTCTTCAAAAGGTGTCGGACGGATCGATGCGAGAATTGATTGAAGGATGTCTTCAGATTGATGCTGACCAGCGAATCACACTCCAACAAGTCCTCTAGACACTCGATGAAGTCCCTGCACAGAAGGAAATTTTAGAACTGAAATAATCTCTTCATGCAGATGTAACAATTCTCACCGAACCAGTCATCCACATCTCAAATCACCTCATTTCCTCTTTGTTCATATCATGAATCGCTCGAGAAGAAGTTCAGCGACATGTCTCCCTGCTTAATCTTCAGCCCACTCCTCCTTGGAGACATCAAGAGAACACGTCACCTCTTCTCTCTGTCTCTCTCTCTCACACACCTCGGCACATCTCTTTCATCTGTTGATCATCACTTCACTGCTCGGCATCTTCCAACATCATCTTGTTGATCATTCGCTTTCTTCATTTCATCAACTGGATTCATCAAACATCGTCATGTTGGTGTTTTTTACCTTCTTTCCATTCTGCCTAGCTCATACCGTCATGTTCTTCATTCACGCTCTTGAGTCCATACTGCGCGACATTCTTTTGTTTTCTCCGTCACTCTCTCCAGTAATCACTGCTCAACGGACGCTTTTATCTTTATCAATTCACTTTTTTGTTTCTCTATATCACTCTATCTTCCTCTTTTCGTTCTTGATTTATTTCATTGTCTTGAGCTCTGTGTTCTCGATCAGAATCAGCCCACGTGTGCCTCTCTCTGAGGATTGGAGAGGACGTGTTCTTCATCCATGTCTTGTTCTGGACAAATGGTCTGGAGTCTTAATTGGCTGATTGTGATTGGGAGCTCATCCTGTCATTTCACACTTCCCTCCCAAGACTCCAAAATCACATCATTTCTTCTGATGTTTCTTTGATTTCTTCGCTGGAAGACGCTGTATGTATTGAATGCTCAGAGGAAAGAAAAATGTGGACATCACTTTCACGATAAACTTCCCTCTCTCGAGACAAGTTTGAAGATGCACTGTTTTGAGAATCATGATGATCAAGCCATAGTTTGATCTCACAAGAAAATGACATTCTTGAGAGTGCTTCTTCTTGCCATTCCGTGGATATCAGCCGACTATCTCTCAACAATCCACCCTCAGGTTGATGTCTCACGGGATTTTGAAGCTTTCTTGGAAGTTCTTTCGAACAATCCAAACCGTCACGTGTTATCTGCTGTATCAACTGTGGTTGTCCCAAATGGCACCTATCATGGACATGACATCCACATCCACTCTCAAAATGTGGATATATCAGGATTGTCGTCGACGATCTCTCACCGATATAGTCTCCACAATCTCACTGAAGAAAACGAATCACAACATCAAACCAACGAGGAATATCGCTCTACAAAGGAACTTTCTGTGATGTTTGATGTGTGGAACAGCACATGCCGACTTGATAATCTGCGATTATTTGCGAACACGCCAGACACAGCCGTGAGTTTGATCCGCTCGTCGACATTTGTGGTTTCTCGGAGTGAGATCACGTCGAGCACTAACACGTCTCCTTTTGTGATTGGGGATTCGGGGATGGAATCATCAGTGTCTGTATCGATTCTCTCGTGCAGCCATCACTCATCATCCGAATCGTCGTCTCTGCTGCCTCTGGTGAGCGTGCCACGATCATTGTCGTGTTTATCGCGGATGGGATCGAATAAAGAAGGACATGCGGACACTTTTGGAGTTGGATCGCTTTCGATAGTTGGAAGTGGTTTGAAGATGAACTCGAAGCATTTGGTGATTGGAACAGGCCCGCTTTTTGATTTCGGGAAATGTTTTGGGAATGGTCTGACTGGAGTTGTTGGATGCTCTGTGTCTCTGTCGTCGTCTTCGCTGACAAACACGACGAGCACTCGCCTTCCTTCGACCTTCCCTCGTTCGTGCTCGTCTCTGACGCAGCGACTGATTGGAGTGTCAGTGTCGGAATCGACGAATCATCTCTGCGGGACAAGCGGAGTGTCGTTGGACTGGTCAGGATCGTCTCTGCTGTCGAACTGTTCGTTCTCTTCCTGCGTCACCAACGCTGCTCCTAAACCAATCACCGAACCGACGCCAGAACCCGGACAGGCAAGATCTGAAATCAGGCAAACATCCCGCCTTTCTCTTACCCAAGGTTTAGATGATGAAACTGTGTCGAATCCCGTGTGGATCACGTCCTGTCATTTTGCCGATCTTTCAGTTGCTGAGTTTCCCTTTGATGGAGGTGCTATCTGGATTCGGTACCTCCGAGCTGATATTGTTATAATGGACTGTACCTTCACGGGATGCAGTGCAACATCCAATTATGCGCATGCAGGGGCCGTCTACGTCCTTTATTCCGCAACTTCAAACGGTGACCATGTCTTCTCAACCACGCTCTTCAACTGCCAGTTCACGAACAACTCGGCCATGGTCGGTGGACATCTCAGTACTCAGGGTTGCGGTCTTGTGACGATCGCACAGTGTACGTTCGCAGAGTCCGTATCGAGAGTTGACTTAGCATCCCCTCAATGGAGCTCCGTACGCGTCTCTCATTCGGCCGACTGCCGCTTCGATGACTGCACACTCTCCGACAACTAGGGTTCGGAAACAGGAGCGCTCGAAATCCTTCAAACTCGGTCGACAGACAAGATCGTTCTGACGGATGTCCTCTTCGACGAGAATGTGTGCACAGCAGACGAGCCCCGCCAACGTGTGACAGATTGCGTGTTCTATCAAACCACAGCCATGGCAAACAACGAGTTCTTCGACTGCTTCTCAACATCTGCCCAGCCACATTGTGGGACACGGTACGCTTATCAACTTTTCCCTGGCTTGATTGGTCCATCGATCACCTCTGTCGGCCGGACGATCCAAGGGAATGAGAATGGGGATGGATTTGAGGTTGTTCTGTCGTTTGATGGGGTGTTCACCGGATCGAGCAGGAAATACGATGTGACACTGAAACCTACAGTTGGAAGTGAGTTTGTGGCAAAGGCAGTGTCGTTCTCGAAAACAGCAGGAATAGCAACATTCGCCCTCAGCAATCCAACCATTTTTAGTCTCTCACCTTTTACAACATTATCGATTGTGAAAGTGGAACGAAGTGCCTCCGAAGAAACTAACAACGAGTTGGTTTATGAAGAAGAGACAGAACCAGACTGGCCATGGTGGCACCACACCATCTCAAGCCGAGCAGACAACATGGTTGGAATGTCGTTCACAATTCCAACAGGACCGACACTGACCAACTTCAAAGCGGATCTGAATCCGTCAAATTTCAACGAAGCCGTTGTTCAGCTGACAGTCTCGCAGATTTCAACAGGTTCGTTCACGCTGGTTGTGCTCGATTTGTTAGATCCTTTACAGACAGAAATCACGATTGGTCCATTTTCGTTCTCTTCTTCATCGACAGAAACGACATCATCGCACACAGTGTTGATTCATGGATCAGATGAGTTGTCGTTTGGGAAGATGTACACCGTGAAGATGCTCTCATCACCGACATTGATTGTGTATCACAGTTATCCGGTGATGAGGATACCAGATGCGCCTCCTCGACTCAGCGAAGCGACACCAACACTGACTGGGTTGAACAAGACATTTGTGACGCTTTCTCTGTCCGGAGCAGCACTGCCTGGGGCGACAGATTTCGAGATTGTTGTGAAAGAGATGGAGGGAGATTCGGTAAAGGAAGGAGCTTCAGGAATCACTTTGACTGGAACGATTGGAGGAACGAGTGGATCGACTTCGACGACATGCACAGTGAGTGAGGAAATCTACAAGAAAACAGGGACACTTGAGTATTCTCTGAAATACAAGATTGTCTCACTGTCGATAGTTGGATTGAAGTGTATTGTTGATCCGACAGCGTTATTCGAAGTTCCCGACTCGCCTGGTCGTGTTGAAGGAACTGAAGAGCCATTGTTGGATGATTTAAAGACGACAGTGTCGGTAGTCGTGAAAGGAGTGAATTTCCCCTCATCCATCTCCACTGTCACAGTCAGACACGATGCATCCGTGATCAGCTCGACCTCAGTTGTTTGGAACTCTGAATCTCAGTTGACTGTCTCGTTCGGTGCAGGGCCAACACAATCAACCTCAACACTTGCCTTCGGAGAACAATATGAAATCAGCTCGGTCTCAGCAGGATCGACAGTGTACGTGAATCCTTCGCTCGTCTTCTCCATCGCTTCTCTCCTCCGATCGGCATCTGCATCGCTGAACCTGTCCGACTTTGATGAAGTGTTTCTCAGCCTCACTGCATTTGGAGTCCCATCGTCGACACCGATCACGCTGACCATCGTCGAGGTTGGTGAAGATGACACTCCCACAAACTCGCCATTCACACTCACAGGAACTCCTTCGACAAAAGGAGACTCAACCCACATTCTACAGACTCGAGTTGAAACGGCGAAACTCCAACACAGAAGTCGATTCGAGATTGTTCAATGCGACGTCACTGGCCGAGTGACTGTCTTGAATGGCCGCGTCTTCTTTCATGTTCCGCCGCCTCCAACACTCACGGGAGTTGATTTCTCGTTCGCCACAAAGTCCAACACGACATTCCATCTGATTCTGAAAGGAACCGATCTTCCTGTTGGCGAGACATTCCTGGTATTGCTTGATGGCTTTGACGAAGAAATCGAAGTGACATTCACAACCACAAATGAAGGCTCGTCGACTGAACTGGCACTCGGATGGTCAGACACTCTCCACTTCGACACTGCTTATCCTCTCATCTCAGTGATCCGAAAAAGCGATTCGTCCATCTCGATCCCATCAACGCATCTGACACTTCAAACAAAACCTTATCCGAATCCTCTGATTCTGTATGCGACAGATTCCTCGAATTCAGATCCGAAGTTCTGTGGAGCTGTGGATCGTCCGTGCTCGTCTGTTGATGTTGCTTGGGTGATTGTGGAAGCATACTCAGCACAGCGAGTCTCGCTTGTTTTGATGAAGAAAGCACTTCTCGCCTCTCAAATGGTCATCCAATCTGGTCAAGACGTCATCGTCAAAAACGATCTTCTGCCTCCGACACTCGTCATCCCCTCGACTGCCTCTCTGGGAGACTCGGTTGGTCTAGTCTCTGTCCTGGGCACTCTCCTGTTGGAGAAAGTGAACATCGATGTCCAAATCATCGCTCTGTCGTTTGTGTTGTTTGATGTGTCGAATGGAGAGCTGGTGATGGATGCTGTGCACATTTCAGGTGTTCCATCTTCGTCTGATGTGGTGGATGGGATTGAGGGGCTGTGTTCGTGGGAGACCGGACTGATCAAACTGCATGATGCTGATATGGAGACTCACTCGTGTGAGTTCTAATCGATTGGGATGGGCGAGATCTGGATAGAATCGAGTAATCTGTCGCTGATCTCGACGCAGATTCTGAGCAATGGAGCGCGATTCTCGTCATTTCCATCAGCTCAACAAGATGTGATGTGCAAATCTGGAAACATTTCGATTCATCCCAACTCATCAGATTCGACGGAAGATCGGTGGATCTCATCAACTTCAGAGTGTTCCGTGACTCTGAATCGAAGCGAACTGAAATCGCCTCATTTTGTTCCTTCGCTTGACGTGAAGAATTGCAGAAGCACACTCTCGAAGAAGAAAGACTCGTTCTCTGTTTCGATTGTTGGATTGAAGTTGATTCCGTGTGATCTGAAACTGGAAGTATCTGAATCGTCAACATCGTCGTCTCAATCATCGAAATCGAACAAAGACCCAGTTGTGCTTCCTCTCTCGTTTTCATCAGTTGAATCGTGGAACGAAACTAACATCACTCTGTCCGTCCCTTCATCTTCTCTCTCCTCCCTCTCGTCTGATGAGAAGTGGACAGCTCGGATTGTGTTTGGGAAAGATCAGCACACCGACTCGTTCACCTTCCTCGAATCACTCAAGAATCGGAAAGCTCAAGCCCTTCAACAATCTCTCCCCTGGCTGATTCCTGTGATAATCTGTTCAGCTCTGCTCCTTCTCGCCATCGTCATTGTCGTCATCGTTCTAATCTGCCGTCGAAGAAAGGCAGCCAAATCAGATTCTGAGAAACTGCTTGACAAACAAGAATTGAACGAAGTGGATGAAGTCAAAATGGAAGTTGAAGTGCCGCCTTATCACACAACCAACGGAGTCATCGCTCACAAGTTGGACGACCCACAAACAGTCATGCCTTCGAATGAGATGGAGGTCACACGAGCCGAATTCGGTGCCAAAAACGCTGGACTGCGTGGATCTCCCGTTGAAGCAATCCACTGTGAAAGGCAGTTCGCAGTGGTGACAGTGGATGGTCAGGACACGCTTTACAATCGGATCCACAAGGGAGATGGAGTGGGAGAGGGGAAGAGGAGAGAGATTGAGAGGAAGATCGTTCGAGGAATGCTGAAGATGGTTGAGAAGCACAATCTGGAATCGGGGACTCGAATCTCTCCTCACTGGATTCTTCTGAACCGAAACGACTCTGTGTTCATTTGAGTTGAATCGGGGCTGGAGAAGAAAGAAGACCAAGAGAAACGATCACTTCCGTCAAACTCTCATCCATCTCTGAGTCGTTCAGGAGTGAAAGATGGGATTGAAGAGATTCGTTGGCGAGCGCCAGAACAAGGAGAGAAAGAGGGAGAAATGAAGGAAGGAGTGGAAGCGTCGAAAGTGATGGTTTTTCGGCTTGGCCTGATCTTGTGGGAAATTGAGACAGGTCTTGTTCCGTTTGGAGAACTGGATGCAGTGAATGCTCATCGGAACTTGGGAGCTGGGATTGGTCTGCCTCTTCACAAGGTGTCAGACGGATCAATGCGAGAATTGATTGAAGGATGTCTTCAGATTGATGCTGACCAGCGAATCACACTCCAACAAGTTCTCTCCAAACTCGATGAAATACCGACACTGAACGAGATTCAAGAACTGAAATAGTCACTTCATACAAATGTCACAAGACTCTCCTAATTGATCCTCCCATCTTTCAAATCACCTCATTTCTTCTTTGTTCACCTCATGCATAATTGCAGCCACATCTCTTCTCGTCACCCGGCTTCTTACACGTCATCCATCACTCATTGAATCGGTCGCGTAGAAGTTCAGCACACCTTACGCACTCACACACGTATCTCCTCATTTTCGTTTTCCACCTGGAAGCGACTCTGTGGACGATGATACCACAATGGAATGGAAACATGATAACAAGAGCCAACTCTTCGCCCCTGTCAACCGTGGAGACAAAGAGAGAACACGTCACATCATCTCTCTGTCTCTCTCACACACCACGTCACTTCTGTATATCTATCGATCATCATTCCACCTATCGGCATCATACAACATCGTCTTCGTCATTCACCGCCATATTCCAGTCACGTCGTCTTGTTCATTCACTTTTTTCGGTCGTCATTGCTTCAACAACCACATTTAGCTCTTCTTCATTCCATCCAGCCTTGCTCATGTCATGTTCTTCATTCACTCTCGACAGTGATCACTGCTTTAACCACCATCTTTCCTTCCTCATTTCGATTTCTTGTTTCTCTTTATCACTCTTTCTTCCTCTTCTCTGATTTACTTTGTTTTGTTGTCTTGTGTTAGGTATTCTGCTCGATCAGAATCAGCCCACGTGTGCCTCTCTCTCTGAGGATTGGAGAGGACGTGTTCTTCATCCATCTCTTGTTCTGGACAAATGGTCCGGATTTTTCATTGGCTGATTGTGATTGGGAACTCATCCTGTCATTTCACTCTTCCTTCCCAAGCATCCGAAGTCACATCATTTCTGCTGTTGTTCCTTTGATTTCTTTACTGGAAGACGCTGTATGAAGAGTGTAAAAGAAGAACTCAATCATTCTGAAGTGAAAAGAAACGAATAGTTGGAGATCTTCAGAAAAAATCCCAAATCACAACGAAAATTTTAAGAGCAGTTCATTCGCCAATCTGAAACAACAAAACGACATCAAACACAAAACAGGAATCAAGGTAAAGAAACACGATACCGTTCAAGGAGATCGTCGTTGTAGATCTCGGCCGAGGAATCCATTTCACCAAACATATAACCCATCGATTCTGCCAACGTCTGGGAAACAGCCAAAACAGAAAACGTCGAATAAAGATACGAAAACAATCCAATCACAACTCAAAACCTAAAAGAATGCAAAATCATCATCTAAAATTGTCCATCTCATCCAAACCTGTCCTGTCCCTGTCGGTACTTCCCGCGGTCGATTATGTGAAGGGATGTGTTCCACGATCATTCGTATGGGTGAGTGGTTGAGCCAGCTGTTGATTCTGTGAATCCAACCTCCAACATTCGTGAAAGTAGTTCTGAATCAGAAAGCGACGAGTCGAGAGGTTTTGATGATGATGATCAGAATGAAAAAGATGAAGTTAAATCGTCCTACGATGAATGAAGAGATGCGATCTCGTAAAATAATGACTCACATCAGTCATTCCGGCTTCCGGTATTTGGTTCTCATTTTTTTCAAAGAAAGGGTTGATCTCAATTTGTCCGCGAATTTTAGAAAAATAAACAATTAGAGCAGTGAGTGACATTGATATGATCACACGAGATGGTTGTTTGTTCCTCAATTTCAATTTCTTCCTGCTGAAGACGGTGTGGAGACTGGTCAACCGGACTCAAGTTGAAATTATGGATTGAACTCAATCTGAACTCATTAACGATTGCTTTATTTTCATTTTAGCATCACTTGTTCAATAATTACTGGCCTTTCCTGCTGTTTGATTGAAGAATGATAAATAGAAATGGAATTGAAAGCTCGTTCTCATTGATCACCCCTTTCTTGTTTTTTTTAAGAACCAAATACCGGAAGCCGGAATGACTGATTGACACAAAAAGAAATGGAGATATTCGGACATACGCAATCATCGGATTGTAGATAAAGAGAAGAGCGTGAGACCATTGAAAATGGCAGTCCTTGTAAATGTTGAAATCAAAGTCGGAGGAACAATTGAACTGACACGAGTGACAAGAAAGGAAATAGATCACGATGAAAGGGAGAGAGAAAAGAAGAATGATAATTCATTAAGAAGAACGAAAGAGAAAAGAAAAATGTCAAACAATTTGAAATTTCACGTTCTTGTCATTGATTGGAACAGTATAGATAGTCTGAATAACTCCGACACGAAAAAACAGATTAGAAATGACCAAAAGAGTGAAATTTTCTGAGAGAACAGCAAACGAAGTCGACTCCTTTGAGATGCCAGTCTTCTTTCCAATGAGCCTTGATAGATGAAGAGAGGAAAAAAGAACAGAATAGAATGATTCAAACGAGATGATTCTGAAGGCTATGCGGCTTCGCATCACAATCTCCAACGATGAGAATTCGACATAAAGGATCAGAAAAAACATAATCCATGTTCGGAGACAATGAATGAATGATTTGTCGGAGCTATTCAAGTGAAAAATATAATGTTGGACGGATCGTGAGTGAATTGTGATTTTGATCGTTATCATGTTCAACCTGAGTAAATAAGTTGGCGAAAGAGAGGAGAAGATGGACGAGATGAGGTTAACTAGAAGTGAAATGCGATGTGGACAAAACGAGGATGAAGGAATGAGATTCATGACATTGTTCTGTTTACGTTGACAGGATCGTGTTCTTGTGGAGAGAAATTCGGTTGTGCAGAATGAATATTCTGATTGAAGGAGAATCAGAGCCAGAAAGAGCAAACCGGATCTCAGGCAGCTGAGAATGTTTGTCTTGTGGTTTGGATCAACATCCAAAACATCATTTCTTCCTCACCGTGAATATATTCAACCTCTGATCAACACTATTCCATCTCTACGTTCTCCTGAGATGCCCCCAATGAAAAGACTCTCCTATTTCTGAGAATCGAACAAAACAAAACCACAACTCTCGAACCCACCTCACCGATCTTCCTGATGCTCTTTGACTTCATCGAGGAATGAATCTCTTTAGCTGATCAACGACCAGACAATCATGCACCTTTTTCAATCGGATAAGACATTGATCCTTCGGATAATTCTCAGTCGTTAAAGTTCTCAATAATCTCGTTCCTTCACCCGACAGTTTTCCTTCTGGTTTCACCGAGACAATTATCTCCATCCTCACATCATCTAACAAGAAGTTGGTGATCTGAGCATCGTTGTTTCTGACAGAAAATCATTTCTTTCTCTTCTCGGCAACTCACTTCACATTTATTGAGACTGGCTTCTTTCCTCTCCTCCCATAACCATCGCAGATTCTGCCGATTCATCCGCACTCTCCTCACTGTTTGGAAGAATTGTCGAACAGTCGTCGTGTCTGGAAGAGATGACACTGTTCGTGCTGTCTTCCTCGTTTGCAATCGCCTTCTTCAACAGTCTTCATTTCTTCAAAACAGCCACACTGTCGTCCTTCTTCTTTGAAATATGACGAAATGCGTGAGCGCGTGGAAGAATATCGAACCAGCTGTTCAGAAGCGAGGACAGCCGATTCTGGCCAAACTGCGCGACGAAGGCATTTCGGACGAGATCAATCTGGACAACAGATGCGAATGCTCTGACGACTCCGAACATCGTTCTGACTGTCCTGATGCAGTGCCGATTTATCATGATCGTGACATCACACCAACTCAATCAGAATCACGCTCCACTCTCCATCAAGGAAACAGAACTGTTTGAAGGATCACGACTTTTGAGAGTGTTCGAGAATGATTTCGAGTGAGATTTCCCAGCGAGCAACAATGATTTCGATGAGAACATCCACTTTCTTCTTTTCAACAATTCAAATCTCAGTCGCCTTGTCACTTTCATTCTTAATCATGCAACCAAACCATCAGTGTGCTGACAAAGGGAAAGAAAGGGTGTGATCTCTCCTCATCCTTCTCTCCTTTCTCAGATCGAGACTTGACACTCTTCATCGAGTCATGATCATCGTCCCATTCATTCTCTTCCTGTTCCAACACTCCTTGGCGACTTCCTCCAACTCACACCAGCCTCACAAAACTGCAGCCAATCTGAACACAGAAAGCAGTCTGATAGATCTTGGATCAGTTTTGGGGAAAGAATGGAACACTGTTGGATCACACTCGAACAAAATTGATGTTCTCTCCATCGCTGAAGGAACATTTGTTGGCCGCGACATCACAATCACTTCTCGATCTCTCGAAATGTCAGGAAAGGAGTCAATCCTTCAAAACGGACTTGAGACACGAATTGTCCCTCTTTCTGAATCGGACAGAAAGAAAAGTGAAGACCTTGTCAACGACCAGAGTGTGGATTGTTCGGTGTTCTCGTTGACAAACTCAACCTTGTCGTTGAAATGGATGGACTTTTCTCTCGTCGACAACTCTGAAGACGGAAGTCAACAAAGCCATGAAAGAACACCCAGACTGGCAGTTGTGTCAAGCAGCATGCTGACGATATCTTCAAGCAGAATTGAAGTGTCGCCATGGACAAGTGCGATTGTGATTTCTGGATCTCCATTGGAGGAATCAGGAAGAGAATCGTCAGTTGTGATTTCGAAGAGCTTGCTGTGGAATGATGTTGGGTCGATGCGTGGTGTTGTTGAAACATCATCATTTTCATCGATTGGAGGGTCAGTTTCGGTGTCGATTGTTGGATGTTCGTTTGACTCTTCTTATACAAACCGAAGCTCCCACTCCATTGAGATAAAGGTCAGTGAAGTGGCCCATAGGTCCTGATGGGCAAAAAAGGGATTCAATTTAAATTATTCTCCAAATTAGATTCATTATGAGTTTTTACACTTCTTTTTCTCGAATCAGGGCGAACCAATGATCCGAGAAACTACCGCCGAAGCGGTGGGAGAGGGAGGAAAGGCCCTTCGGCCGGGTAAATCTTGATGCAGGTTGGGAAACTCGTGGGAGCTTCGGTTTGTGTAAGAGGAGCTCCCTTACCAGTCGCTCCTCACAAACCTTCAGCTCCCACTCCATTGAGAGTTGAAAAGAACCTAGCAGAGAATGAAGAGATAAGAAAGAACATATCTGTTCAGAGAGGACCGTGACACCACTTTAGTGGCTGCAGCCAAGATTTGTTGTGATCAGTTCCTTTGTGTGTTCCTCCATTCCTCCAGTTCTGGTGGGAGTTCGTTCGGGAATATCGGAGAACGGAACTGGTCATATTTCCGAACTTTCCCTCTCCCACATTAGAAAGATGTCTGCTCTAATCGTTGTGTGCAATTCGCTTGTCGATGACGTAGCTATTGACAGAATCGTTGCAAGAGTCCAAGCGAAGGAGCCACTGTGAAGATAACTTCATTCTTAGCTCACCCTCCATCATGCTTGTGAGCGCTGTAGATGTTCACTTGACGCGTTGGACCGGATGAACAGGCGAAACAGAGGAAATCCTCCTGTGGTACTGACGATCCCACAGTATCCCCTGACAGGCGGTGATTCATCCATGAAAGACCGACCAATGCTTGACGACTGAACGTGCTCCACCCTTTTGTAGCTGAACCATCGAGTAAAATGACTGAGAGAGAATGACATCTGACACGATCCATCCTGGTTTAGGAGACAATGTCACTGTTGTGAAGGTGATGCGCAGATTCGACAAAGTGTTTGTGAACTCCGATGTCACTTTGACAGTTCCCGACGCCCCAATCGTGGAGACAGCACAAGTCCATCCCAACTCAATCAGCACAACAATGAAACTTGACTTGACAGGGACCAATCTCGAGTTGGGTGGATTCTACACTATCACCAGGGTTGGGAGGCGTGAGTACTTTTAGGCTTATCGTGAGATCTTTTGACCTCACGATGAGATTTTTGGGTGAGATCAATCTCCTATTTAAGCGTATCAATTTCTTCAGTTATAGATTGTTGTCTCTCTCTGATTTTGAATATTTCATGACAAAAATGATTCCACTTCACCCCTATTGACTTACTGTCCTGCTTACTGTCACAAAAACGGTTTGAGGACGCATCTTTCCCAGGTTAATTCATGAAACTGTACTTTCCTCATTCTATATGAACTCGTATCTCACAAAAACAGTCTTATGATAGCCTTTTCATCTCTTTCCGCACGTGTATCCTCTTTTGAAGAACTTTTCAAGCTCTGTTTATGAGGATTCAACAGCTTCAATGGGCTTGTTTTGACTCAACATTATGATTGCATATTTTACTTTTGATAACGAAATTTGAGCAAACATAGTATTTTTAGAAGCTTTAAGAGTCAAATTGAAAGAAATCGGGAGGTGAGATCGAAAAACGGTGAGATCGGTCTGATCGAATCCCATGCCTGACTATCACACTCACTCCGCCCTTCTCGTTCGACATGCTGTTCAACAGTTCAACAACAGCTTCGTCTCCCGAACTGCCTCTTGGGCGCGCAGAGTGTCTTCAACACAACACAACATACATAATTGCATCGATCACTCGTGTTGGAGATGATTTGGAAGAGATTCTGACAGAGGAAAACTGTGCCGTTCACGACCCCCAAACTTCCAGTGCCTCTGATCCTCCACGTGAACGATTGATTTCGCATGGTCGATTGTGTCTGCTCTGAACGCGAAGGCAGCAACACTTGTGATTGTGAACTCCTCTCGACAAACACAGCCTGTCATGCATTCCACCATCGAATGTAGTTCTCTGGCAGAGTTGAGCGTAAAATCCAGAGCCGCTAATGCTGATTGAATTTCTCAGTATGGAGTTGGATAGAGAATAATCTGCTTTGAAGAATGGTGCTTTGAAATCCACGATCAGCTTGATGGCGAGTCTATCGAAAAGAGTTTCGTTGCAGCCTTCCCGGACAGTTTATCATATTCAGACAAAAAATTGCGAGCCATAGATGCGGCCCTCGTCGTCCTCATCCACGTACATATCTGCTGTTCTCTTGTAATGCGTTGTGAGCGCTCTTGACGGTCGAGGCTCAGATTGCTCAGATGGACTGAGTGAATTCCAGGTGACACTCAAAGGATCGTGAACTGCGTCACACGAACAGTCTGGGGATGATCACTGTCGTGCACACTGTTGAACTCGCGTCTTGAAGTAGGGTTGGCACAGATAACAGAAGTCGGTGTGGTATTCCCAATTGACACGTCTGGGTAGTGAATTGGGTGAAAAGGACATCCCGCCCAAAGGATAAAAAGGCATGTCTCGCTTAACTTCGAAGTTAAGATGGTAATGAAAGTACCAGTCTGTCCGCTCGCAGTTCCCATCGCGATCGTTTTGACACGGTGTTTGGCGATGTTTGGTTGGAACAAAATTGTCGCGATGATCGAAGAATGCGAAGAGAAGCACTCTGAGAAGACGAATCTTCATCCATCCCCCGCCACCCTGGTGAGGAGACAAGAGTGATTGTGTTCTTGACCGTCGAGTCTATTCGTGTGATCGATTGATGAAGATGTTCAGTGTTGTACAAAGGCGTTTGTGCCCCATAGTCTAAGTTCAGATTGGCAGACTTCCCAATTAAACTGCGTTGTCTTTGTCACTTTCAAGCTGCATCGTTCTGATGCGCATTCGGGAGAAATAACCTCCCTGATTCCCCAGTGACAGTTTTACGACGATCATTTCAGGTGGATGGTGAGCATAGAGCCGTACCGACGATTCAAAGAACGGTTTTCCTGAGGTGAGCGGTCGATGACGCTCAACGGGGTCACAGCTGGGTTAAGTTGAAACCTCTTATCCAGATTAAAGCGACGGAAACATTGCCAACTCGAGAGAGGCTGATATGAAACTGATGAGAGGAAAGGTAGAAAGTGGAGGACGACTACGAAGAGGCTTGACATGTTCATGACTGGTTCTGACGTCTATGACGATGAAAGAGGATGACGGCACGGAATTGACGGCGAGAATGCAGTGGAGTGATTTATGTTTCTCGATGCGCTGTCTCCAACATTCAAAAATCAACAATGATGATGAAGGCGCTGCTGATTGGATAATATGGAAATGTACCCCGAAAAGGTGCTGAAGAACTTCGACTTCAAGCATGAGAGGGTTGGCATCATTCGTTGGTGCCCATCGCAGAAGCCGTAGCAGTTGTGTGCGTTCGCCTTTGCATCGGTCGTGTTCGACACGAAACAATCATCTCTGGAATTGCGAAGGGTTCTAATCTTGTAGAACTGCTTCAGATGCGCCAGCTCAAGTTCAGTTTCGTATTGTGTGTACTGGTAACTCGTAGGAGAGAATGCACATCCCACTGGATCTGTGAGTGAACATGTTGAGGCACCCTTCATAGAGGTTGATAGAGTTGAAAGGGAGGAGTGGACGGACGACTTCCACAGCCTGTCAGACCTAACTTCAATATTTGTGGAACCTTCGGTGTGTGGTTCCGAACGATGGAACCTCGACAATGATGCTCTCTTGCTCGATGGTATCGCATCACTTCACACCGCACAATTACTCCATGGTCTGACTATATCGAAGAATCCAATACGAAACTCAATAACGCGATTCAAGGTCGATATCTAGATAAAGGGGCTTCTCCCTTGTAAACAGATGCATTTTGATCATTCCATGATCGCAAATGAGGCTTGTGTCCCATGCGTCGGAAACTCTCATCCATATCCGAAGAGGTTCTTGAATACGTGAAAGATCCTTTCCCGCCAACGTCACGTAATAGTGTGACACTGTCACTGACATCACTAAGGTCATAACTACGATTATCATATCGGCCGAAGGCACCTGAGATGGCAATCCGAGTTGGTGGATCTTTCTTGGTGATGAAGACGATCGTGCTGCTGCGTCGATTCCCCGAGGTGCTGAAGCAAATTCAGAGTTGTAGCAATATAGATCTGTGGTGATTATGGCCTGAGTAACACCATTTTCCTCCATCTTCCCAACGACAGGTGTTGGCATTTTATTTATCAATCATCGTCGCATTAACTGTGAATTCGGCAGCAATAGATCAATCATGTTCTTTCATGCTTCTCCCTGGAATATTGAGTCGCACAGGGGCTTCAATCTAATTGGATTGTGTCGTTTGAGAAGTGGGAGATGCTTATTGAGGATATTGAATATTTCTGTCGTTCTTTCGAAGAATTCTTTGGTTGATTTGAGTTAGTGATGTTCAATTACATCTTCCTGCACATAGTTGATGATGACGGAAGGTTCGGAGGCATTTGAGTTGACTTCGTTAGTCCGCCCCGGGAAGTCAGAATACTCCGAGGAAAGTGAAGATACTAATCTGATCGATACAAGAGAGACGCAGAGGGGAGAGAAGCAAAAGGTGAAGCGTCAGATCACTTCCAAAATGCTGTGCCAGGATGCTCCTCTTGCTAGGCGTTCTCTAAGGTTCTCTCTTTGGTGCGGAATTGCACCAGTGGCGTGATAGTTGCTTCCGACCGAACCTAAACAACGATGCTGTCTAACAGCGACAATGGTGGTGAATGACTGTCGACTCGGAAAGCTGATGGTTGTTGGTTGTATATGTTTCAGTTTCACAAATATTGTCAAATACAGCACTTGGTTGGCGACTAAATCCATCTTTCAAAAGGATTAAGTGGGTTTTGACTGTTTGACACGAGTCTTGTTGAGAGGCTGAAATATGATCAATGCAGCTATCTTGTTCTCTCGAAACGAGTGTGTCAGTTGCGCAAACGGCGATTTCTTCAACTTGACATGTAAGAAGCGTTCTGGTATGTTCAGCACAATTGTACTTCGATGAACTTTGTCCGAAACTTGTGATCACTGTTGCGTGCTTTCCTTAACTTTGTGCAGTATTTGAGTGAGTCTGATCTGTTGAGTACGTATTGGCGGGTTGCATGGACGGTGTGAATAACGAAACAGATCAGCACTATATGGATCCATTTTGGAAATCCAAGGACCTATGGGCCACTTCACTGACCTTTATCTCAATGGAGTGGGAGCTGAAGGTTTGTGAGAAGCGACTGGTAAGGGAGCTCCTCTCGGATTCTGGGAAACGACGGGATTGGCCTCTCACTGACACGAACAGCTCGAAAGAATGTGGAATTGGTTGGAAGAATGTCGTCATCGCTGATTGGATGCTGGTTTGTGAACATGAGTTCGATTGGGTCTTCGCACCAGCAACGCCTTCGGCATTTGGATCAGAAGATGTTGGGATGTGTTGTATCGCTGACAAGCTCGCATTTGTCGGGATCGACGATTCGGGACGTGAACACTGTCGGGTGTGTTTTGTGCTCGAATTCCTCCTTCTCCTCCCTCCTCTCCTCCCCCAACACCGACTCCCACACAAACGAAGAACCATCCATCATCGTCGACGGATCCAACCAATTTGAGTTCAAAGATGGCACTGAATACAGGATTGATTCCACCAACCAATCAACCTCCGTCACCTTCTCCCACTGCCACTTCACAAGCCCCAACTATCAATCGAATGTTCGCCCACTCACCTTGATCGGCTACCCTGGCTCCCTCACTCTCCTCTCCTGCTCGTTCACCAACATTGTTCACCCAACTGAACAAGGTGGCGCTGTTTACCTCGCTTCCTCTTCCGCCACGCAGAGTGTGCGGATCGAATTGTGCAACTTCACTGATTGTTCGGCTCTTAAAGGCGGAGGAAGCCTGTATTTGGACTCAAAGGCTGTCCTCACTTTGACTGGATGCCGCTGTGTGGGGTGTTCCGTCGCTGAATCGTCCGGATATTCTGCCGGAGGAATGTCCATCAAACTCAAGAACTCACCTGAATCGACTATGTCTGACTTGTATTTTGAAGCGTGCACGAGCCCATTCGCTGGGGGAGGGTTACTTTATAGACACACAGGAGATCTGTGTCTCGTCTCTTCTCTCTCGTTCAAGGAGTGCTCAGTGAGTTCATCAAATCTTTATGGAGATGGAGGCGGAATGGCCTTTGATTGTTCCTTCGAAGAGAATCGTGTTGACTCAGCCTCGCACCTCAAATTCGAAGATTGTTGGACTCCCGAACAAGGAGGTGGATTATATGTCGGTTCAAGTTCTGACTATTCGCTTTGTCTCACCGACTGTGAGTTCATCAACTGCAAAGCGACCAACTATCTACCAAAACTTTCCTTTGGAGGAGGTTTCTGCGATGTGATGATGTCGGGGACACTCACAGTGGAAGGATGTCAGTTCATCGATTGTTCGTCAACTCTGTTTGGCGGAGCTGTGGCTGGGGATGTGGCTGGATTTGTGATGTCCGACTGCCTCGTCAAGAACTGTCACTCAACGTCATCAGCAGCAGTGGATGTCGATCTGAATACAAATTCCCCCATCGCTCTGACGAACGTTCTCTTTGTTGGGAACAACGAGGAAGACACTCCAACATATTTCAACACAGAACAATCGACGGCCAACAATGTTCAGTTTGCAGACTTTGAGATCCAAGACGAATGGAACAATAACCCAACCGATATCTCCATCACTGATTGTTATACCACGACCACGCCGAACAGCGTGGGAATGTACTCATCAGGGAACAAACCGGTTGATCACCCTGCTTTCCACAAGATGGGACCGCTCCTGACACAGAATGTGGAAGCGAAGCTTGATGGAGTGTGGATGAGAGTTGATGTGATTGTGAAGGGGAAGGTTCCACTCGAATCTCAGATTTATGAAGTGAGACTGAAAGAAACGGAGGGAAGCGCTGAGCTGACGGGAGAACTGCAATTTGTGAATGGGGTTGGCTCGCTTCTGCCGTCGTCGAATCTGAATCTGCAGTTTTCGACAGCATACACGATCACTTCGATTGTGGGTGTGGTTCCATCGTCGTCCGAGTCCAATGCCATCCCAATCACCGCCGAAGCGTGGGCATTCAACCTCGCTACAACACCCAACCTCCTCTCCTTCACCACACCCGATCAGCCACCAACACTCCTCGCCTCCACAGCCCACCTGACCGACGCAAGTCAGCCGTTCGCTTTTATCATCCTGCTGTTCGATCAGGAAGTGAGTGGATCGTACGACATTGTTGTGGAGGAAGAAGGAAGGGATGTGACAATCACAGTGGCAGTTGTCGGAACATCTTTTGAAGGAGAGAGCGAGAACTTCCGTGTTGTGGGTGAGGATCGACTTCTGACGCACGACACGACATACACAATCAAGTCGATCGTGCCGACAGAAGGAAGTGCAACAGCAACAACAGTCTGGATGAACAAGACAATCAGATTCCACATCCCGAAATCGTCGTATGTTCCTCCAGAGAAAGACGACAAGAAAACCATGTCACCCGAAACGAAGAAATTGCTGAGCTGGTTGATTCCACTGGTTGTATGTCTTCTGATTGCACTCGTGCTGGCCATCATCGTCATCGTTCTGCTGCGACGACGACAGCAGAAGAGTGCTGTACCAGCTGAGAACGAGATGGAAACTCAAGAGCCAATAGAAGTGGAGAAAGTGGAAGAGTTTGGAGTGGATTGTTCGAATGGAGTGATTCGAACAGATGACAATCATGCTTCCTCGTTGAATTCAAACAAAGAGAACAGACCGGACAACGAAACAGGGAAACACGATCCATCGCAATTTGGAGAAGTGATGGCGTGCAGTGGAGACTTTAAGCTGTCGACCGCTCGGATGGATTCGACGCTTTACAGTATGCTTCACAAAGAACATCGCGATGTTTGGAAGCGAGGAGTTGGTGTTCAGATTGTGAATGGACTGAAACAGGTTGTGGCTCATCGACCAGCCAGTGATGTTCTGACTCGTCTTTCGTCTCACTGGATTCTGATTGATGGATCTGGAAATGTTCAACTGAAACTGCAAATGACGCGAGAAGAAGCTGAACAAGAAGCAGCTCATGCCCAAATGCAGAATCCACAGCCACTCGCAAACTTGGAGCAAGACATGAACCAGCCAGCTGAGATGACACAAGAAGCACACACAGAGAAGTCGGGAATGGATGGTCTTCGATGGCGAGCACCTGAAGTTGTGTTGGCGGGAGGAGTTGTGGGACAAGTGGATGGTTCGAAAGCGTCAGTTTTTAGTCTTGGCCTGATCTTGTGGGAAATTGAGACTGGCCAAGTGCCGTTTGGGGAACTGGATGCAGTGAATGCTCAACGACAATCGGGAACAGGAATTGGACCGAAAATGGAATCACTTGAGAACGAAGAATTCATCTCTCTGATCCATCGTTGTGTGTCTGTCGATCCGAACCATCGTCCAACGCTCTCTGAGATTGGGGAGTTCCTCTCTTCTCATCCCGACGAGACTCGTGTTGGATCTGGAATGGAAATGAAAGAGTGATCTCTCACTGCTTGGTCTCCTCCTTAATTTCGTCTTCGTGTCCCTTTCATCACATCTTGCTCTCCACTCACATCCAAACACACATCTGATCTCACCTGTCCTTCACCACATCCACGTCACTACCAGAATCTGGCTGTGCTGTTCATCTCGTCAATGATGATCCCAGCTCGTTCCTGTTTTACGCGTCATTTCTCGAATTGGGAATCACTTCATCTTCTCCAGAC
Source organism: Blattamonas nauphoetae (assembly GCA_033064195.1). Taxonomy (NCBI): domain Eukaryota; phylum Preaxostyla; order Oxymonadida; genus Blattamonas; species Blattamonas nauphoetae. The sequence continues at coordinate 74,902 of JARBJD010000302.1, forward strand.
ACATCATTCAGCCACATCACATTTGTATCCAGTGACTCGATTATACATTCACTCCACCTTGTTCACTCTTCATTTTGTCTCCAATTTGTTCAGTTCATCCATCATTCACATTGTTGTCCAATTGCATGGATCTTCATTCACTTCACACTTTCTGTTTGGATTCATTCCCTCCTGTTTTGGTTTGAGACAGCGTCTTCGTGGTCGCTGTTGGCGATGGAGTTGATTCTTCGTTCTCGGCCTCTCATCGTGTTCCCATTCCTTTCTGGCTTCATTCCTTTTTGATTGATTCTCGTCTTCATTCGACGCACTGCTTCCATCTCTGTTCACTGCCGACTCGCGTTTTGGAGGAGGTTTGTGGATTGTGTGGAAACACACAAAGTCGCTGTTGTGCCATTCTCACTTCTGTTTCCTCCCGTTCCTCTTTTGGCGAATTTTCAGATGTTTTCAGAAAACAGCAACACTCGATAACCATAATGATGAACAATTTGAGACAAAGTGGGGTGAGAAACATATAGTCAGCAAACAACCCGGGAGGAAATAATAACTCAGGAGTCTTTTTTTTGGTCACAAATTTGAGGATCCTCGATTCATTTCTGATTTTTTTGCACAGTATTTTCTCTAAATGATATTTTTAAGAACGAATGAAGTGTCCAAGGTGGTCTATAGCGAACATTTTTTCTTTCTCTGTTAGGTGTGTCTCCGAAGTCGAAAAATTGTGTTGGGTGTATCTTCTTAACCGGACAAAATTTTGACCTGAAACTTTCATCGAATTTTTCTCGTTTTCGAGAAACAGATCATGCGTTTTCACCAAGGTCTCAAAATGGCTGTGTCATGTGACACTGTACAGGAATTTCGACCTCTTATTTCAATCCAACGATGGTTGTGCTGTCACAATCGAATTGAGATCCTTTTGATTGTGTGAAGAGTCGATAGTGAGTGAAAAATGGGAGAAATTGTTGTCAAAATCTCTCAAAATGCTGAAAACTCGAAAATAGGGAGCGAAAATCGATGAAGACATCTCAATATCAAACGTTTTAATGTCTCTCAATTTTCATTTTGGCGAAAGTTTCAGGTCAAAATTTTGTCCGGTTAAGAAGATACACCCAACACAATTTTTCGACTTCGGAGACACACCTAACAGAGAAAGAAAAAATGTTCGCTATAGACCACCTTGGACACTTCATTCGTTCTTAAAAATATCATTTAGAGAAAATACTGTGCAAAAAAATCAGAAATGAATCGAGGATCCTCAAATTTGTGACCAAAAAAAAGACTCCTGAGTTATTATTTCCTCCCGGGTTGTTTGCATACTATACACAACAGTCATAATTCCTTCCCATTCTACGAGAGAAGCACAAACTCACTCTCGTCTTCGGCTTCCTCGTTCGATCCCGTCACGAACAACGCCAGAGGGAACACCGTGCTGCCTGTGCTCTCCTGCCCCACCAGCACCATCCGGTCTGCTTCCGGCGTGTCCCGCATCGGTTTCAGCGTCCCAGCGAACGACCTGCCATTCACTGTCGATCGCACATTTGCTCCAAACAGCACAACCGACGAGTTCAGTTTCTTCGTCGTCCCGTCCGAGAACGACACGTTCAGCATCTGCACTGTGTCCACCGAGAACGAGCTGCGAGAGATAAACACACAGTGAGCACGTGTCGACGCTGTGCAGTCTTTGAACACGACGTTCCTCAGATAGATTGTCCCCCATTGCGACACCACCATTCCCCCGTCGCCTCCAAACTCCTTCGCAATGTGCTGGAACGTCGTGTTCTCGATCTTCAGAATCCCACTCCGCACGAACACTAGCGTCCCACCGCTCGTCCTCATCTTTCTCTCCGCCGAGCCCCCCAGAATTGCATCGCTCACTGACACCGATCCTCGCGACACGTTCAACAGCTCGGGGTAGTGCTACGCGCAGTCCGCGTTTTGACTAGGGGCAGTCCGTATTTTTGTGCTAGGGGCAGTCCGACTTTGCTAGGGGCAGACCTTACATTGCTAGTGGCAGTCCATCGTTTTCTGGGCTATTATTGGAGTTTTTCACTCTTTTCTTTTAACTATAACCACAATAATACATATTTTAATTCAAGTTCAGTGAAATGATGAATATTAGTGTATTGATGGCGGTCTACGGGGGCCATGGTTTGATGAGACCGATTGTGAGAGATGCGTCTTTTTTACGGTCAACCAAATCGGAATAGCCTTGATATTGAAGGGAACGATGTGATACAGAGATGGTCGACCATATTATGACCATTTCAATGTTTGGTGACCATCTTTCTTACAGACTCTTTTTCTTGAAATGTATGAAGGAAATCGTGAAAAAAATGCAAAAATCATTCATTTCGCCATTTTTCTCCTGATTTTGATGATTAGTTTAGTAGTATAGAAGACGGAAATCGATACCTATCTAGATCGCCAATAACACGGAATAAATCAATTTAGACCTCAAAAACACACATTTCCTGACCCTTCGATTTTGATGAATTTTGGACCTGATTCTTACTTTATTTTGATAAAATGAGCTCTAAAAATGGATTGCAGACGATTCAGGATCAAATCAATCGGCACGATCATTTGGTAGTCATCCATCAATCCAATTGACTGACCCAGGTGGCCTAGGTGGATCGCGAAAACAAATTGGTTTTTATTTTTGGAGGTCCACAGGTCCACAACGGCTCTAAAGAGCCTAAGCTTCGCGAAGGTCCACAAAGTCCACAGAGCAGGGGCACGCTCCGAATGCACCAGCATGACGTGCACAACCTCCCCATACATCCGGACCATCCATGGATTGTTTTGGTCAAATATGAATTTTTCACTTTTTTCATCACTATATAAGGTAATTAAAAAAATGAATTTTTCAAATTAACCTTAATTTTGCGATCATCCAAAATTGTTCTGACAAGCCTAGTATCGGTCTGACGAGTTTATATACGACGTGTTTCGTGTGATCTGAGAAGTATTTCGGGGGTTATGGGTGATCTCAAAATTAACGCTGATTTATTTTTTATCGATTTTTTTAATTTGTATATGAAGAGGAGATCCAGACAAAGTTTGAAAAATCCAATTTTGAGCTATGACCATACAAACCTCTTCCAAGGTCAATCCCGATCTCCTGAGTTCATTTCTGAAGTTTTCAGCGTGATCTGAGCAGTAGTTCTTGAGATATGGGCGATCCAAAAATAAACGTTAAACTTTTTTAACTTTCTGATTTTTTAATTTGTATATGAAGAGGAGTTACAGAACAAGTTCAAGTGCAGAGCCCTCGACGTAATGTTCCAAGATACTCAGGCAAAATGGTGCCCTGGTGACTGATGCGCAGAACGATTTGGAGGTTGGATTGGAGACGGATGATCGAAAGATTGTCCCCGGGGTTCATGTTGGCAGCACTTAGATGTGCCCGTAAATCATGCCCACCCAAGACTTAACCCTTCAAGGACTTCGCCAGCAGCAGTCATTTAGAAGGATCGCGACAGAACGATCCCCAAAGGAGTATCGGGGTGTCTATAGGAAGCTCGTACGAACGTGGGAAGGCTCTTCTCTTCGGTTATTTTTACCATCTTCAATGTCCAATTATAAAAATATTCTAACTCCCTTCAATATTCCAACATCAGATCAACCAGAAATTCATAATACTCTTTCGTTATTTTTCCATTGATTGTCTCTGTTGTTTCCATCTCAATTGATTCACCAGAACTGTCTTTGAACCAGATCTTCACAATGGACTGTCGAGTACTTAATTCCCATTTCTTTCGCTTCGCAATCTGTTCGTTGCAGAAAGCAACATATGAGTCATTGAATTCATCAGTCTGGATCCAATCAGCGTGAATAGTGTAATTCTGAGGAATGTCTTTGGAAATAACCGTAGAAGTCTCACCAATCTCTTCCTTCACATGGATGAGTTTGCAGTCGAGAAAGTGTATATATTTTTGTTTTCTGGAATTGACAAAATCAGGAGGGAATTGAGCAGTGTGAGAATTCTGAATTGAGAAATATCGTTTGACCATCGTTGTTTTTAGTAAAAATAAAATATCACATTTGATTCTTAATATCCTCTCTTCACTTCTTCATATGCTTCTTGGAGTCGACGATCAATGACGTATCGCACTCGTGGTTGTCCATTTTCGATCCAGAACAACCAGTATGTTGCCTGATGTAATGCCAATATCGGTGGAGGAGGACCTTCTGGAGTTGATGTGAAATATGGTTCAGGTTCACCTTGTTTTATTGGTGTTCCTCTGTAGACAATGTTGACAGACTCTGATGTTGAGATTCCTTCTTCACCACCAGCGATTTCACTTCTGTCTGTTGGAACCATGAACGTGAAAGAAGTCGCATCTGTGACAGCTCTATTCCTCTTGTATTCGATTCCTTTGAAGTCAAACGTGCGTGGCATACAAATGGAATTTTCAAATTTTTCTGTTGCTGAACAACCAATGAAATCACCATTCACCATCATCATTTGATAGAACTCTGGTGAGATTGTTGACATTGGGAAATTGGGATAATTATTTCCAAGCATTTCGAAGTGACCAACATAGTGAGGATTTCTGAAGACTGTACACTCGTTTGGTCTATCGGGGAATAAGCACATTAGATTCATGAGGTTGTTGAGTTTGATACTGATGTTTGATCTCACTCCCATTGCATTTGCTTTTGATTGAAATGATTGTGTGTCAATTCTTTCAGCTTTCAAGACATACAATGTCTTTGAATATGTGTTGAATAGGGATTGTTTTGTTGCATCTGTGATTTGATATCCATAGCAAATTGACGTTACTTTGTCCACTGATGAATTCAGAACAGATGAAACGACTGATTCGGTACGATACTCCGGAATTGGAGCATCCTCATAAACATCAAAGTGTAATATCGGATTTCCCAATTGGGTAAATTCCTGTGTCACATTGGTGTATTCTCCTTCACGCATAAAATCCATCTGAGGACGATTTGTCATTTCACCCAATAACCTATCTGGCTTTCGATCGCGAGCATTCTCAAGATTTTTTCTAATGACAGTTGATAATCGAATCGGACAATACACGAGTGAATCAGTAGTCAAATGAAATCTCAAACGCAGATTGCCAAAGATGGAATTTGGATACTGATCAAAGGTACTCAGTGGAAGGAGATTCACAAATGGAATCACTAACGGAATAGTAAATGTGATCGTTGGAGTCTCTGGATCCTCGATTGGAGAGTGATAGTATCCACAGACACTCGGATCCATTCTCTGAACATTTTCAAAAAGACTGTAGCAATGCTTCATGTTGTTTTTCTCTTCATAAGACTTGAAAGTGTGGTACAGAAATGATTCGTGAACATGATTATTCTGAAGTGTATTGTCGATGATATTTCCTTTACTGTCGACGAGTCTCATGTCTCGAATGGCATCTGATGATGACTTGTATCCGTAGAACATTCCGTCGACTTCAGCTCCTCCTTGACAATGCATTGTTGGTTGATGAAACGGAACAGTAACGGTGAGATCAATTCGCAAATGACTCTTCGCAAACTCAGTCACATCATGACCATCATAGCACAATGGAACTTCAATCTCATCTCCAATTCTGCATGGCATTGGAGGATTTGTTGGATGCACTTCTTGGATGGAATACACATGAGGTTCTGAATCCCACTGTTTTGGCATATACGATTGCACTTCGATTTGCTCAATTAGTGTCGATGTTGGTTTGGATTGATTTGCTCTGATACTTCTCATTTATAGAAAAATAAAACATACAATATCATTATTTTCTTTTGTTCATTTTCATGTCGGAAGAATTCCTAATTCTTTGTGTAATGCTTTCAGTGTGTGATTTGGATAGTACTCAACTTTTGGTTCACCATTGCTGAATCGTAATACCCACCACGTTGTTGCGGTTGTTGCTAGAATCGGTGCTGGAGGATGAGTAAATGTCGTCATGTTGCTACCACATTGACTTGGATTGTAGACATTGTAGTATGTGTCAATCAAACCTTGATATATTGGTTGGGATCGTAATGTGACAGGAACATTCTGACCTTTGGAACTGATGGAATCATTGCAATTCGTTGGACACCCACTTCTCTGTGTTGAAAAGCACATAAGGAAGTCAGTATTGTCATGAATCGGTCGCACTCTTGTCATTATTTCACCTGAATATGAACCATCACCAGTGAGTTTCTCTTCAACGAGAGAATCTGTCAGTGATCGCTCTAAATCATCAGGAACAGCTAGGTACGAATCGAGATTGAGAGTTGACAATGCAAACTGATAGAAGCGAGCTCCAATCGTTGTTGTTGGTTGCTCTGGATAATACTTGTTGAGGAGATTCACTTGGATATCCTTCTGCATTGGATTGTGGAAACAAGTGACTTCATTGTCGTAGTGACGGAAGAGGAGCATGATATCTTTGGCATTCACGAGAACCATTTGCTGCGTGCAATCAATTCCTGATGCTGTTGGTGTCTTCTGAAATGGATAGAATGAAATCTTTTCTGCTGGTATCGTTCCGGGACGATTCTGATACATCTGCTTCAGATTCTCTTTCGCAATTTCCTTCATTTTGTATCCAGAACTCATGCAATACACGTCATCAATGCGATAATCAATAATGTTCAATGATATGTACTGATTCGCAAATTCTGGTTCTTTTGTGACTGTTCCAGCTGAATTATAAACAATATCTTGAGTTACTGTTTGTTGTAGAAATGATTGACCGATTTGAACAAAATTCTTTGTGCACAAGGTGACTAGAGTATTTAGAAAATATGGACGATGTTGAATGCAATTGAGAGTGGATTCTCGAATCTTTGGTGCTGTTGTCGTTCTATTAACAATTGATGAAAGTGTATTGTTCAGAGTGAGTTCAGGATTAACTGGACAACAAACGAACGCATCTTCATTGATGTGCACGCTGAGTTTCAGATCTCCGAAGAGACACCGAGGATAGTCAGTCATGCCTGAGAAAATGAGAAGATCTTCAAGATTTATTGACACACGAATTGGGACATCAATCGTGTCTCGAAATACTCCAGTTCCAGATGTTGTTGTGAATGCTGATACTGGAATATAAACACCAGCAACAGATTCATCATGATTCCAAGCATTTTGCCACGGAGTGTGACAATGTTTTCGATTCTCTAATTGACTCTTCGGTTTGATCATATTATATATGTGCGATTCCATGGATACATCATTGGTTGTTGTACTTATGATTCCCTGATTGTTATGAAGTACAGTTAAGTCACGAAAGATAGATGCTGAATGTTTGAGACCAACGAAGATGAAAATCCTCTCGTTCATGTAAGATCCAATTTTCCCTGTCGTGTTTAGCCAATTGTTCATTTTCAAAGTCGCTGTCATTGTGAACGTAATGAATGAATCATCAATTTGACTAATATCCTGATTCCCAGTCAATGGAATGATTATCTCTTGCCCTGTGTAGAAGCGTGAGTTCTCTGATGGTTTCAATTCTTGAATGGAAGTACTGTGAGCACCATCGTTCAAGAGGTAATTTATGTGATGTTCAGAGATTAATTGCTGTTGTATCTGTCCAATATCGTCTCGTGTATATTTTACATTTCCTGTTGTATTTCCAGTCAGTGATGATGCTCCAGTTCTTTTGTTTGTCAGATGTGTTATATGCGAGTTCATTTTATCAAAAATAAAAAAACAATATTACTTATTTCTTTTTCAGTTTCTTCTTCTTTGTTTTCGGTTTCAGCTTTTCTTCCAGTTTCAGTATTTCACCTCTGAGTTTGTTTGCAACTGCTGTGTTTCCTTCATTGATTGCTTGCTCAAATTGTGCCATCTTTTCTGCATGGATTTGCTGATCCGATTTCACATCTGGAATCATCTCAATTCCTGTCTGTGCTACCTTAGAAATCAATGGTCCAACAAAGGGAATGAGATTCAGAAATGGAGCTCCAACTCGTAGAATGTTTTTCCCGACTCCTGCTAATTTTGATAACCAACCTGGTACCATTTATATAAAAATAAAAAAACAGAACACTTATTTTTATAATCCTTTGAATTGAATCTTTGAATTTGACGATTGAGGTATGTCATCATTGGAATAGCGTACATTTCGCGGAGGTTCATAATCAATCATCTGGGGTTGTTGTGCTCGATTGATTGCTTTGTTCTGTTGGAATACATCCATCATTCCTCCTACTCCATTGAGTATTCCACCTGCTGTTTGTCCAAACTTGTTGTTTGTCTGTGAGAGGAGCCCACCACCAACCTGAAGCAGTGATGGAGCTAGAGGTTTGATGAATTGAAAGAACTGTTTGCCAATATTTTTGAGTTTGTTGAAACTTCCTGGTGCCATTTATGTAAAAATAAAAAATACAATTCATTTATAATTTTAGCAGGGGAATTGCTTTCGTCAGAGAAATGCCACAATTGAGAATCGTGTTGTATGCTTCATTGTAGGCAATGCTCATATCTTTTCCACCAACAAGGATCTTGAAGATTGTTCTAAACACTGGGAGTTTATTGAGACATAAACACTTGTCAGACAGGTCATCCAACTCAATCACCACATCGTTGATCCCAGTGAGTGTAGCAATCAGTGCACATAAATCACTTTGGTTTGTGATCAGTTTCTTTGATGGTTCAATGAGGTTATTCAGTAGTTTCTTTTCACAAGCAAATGCATTCTTGTAAACTAGCAATAGTTGATCATTGAATGCTGAAATATTGGAAGTGTATTCTCGGAGTGGAATAGAACGACTCTGGATTGGAGCTGATGGATATGTCTCCAATGGTGGATCGTAAGCACCTGGAACATTCTCTCTCACTCCGTAAGAGTTCGAAGCCTCTGGCGAGACTAGTTCAACATTAGCGCATTGTTCATTTTGATCTTCGAGCTTTGATCTTCCAGAAGTTGATCCTTTATTGTCGATGATGACATTGTTGGTGATTGACGTTGGAACGGAAGAAGAACTTGTGTGTTTTGTAAATTGACAACTTAGAATTGGCTGCATCACTTTCTATAAAAATAAAAAATATATATTAATGCTTTTAATCACTCATATCTTTCTCCAAGTGTGCGAATCGAGCATATTCAGGCATGTGTCCAGTTTGGTATCTACCGATATCTCCCGTTCTTGTTCGGTATGCTGCAGTTGTCTGTTCGTTCACAAATGTTGATATCTGAGTTGAGTATTGACCAAGGTAGGTACCTAAATCTTCTGTGTTTGAAATGATTGTTATGAACTGTGGATGAATCTGTTCTTTAAAAGCTTTTCTTGATTTCAATCTTTGATGATCTGGATCTGTACTGTTATATCCGTCAACATGGTCTACAAGCCACTGATCCCACATCTTTGATGCAACTTTAGACTGAATGGAATTAAAAACCATATTGTCCAACACACCTTTCCCAGGATCGGCTGGAATCACTCGACTGGCTCGATACACCTTCAAAACATTCGTCATGAATTCACCAACAGCTTTCTTCATTATTGCATAAGGTTGTTGTGATCGTTGTGCTTGCATTTCTTGGTAGCTGACTTCACGATAGTTTCCTGGTAAATCGTATGATCCAGTTTTGAGGAAGTTGTTGTGTGCAGCTTTGATTCTTCTTCCGTGATCTTGACGAAATGATGAATATGGAGTTTGTCTTCGCATATCTGGTGTTGGATTCATTGAATAGTATGTCTCGACGACAGGTCGACTGTTGTATGATGCAAGCATGAAACCATTCGCTGCAACCAAATCTCCATTGTCTCTGTCGTATACCATCACATCAGGAACTTTCCCATGTTTCTCCATTTCCACTCTCCAGTTTTGTCCAGTCCTTTCAATGTATTCTAAAGCTGATGGAACTCTACTGAGTGCAGAATTGAATTTGGTGCGAATGTCATCATCAGCATAGATTCTTTTTATAGCATCCAAAGCCCCCTGATCATATCTCATTTTTGGTTTCTTCGCTGGTGCCTTTCTCTTTGCGGGAATGTATTGTATCTTCGACATTGTGTTTTCATACAAAATAAAAAATCCAAAACTATATTTTAATTAGAGAGAAATCATAAATGAAAAGATCTTCAACAACAAAACCTTTGGGTTCGCGGAGGGTGGAACCCTCTTCTCTTACAGCATATGTGAATGCAATACTGAGTGAAGCATCTAGTAGGAATGTGTCTCATGAAGTTCAATCACAGATTCATCCCGACCTAAATATCAATCGCAACAGTGTTAATGTCCTTGTTGGAAACAGAGGAAGTGGGAAAACATTTAATGCGCTTCGAGAGGTTGCCAAGCTCCAGAATGTTAATGTCAGAAATGAACTCTTTCACCTGTTTGTCTTTGTCACTGATAAGAACATTGATCCAACATTCGACAAGTTCAAACCAATACTGAATGTTCCATACGTGAAAGTCAAATATGATGATGCACTTCCATTTCTGTTGGAACTCTCCGAATCGAAAGCTGCGTATGAAGAAATTATTGACAACCAATGGCAAAACAGAATTACTGATGAATGCAGGGAGGATCTCTTTAATGCTCTTTCCATCGATGATTTCTCAGTCAAGAATCGACAAACGATTATCCTCTTGGATGACTGTCGCAGAATCCTAAGTGAACGAAGAACATCCAAAAAATAGAATGACAATGATGGACTTATTATTGGAGAATCGACAGCCAAAGTTCACATTCTTTCTGACGATGCATGAACTCTTCAGTTTGTCAGCAGATATGAAGTCAAACATCGATTCAATGTGGATCTTTGGAGGATTCAACAAAGAACGAATCAGTCGAGTCTATCCTCAGTTGAACTCACCAATTGATATTCGACAATTCTGGAATGTCTACCAACGAAAACAAAATGTGAAGCAGTCATTCTTCGATACAATACAGATGGAGTTGCACTGACAGAGATCAACAAAGAAGGTTTAAACCGAACTGTCCGTTCATTCTTGAATAAGGATACCAATCGTCTCGTCAAGACTTCGAAGCCTCATGCTGAGAGTATCTGTCAACGTTCGAATTGATTCTTCAATGTCTGAAAGTCTTTGATCAATCGAATGTGAGTTGGAGTCACCGTTGTTCTCAGTACTTGATTTCCTCAGAGCTATCTCACCTCTTATTTTTGTGATTCTGTATCCATCAATTCTGATCAACCTGTTCAGTTTCTGTGTTGTGTATTGATTCAGTTCTTCTCTGTTCTTTTCCAAATGTCTCTGAAAGTCATAGATGTTTTCAAAACACTTCTGTTCAGGATCAAACGGTTCTAATATTTTCAGTGATGACATTTAAATGGAATAAAAAATTTCGAAACAGTTTTGATTTAAACTAGATTGAATTCACCAATGAACTCAGGAGTTAGATCATCAATGGAAGCAGCATGGAACTTTGTGTGTTGAATCGGAACGTACACTATTTTTGGGAGACATGTGAGTCCATTCAGAAGTTTTGCTACAACATTTCCGTGTTTGTACTCAATGAACTGACCTACAAATTGAAACTGTCTTGCTTCTTCCGAAATTTGGCAACAGTTTTGTTCAAATCAAGGTGAATCAACAGAATGTTTCCTGGTTTGTATCGCCAAAGCAGTTGTGTTGTCTGTTGTCGTTGAATGTTCTTTAATTGCTCTTCGCATGAGGAAATGTACAATGCTTCAATCTCGATTGTTTTGTGCCTGCTGTGGAGTGAACTTGTTCCAGTACGCTCGATGTGGAGTCATGTTGTAGTATTCCACCATCTGATTCATCAGTGAGTGATTTGCCATCTGTGTCGCATTGTCTTGGAATCCATCTCTGATTATTCTGATCACTCGATCAACAATTCGATTATGATTTGTGAATGGTGAGCTTGTGAAATATGTACTGACCTTTTGCTTTCTAAAGAACTTTTCTGCTACTCCACTTGTCCATGCTGCTTCTCTATCACCTCGAATGTTGTTGACGCTAACTCCACGATGGTTAATCAGATCATTGATTGCAGTCTTGACTTTACTCCATGATTTATCCAGAACAGGAATTACAACAAGGTATTTAGTGTTGATGTTGATGGCGAATAGGTAAATCTGTAACACTGTTTTCGATGTTGGTGATTGGATAAATACAAGATCAATTTCCCAGGATCCAAGCTTGGGAGAGAAGTACGGTCTGTCACACTTCTGAGGAACCTTTCTGTCTGCTGTCTTTTCTGAATCTCCAGTGATGTCTTTGGACATGAATTGCATTTTTGATCGAAAAGGATACACGATTTTCTCCGTTGTTTTAGGCATCGTTGGTTGATTAATAATCATTCTGTCACTTTTTCTCTCAGGATTTTCCTCGGATGTGCAGAATCCCATCTGTGAGTATTCATCGTACCAGTCCTGAAATGATCGTCCACCAAATGGTATTTGTTTTGTGTGAGTCAGAATGAAGTCAAGATCATCGTTCGCAATGGTTCTGTTAATTGAGGCTCGAACAAATGTGTTTCTGTTAATTTTATGTGCCTCCAGAATGTGTGAGGTAATGAAGTGTTCCATTTGCTTTTGATTATTTAATATTGAGTTCTCTGATTTGATTTGTTCTTCTTCTGAATCGTTTCTTTGTTGATAATCAAACAATCCTTTCATTCGTTCTAACTTCATGAGAACTTGTTGTGTCGTCGGTTCGTAGTGTCTTGTCTCAAACGGAGTTGTTCTGTATGACATTGGTGGAATGGGAAGAATGATATCATCATCCTCCTCTTCAAATCTCCTCTCCTTACTTGGAAATTCATATTCTGAACCAATCGATTTCAAGTTTCTCTTCTGTCCAGGAATGACTGGAGATAGTGGTGGTTGAATCTCTATTTTGTTGGGATTTGAATAGGAAGTTGAGTTGCCTCGGCAGGACTCCGAACCATTGGAGGAAAAGTCACTTCGCGGTGGTATTGTTGATATGCTTTGTATGCACCTTCAGCTCTATATTTCACGCGACCAGTCTTCCAAGGAATCCTTTTACAAACAGTTGTACAACTTTTGTTCCATCTTCAAGTAATAAATTTGGAGGTAAATCTCCATTGAACCAATCTTCGAAATATGTTTCCATCATTTCCATCAAATGGTCCATTTGAATCTGCGCCATGATAGACATGTAAATAGTTTGTTGGAGACCATTTGATTTCGACTATTTTCTTCTTGGAATATTGTGTACACCGAAGGAGCCTATACACGAGTTCATTCATCTGTACGGGGTTCAATTGTTGAGTGGTCATTTTAACAAAAATAAAGTTTGTGATTATTCCATTTTGTAATCAGTTGCTTTCAGTCCATGAATGAATGGAGGACATGATTCATTTTCCATCACGATTGCCTTCAGATGTATTCCACTGAGACTGAGTTTCTGCTGTTGAATTTTCGCAATCTCAAATCCATTCGTGTCATCGTCAGAATGAACTCTTCTAGTCTGAAAGTTCAGTGTTGTAGTCACTGTTTTTCTCCATTCAGGCACTTCACATAGTCGTCACTTTTTATTTTGTTTTCTTCAGAGACACTCCTTTGATCTTGCATTTCATCGAGAGAGTAACACTTTGGTGCAAGACAGATCATCTGCTCACCTTCCTTTTCAATTGCTAATCCCAACGGTTTCTTCTCATCATCAACTCCCTTTCAGGATTTGGAAACCATTCATATTTGTGGGTATCATAGAATTCCTTGTCAGCAATAACATGTTCAAATTGTTGATGAATTCCAGCATTTGGATCCCCTGAGATTGCCCAGTAAGCAGAGTCAGTGTCTCCCTCACAGAAGTGAATCTTGTTCATGTCTAGGCATTTGTACATGAAGATATAAATGAAATTCAGATACCAGAACTTGGCATTGTCGAGTGTGAATACTGCTTCCTGCAGACATGTTTTGCATGATGCTTTCTCTCTCGTCTTCAATCACAATGTAGTTGTCATCATTGATCTCTTGTCGCCACAAATCCTTTCATCATTTGTTTCAAGTATGTTCTCTTCTCATTGCAGATTGTGATTGAGTTGTACTTCTCAGTGTTCATTCCATCGAATCCGTAGCTTCCATTCAAGTTGGTCTTACAGAACTGTTCCTTTCCTTTGTTTCCAACCTTCATTGCTTCAATTCGATCATTCATAAATGAAGTCACAAATGGTTCAAATCCAGCATGTCTCGAGAATACCATCACACTCTTAATGTCATCAATAATGAAGTGGCAATAGTCGATGAAGAACCACAGATAGTATGTCGAAAAGAAACATATACTGATCGTGTGCCTCAAGAGTTGAGTGAGTTTTCTGTTTGTCGTCAGTCTTCAATCCATGTTTCTTCATCAACGAATATGTCTTTTCTCCAATGTTTTCTTC
>JARBJD010000303.1:0-89012 GCA_033064195.1 Blattamonas nauphoetae
GGAGCGAGAGTGTTTGCTGGCGATGGAGGGCGATGGTGAGGTGTGGTGGAGCTTGAGAGCGATAAAGGACAGCTGAGTTCATCGGTACGAAGAGGACTGAGATAGCGGTGGTTGCTTGAGTGGGAATATTGATGGGTGTACTGGAGTGGTGGGGGAGCGGAGATGAGAGGTTGGCTGAGTGGTGGGGAGGGAGATGAGAGGTTGGCTGAGTGGTGGGAGTGGAGATGAGAGGTTGGCTGAGTGGTGGGGGAGTGGAGATGAGTGCTAGGTTGGTGGCTGGGAGGAATGTACACCATCGCTAATTGGACCTGGAAGATAAAGAAGTCACGAAGAAGGATTGAGACATATCGTTTTTCTTACCACAACTGAAGTGAACTTGATGCTATGATCCAAAGTCTAGTGGAGGAATTGAGTGAATGACAGACAACCTACAAGAGGAGAAGACAAAAATGAGAATGATTGTTGATGAAAGAGAAGAAATTTGTGAAATATAAACGGAATTGTTCTAATACAGAAATCAATAATGAAAAATATGTCTTTCAGTGTTGTCCTCACTCATTCCAAGTCCTGCTGTGAACCTAGTACCGGACACAAGGCCGTAAATGGTACTAGGCTAGCCCTGTTCGGCCAAAAGGCCTGGCAGGATAAGCCAGGTATGGAATGAGCGAGGTGGTAGGGGTTTAAATGTAATAAAATGGCGAGGTGAAAATGAATTAGAATCAAAAGAATAGGAGAGCTTGGAGGTGAATATAGAATTGGAGAAGTTGGAGGGATTGGATGAATAAGAGAATGAGAAGAATGAAAAAGTGAAGAAGGAGAAGAATGAATAAGTGAAGAAGGGAAGAATGAATAAGTGAAGAAGGAGAAGAATGAAGAGTATGAGAATTAGGAGTTGAAGAAGAAACATTTGAAAGATATGAATAACGAAAAGATGTAAGAGACTGAAGACCCGAACTCACCTCATTCTCATCCCGTCTCTCAACTTCCTCCTTCTCAAACACCTTCCTCTCCCTTTTGTCCTCTCCCCTCTTCTCTGAAAAACGCAATAAGAAGTCAAATGAAGACGCGTTCACACAAACAGGGGCCCCGGTCAAGGAGGTATCTGATCGGAAAAATCCAAGGTATTCCTTCAGACCGGTGATTATGACCCGAAAATATGAGTGACTGTCTGGGAAGACAGTATGTCTAAAGTGAATAAAAAGATGAACTATCAAAAAAGAGACACACCGGTGGAAGGAATGAACGGAATTTCCGTCATTCCCATTCAATTGAGTGAGATGTGAAGTGAAAAAATCAATAAGGTCATCCGAGGAGCGGATTGGTTCAGTGAGGTGATGTGAAACAAAATTTGAAAGGACTCCGAATTCGGAGTCGCAGCAGTTTTTCCCATGCTGCTCTGAAAAGAAACAGTACTGAATTTTCTTCCCTGAAAACAAGGGATTTTGAGAAGACAGAAAGTAACCGAGAACATACTGGTTCCTAAAATGCGGACCAGTATCAGTAAATACAGTGATGTGTTTCTTGGAAGTGTATGAATCAAGAGAAAATAAATCGGCAAGACATTCTTGAACAAAACGGTGATCATGAGAAAGAACAGGGGAAATAAAGTTGTGATATGTTTTTTTGATCACAGAATTCTGTGAGGTGAAACAAGTAATGCAGAGATGAGAAACTGAAGTTTTTAGATAAAAATCGTGTCCGACTTGGTCATTGGAAAGAGGTAATGACCAATTTTCTTTAAAGTCCATGACGATGACCAATGTGTCATCGTCTATGGATGAAATGGATGAATTGTAATAATTTCTTTGTGTTTCGGCTATTTTTTTGTGTTTTTCTATTGTTTTTAGTTCATTTTGTTCTTTTTCTGTGAGTTTTTTGTTTTGTGCTTTTAATGTTTCTTCTTTTTTTTGTAAATATTTGCCTCGTTCACAAAGGGAACAGAGGTCGGTTCTTTTTGTTGCTTTTTTCAGGAATTTTGTTTGTTTGCAGAAAGTAGAGTAAGAGATTTTGGTTTTTCCTTCCTCAACTAGCTGACGGTGAAGCTCCTTTTTCGTTGTTTCAAGGAGCCTTGTTTCGATGTGGTGTGTTTCGGTTGCTATGGTTTCGAGGGAGTTGTCCGGAGTTGATGGACTATCTGACCTGCTGAGGAGGAATAGCAGGTCATCGTCGTCCAGTGTGTCAACTGCTGGCTTTTCTAATAGTGTAAAGAGAATTGGGTGAAAAGGAGTGTGAGCATACGTTTCTTAACCCTCTTCTGTGGTTTTCTTTTCTGGTTTTCGCAGCTTGGTGACGTTTTATCTCCTATTGCTTTCATCAGTTCAGTGTCTTCGAGGATGTTTATTTTCTGTGAGAATGATTGAAAAAAGGAAAAGTAACCTGTTTTGAGGCTGGTCGACGTCGAGTGGGATTCCGAGGTCTCCCACCGATTCTGTCGAATCGGGAGCGGGCATAGTTATATGCCCCCTCCTCGACGTCGAAACCAACAGCCTGTGTCTCGCCAAGTGAGAGTACTTGGGAGACACACTGCATCAATTTCACCTTGTCGTCTTTGCACCTCATTTCACGATGTAAATGAGTTAAAGACGAAATAAGTGAAGTGAATTTATCTAAAGAGAGAAAGAATGAGAGAAAAGAAAGCCAAACTATTGTAATGAGCAAGGACAATCTCCTTGATTGGTATGAGTTCATGACGACTATCCAGAGCTTTGATGAGAGGTGCTGCTGGATAGTCGCGATGTTGTTTGACGAGAAGGTCGTAAATCTCCTTCCCGTGCGTGCTGATGGTTGATTTGGGTTTTGTAATATAAGCTTCCATGGTTGCGAGAAGATATGATGGGGATAAGAATTTTCGAGTTTTGCTTGAATATTTCTTGGGGGTTGTATGAAGATTTGAGAAATCTGTCTTCAATGACCCACAAGTCTGGGTCATCAACTTCTCTGACTCTATTCGAGAGTGAGAACTCCCTCCACCCATCGCAAATTCACCTCCTTCCTCCCTCCACCCATCGCAAATTCACCTCCTTCCTCCCTCTACCCATCGCAAATTCACCTCCTTCCTCCCTCCACCCATCGCAAATTCACCTCCTTCCTCCCTCCACCCATCACAAATTCACCTCCTTCCTCCCTCCACCCATCACAAATTCACCTCCTTCCTCCCTCCACCCATCGCAAATTCACCTCCTTCCTCCCTCCACCCATCGCAAATTCACCTCCTTCCTCCCTCCACCCATCACAAATTCACCTCCTTCCTCCCTCCACCCATCGCAAATTCACCTCCTTCCTCCCTCCACCCATCGCAAATTCACCTCCTTCCTCCCTCCACCCATCGCAAATTCACCTCCTTCCTCCCTCCACCCATCGCAAATTCACCTCCTTCCTCCCTCTACCCATCGCAAATTCACCTCCTTCCTCCCTCCACCCATCGCAAATTCACCTCCTTCCTCCCTCCACCCATCACAAATTCACCTCCTTCCTCCCTCCACCCATCACAAATTCACCTCCTTCCTCCCTCCACCCATCGCAAATTCACCTCCTTCCTCCCTCCACCCATCGCAAATTCACCTCCTTCCTCCCTCCACCCATCACAAATTCACCTCCTTCCTCCCTCCACCCATCACAAATTCACCTCCTTCCTCCCTCCACCCATCGCAAATTCACCTCCTTCCTCCCTCCACCCATCACAAATTCACCTCCTTCCTCCCTCCACCCATCACAAATTGACCTCCTCCCGCCCTCCACCCATCGCAAATTCACCTCCTTCCTCCCTCCACCCATCGCAAATTCACCTCCTTCCTCCCTCCACCCATCCCAATCTTCTCCGACAATCATAGCTCTTGGACGAGAGATAACAAAAGCACTCAACTCTCATCGCAAACCCATCCTGTCGCTTATTATCTGAACTGGTCTCCCGCCACTTCCAATGGATAACAACTCCCCGTCCGTGCGAAGTCTCTCCCGAAGAGACGTTATAAACACACAAAGTTGATATCGTTTCAAATCTGTGATGTTCAAATCAAAGGGTCTCCGCCAATGATGAGGAAGGCCATTCAAGACTAACAAATCTCCTCCCTGAATCACACAGTTCAATACAAAGCAACTACTGTGACCGCAATCACGAATGGGGACATCCACACCCTTCACCAACAATAATCGATCTCAAATGGTCAGTCTGCCTCTCCAACCACAGTTTCGTCTCCACCACAAACTCATTCACCTTCAATTGAACATATTGTTCCATCTTCGTCTCCTGGGATCAGTTCCCCGATGGCTCAGTCGTGTTCGCCCACAATTTCCCAAGCCGGCCTTGATATTCCCCCTGAACAAACCATTATTGAAACACATGCTGAAGATGTTCCATTCGAGATAGTCAACTTTGATGATTCTGATCTAGGTCACGTTCAACCACCCAACGATCTCAATACCATTCAACAACAACTACAACCCTTCCAAATTGAGTTCAGTTATGTCTCTGCCTCTAATATCTTCTCTATACCTCCAATTATCTCCCTCTTTCGGCTGTTCAATCCTTACTCTTCGCTCCAGGACCCAACGTCGTTTGCTTCGTCTCATCCTCCTCAATTCCCCTTTCATGTTCATCATCACAGTCTTCACCAAAATAATATCATACCCATCCCTCTTCTCTCCCCCTCCAGCAACTCCGTGTACATACGTACCATTTTGTCGTCACAAGTCATCAGCAGGTTCTCTCTTTCTTCTCCAACTCGGGTTTACTCACCCTCCGCTTCCTTCGAACGACCCTCCATTCCTCCAACACATTCTTGACTCTATTCTTTCCTTAAAAAATACGCCAAATATGACACTTCCGTCCATTTCGGGATTTGACTCTCATCCACCTCTTTCTTTGCAAGACCAATGTAACCCTTCGTCGTTCCTCCCGCATGCTCTCCTCGACCACCCCTCATTCGCCTGAACAAAGCTGTTCTTCCTCCTCATCGCCACTTTTCTGATGCACCGTCTGTCAGACCACACTCTGAACTCTTCCCTTCTTGAGTTGATCCTGACCTCCCTTCCACAGAATCACACTTCTGAGGAATTACATCAACGCGAAGATCCCGGTAGCTGACGCGCATTTCATTCCGTTCTGCATCTTCCCATCGATCTCCCCAAAAAACCAGTTTCTCGACCCAGACCTGCTGTGTTCATACAACAGCACTGGGATGGACGCCTCTTCACAGCTTCAGCTGAGACATGCGAAAGTTGCGAAGGCTGGGTTCTTGTTCACAAAGAGTCGAGCCCTCTCTCCCTCTCCACCCATTCTTCCGATGAAGCTCTTCACGTTGAGCGCGTACAACTTTATTGCCAACCACACGGTCAGAAGATACTCGACGAAGCAGACGGGACAACCGCCAGTTTACCACACGATCTTGACTCGGGAGGATCTCGTCCGATATATTCGGATGTTGAAAAATGTGTTTATTACAAGTTTGTGGAACTTGGATCATCGTGTGGATGGCTATTTTTCAGAATAAGCCGGTTTGTTCAACTGTAGTTTATCAGACTTGTTTCACCATTTCCATCGCGCGGTGACTCGCGGACGAGCACGTCAATTACTGGAATTCAGGTCAACATCACCCGAAATACAATCAAAACAAGAAAAACCGAATGGCCATCACGAATATCACTATAGTAAGGAACAATGCACGTCGATGACCGTCTCCATCATTTCTCACGATTCTCCCAGCAATACGTCTCTCTCGACGACAGAGTCCCTCCCCACCCCACCTCAACCGGTTTCATCTGTCTCTCCGACCAAACAATCACAACCATCCCCATCTCTTTCAGATCTCGTCTACCTACTGATTCTCCAGCGCCAGATCCACCCATTGTCCCGTCTCTTTCCCCTTTCCAGTATCTGTTCATCCACCCACGCATTCGGGACACCCCCTCTTCTTTCCGAACCAAACGGACCTCCTCCAAAACTCGATCTCTTCGTCGCTCTTTGTTGTCCCCCTCCAAGAGAAACGGTGGCGATACAAGCACGCGAAAGTCCAAAAAAGAGAAAACGACGATATTCCTGCCAACCCGCCGATTTCGCCGCAGATTCAGCACTTCGTGAGGCTGACGAACGCGCTGTCGCTCTCGACGCTGCGGTCGCAGTCTTATCTGAACCAGAGCAGATTCTGGTCAACACCGAAGAACTCGTCAAAAACTGGAAACAGTCGACACGCGATCGGGCTGACCAGACACCGACCACGCCTGGCAACCGCGGCTCGTCTGCATCTCCACCCGCTGGCAGCACGACTCCTTCGCCGCACTCCCCGCAGCGAGTCTCTGGACGAGCAGGACTCGTTCGTTGCGAAGAGTATCGATGGTAAGGGAGGAAGGACTTCGATCCAGCTCTTCCCTTTGATGCCTCACTCCTCTCCACAGGCGACATCGAAACAATTGCCACTTTTGTGAGGGCTGATCGACAGAAGAAGGGCCTTTCGCCGCATCCCATCTGCACACAACACCTTCGGCAGTTCATTTCCTCCCCTTCTATCCGTCATTTTCTTTCTCTTCGGGTTCTGGCAGGAATCAAGGAGGCAGAGACACGGGTATGATTCGCAACCTATCATCAGACTCGAGAACAAGCAGAACGGATGAGCATTCCAACATTTTGAATCTGTGGACCTCACACTGAAGGGAGAAACAAGAACATCAATCACGAAGTCAACACTCGTGCGACTCAACAGAGAGCAACCCATCTCAAGTGAAGTTTCTCGGCTCAGGACTCATCAGAACTGCCTTTTTAATATTGTGAACTCAACGCTTTCGCTTGACGCTCTGATTTTCGATGTGGAGTCTCTTGGTTGCACGAACGCAAAAGCTGGCCATCCCCTCTCTCCGACACTGTCCTCGCCGTCGCGATGTGCGATTGTGGAGACATCCTGTGTGTCATTTAGGACTCTGTTCTCCGACTGGGCCAGCTGGCATCGCCGATTGTGGTCCACCACACGCACCACGTTCGCAATCAACTGCACAAAACATCATGTTTTTCTGATGGACCTGCGAGGAAATCTGAACCCCAATCCTCGCCTCGTCATTGATTCGTCCAATATCTCGTGTGACAAAGCCACCACTCTTCCCGACAGCGAACACCAGATCATCACTCATCATTCTGTGAGCACAGATGATTCGAACTCCGAATTCACATCGCTGGATGGAGCCTCGCGAACTCGGACACTTCAAGAAGCTGATTCAATTGCCTTCATTCAAGTCTCCAACTGCCAGTTCTCCGATCAGACATTTTCTGGGAGCGGTGTTGTTTTTAGTAAGTGGAACGTTTCACGTCCTCCGTGCCTTCGACTCGCTTTTCGAGAACAACTAGGCAGGGAAGAAGGGAGGGTGCATCTCAACGCATTATTCCGACCACACTTTCCACCGATGCATCTTTCGGAAGAACACAGCCGCTGAAAGAGGCGGCACACACAACTTCAATCAGCCAGACCTGATTTTCTTTGAAGACTCACATTTCGACGAGAACACGACGCTGGAGTATTGGGACAATGCGAAGGACTTCGCCTTTAATCTGTGTCGTCCAGAAGCGATTGATGTATTCTCCAAACATCTCCAACAGCCCTGTCGACACGATCATTCTCGTCAGTTTCTTCTTTTCTGCTGAACTCACTCCTCCAATCACTATGAGCAACAACGTCCACACAGAAATGAAAATCGACTCGATTGTCCTCCACTTATCGTCGAACGTCCCAAGCAGCGAGCGCAGAATCCGAGCCAGCGACATCAGAACCTCATCAGTGAACAGCACCGAGTGATGATAGAAACGAAGCGAGGGACTTCAGGCAAAGCGGCTGATGCTGCGAGTGGTGGATGTGATGATGGGGAAGAGAGGGCTGAGCAGCGACGGGATCTTCAATTTGGACAGCTCGTTCAGTTCGCGCTCTCCAACTTCATTCCCACAAACCACATCGTCCACCACCTCCCCCAACACCACAATCCAATTCACACTTTCCACCAATTTAGTTCTGTGCCGTCGCATGTGGAGATAATCTACGAAGTGGTCAAGTCCAACAACGAGAGAATCGCAAAGTCGCATACCTCCTCTCTTCCGATGCCACATCTGCCAGCACACATCCATCGACGGCGACAACAGACGCACCGACAACAGCAAAGGCAGAGCCGTGCCCAGAATCGCTGGTTCGAAGGTTTTCGGTGAATTTTGTGAATCAGAATCAACACAATCGCAGTCGTCGACACTTCCACACTCAGACTCAGCGGGAACGCCCGCCCCTCAGCCCCTACCAACCCTTCTCCACTCCGCCCTGTCTCCACCCACGGCGACAGAAGGAAGTGCCGGATCTTCGGCCCGATCTGGCGAGGCTCGTGCTCAGGTGCGAATGTGGGCACCAGATTTGCGAGAGGGTGTGGGATGAACGACGACAGCGTCAGATGAAGCAGCTGCATCAGAGCGTCCAGCTTCACCAGCGACAGATGAACAAACCAGCAGAGTGTTTGGAGAAGCATCCCAAACTCAATCCGAACAATCGTAGCTCCTCCTTCCGAAAGAACAACATTCGTCTGGAACAGCCTGTCACAATCCAATCGACAAGCAGTGCGGCTGCGTGCGGGGGCTTCGGAAGTTAGCGAGGAAGGGCGGGTGTGGCGAGTGGGGGCGACAGAGCGGTCAGCTTCGAAGAACGTGCGCAGTGAAGTCACCAGCTGATTCGCCAGCAAAATGAACTCCGTGCAGATCGAGTCGGTGTGCAGCAGTTTCGACAGCTCCGACTGTTTGTCTCCGTCCAACGCCAACACAAAGTGAAACAGCTCCAACGCACACATCGCACGCAGGCCTTCCTCCACAACCCACTCCTCCACCAACTCCGAAAGAGGCTGCGAAACATGAAGCGACGCGTCTTGCTCGATCGACGAAGCGAAACTGCTCAGTGCCGTCTGCAGTTCAGACCAGAACAGCAGAAAGTTCATCTGCAACAGCGTTTCCGAGGACGTCGCCAGAACCCCATGCACAACACCTAGCAGTGGCGTGCAGATGGCTCAGCGAGTGCAGAGCAGGGAATACCAGCGACGGCATGTTCGGCGAGAAGAAAGCGAGCAACGAGTGGAAGAATGACAGCATCGATCGGAAAGAGGACAGAAACGGCAGAACCAGCTCGTCAAACAGCGACACCACGTTCGGCGGTGGAGAAGGGGACAGCAGACCAAACGACAACAGCAGAGGCAATCCAAAGTTCCCAAATTCCTGTTTTTCTGTGCCATCCACCGACGGACCGCGGAGAGCGGCCAGAACAGCGTCCAATGCAGTTTCAAGAGACGCGCAGAGGCGACAGCTTTTCGATAATTGCTCCGGCAACATGCGTGCTTCCGAAAACAACGGCGAGGGCACATAAGCACTCCAGGCGTCGAAGAACACATATTCATCTTTAATCCATTTCACTGTATTGGTTCCATGAACCATGTTTTACTGAAACTGTGCACATAGTTCCAGAATACGTTGTCTTTTGCATCA
This sequence comes from Blattamonas nauphoetae, assembly GCA_033064195.1. NCBI lineage: Eukaryota > Preaxostyla > Oxymonadida > Blattamonas > Blattamonas nauphoetae. Next base: position 9,485 of record JARBJD010000303.1, read on the forward strand.
TTGAAACGGATTGATTTGAAATGACTAAGTAGATGAACAATCATGAACAACATTTATTGAAAACTCTTTCATTCGTGACAACGATATATTTCACAGGCAGCAAAATCGAAAAAACGATTCAATCAGGAGAAGATAGACAAAAACGCACGATTATGGTTTGATCACACAACGTTCATTGACAGAACGACTTTGGAGGTCAGAACGTCTGGAATCTCCATTTAGAAATGCAATCAATCTGAATGTGTGAAGGATAAAAGGATATTTGAAAATCGAAATGTCGCTCGAACTTTTTCCATTGCGATCGATGATCTCAAAAATATTGTCCCATTTGAATTGGTGTCGACGCTTGGTAGAATGCACATACCGCTTTCGCTACAATGGTAGTAAAATTTTCGTTCGATCTAATGCATCTCATCTCATTTAGCCGACGTTTCCAGACACCAAATACGCCCAGATCGAGAGGTTGTAAGAGATGGGTGGCGTTTGGCGCAAAACAAAAAAGTTTGACATTGTTTTCATTCAGAATTGTCTTGACTTTTTGAGTTTTGTGGATTGAACATCCATCAACTAGCAAAACAGCAGACATTGTGCGACACATTTCTGCGGGACGTTTCGCGTTGATACCTGGAATGAGAATATTCTCTAAATAATGACAAAAGATTACCTCATCAATCCACTGAGATTTGTTGTGGACGATGTGACAATCTCTACCAAGATGAACACCAGACATCTTCAAAAGATCAGGATCGATTTTGCCCGCAGAAACAATAAGTGGAGGGAGGGACGAACCATCCAAACAGATTGTCGGGAGGAGCGTGAGGGCATTTTCGTTCCGCTTGATGGTCAGCCTTTGTTGTTCAGTCATCCCAGATGGTACAATGAAGACTCGATCGATACAGTCAGAATAGGCGTGATATTGTGATTCATCGGCTTGGTACACCATCGTATAAGGTGTGGTTCGAAGGATCGTCGCCAACTCTTACTTATATCTCTTAATCTGTTCTGGATTTGCGAGCATTCGCGTTTGTTCCCTCGCCTTAAATTTGTGTTTCGTTATTTGACTCTTATGTCTTGCCAAAAAAATTCGTTGCCCAAGATTTGCTCACTTTCTCCCCACTATCTTTGTCAGCTCGTCTCAAGAGATCTTGAATTGTCCACGGATGACCAAAGCTGAAGTCGCGAAGAAGATCTGTTACAATGAGATCTTCTTCTTCTCGAGTCAAATGGCGGCGAAGGGAAGAAAATTGGGGTATGTCTTCTTCGATCATCTTCAATGCCTTTCTAGCTTGAGAAATTTGGGGAAGTTTGACTGTTAGTGCAACGCAAATGTCAGATGGCGACAGATTAGCGAGTCCTTCTGTCCTCATTATGAACCACCGAATGAGAGGTGCTGCCTGAATGTTCCCGAGCATCTGTATCTCGTCCAGCAGCTTCTGTATCATCATTTTGTCGAAATAAGGCGATATGACCGATTCAAATGCTAATCGGTTCACAGAATGAGAATGAGAATCCTTTTCCATTTCACAAGTTTGATCTGCCCTTTCCTCATCTTTTTTTAAACTTGCCAACCTATCGAAACCCACTGATTGTTTCCGATTGAAAACAATGTGGGCATGATCATGGAAATCCTCAACAACATAAGCTATGGTGACCTCGAGTCATTTGTCCTTGCGCCAACAATCACAGATAGGCTCCAACAACTGAATAAATTCACGCCTAATTCTCAGGAATACTTCTATTTTGCGATTCTCCATGAACAGCTGATTTCACCAGCGATAGCCACTGCCACAGAATTGAATCTCCTCGATAAACTTCAGAAAATTGAAGGGTGGAAGCCATTATATGTTTTACTTGATCTTCGGAGTCGATTACGCTCTTTTGATTCATCGTCATCTGACAATCAGTCAGCAATTATCAAGTACCTCAGAGATGATCTACTTCGGCTATCTTTCGACCATCAACGCAATCTGATCGGTGCACAGCGATGGCTCCAATCCAATGAACAACTTCCATCATCTGCCAATCAGTCCGAACTCGTCATCAAGTCAAATCAGAACTATCCTCTCACAATGACCTCGGAAGCTTTATTCAAATCTCTCGATGGTGATTATCCAATCAACGACCTTCAAAAACTCCTCTTTTCTCTCAAATCAGCAAACCACCCGTCTCTCGTCTCACTCTGCGAAACAGTGTTGAAGCACCATCCAACGAATAAGATTCCAACACAGCTGTTGTCTCTTGAACAACTTGAACAACTCATGCAGAAGTTCCCAAAAGTCATCGAAAGAGATAATTTTGTTTCCACGTATGTTGTGATGTTAATCAACAACCATGACCCTGTCCAACCATCAGATGCCCTATGGGACGTCTCTCTACAGCTTCCGTATGATCACCCTTCGGTCAAGGCTCTGAGGAGACACTGTCTGGAAGTCGACATGAAACAGAATGTATATCACAAAACACGATTTCTGCACCACCTTCAACGGCAACCAAACCACTTTCACTCTGAGTACGTTTCGTCGGACAACCTTTCATCTGCATATCTTATCCATTTCTTGACTACAGCTCCTGATGAGTCGGAATTCGCCTTCCGATTTCCTCAGACATATCTCCGCAAAATGTTTGTGACTGCAAAAGCACAAGCTGGAAAACTGCATGAAATCACAGTTACTGAAAGTGATGAAGTCATTCTGAAGAGACTTCGGGAAGAAAAAGAGCTCACATTCGAAGAAACAAACAAATCACTCTTCCTCAGCACAGACCCAGTGGAACTTCAGATTGTCCTCCAAAATGTTCCAAAAGTTCAAGTAAAGGTCTTTGAAATCAATACCCACTTTTTCTATTCCAAACACCAAACAGAAATCACACTCAATGTTGATCTTGACGGTCTCCTCCCATCCTTCGAAAAAGAGTTGGATTTCTCTTCATTTGTTCCCCTTCACAAACATACATCAACACTAAAGTTGCCTGAACTGGATAACCAGAATGGTGTTTTTGTTGTGGATTTATTTGGAGGAGGAAAGATCAGCCGTGCACTCATCCGGAAAGGCCATCTCCAACTTCTGTCTCGCAACACTGTCAATGGACAGGCTGTGCAGATCATCACTGCGGATAACCAAATTGTCCCCCGTGAATTTGCAGCTGTGTGGATCGATGGGCACTGTTTCGCAGGAAAAGATCGGATTATGACCCCGGAATCTGAAACAGAGCTGAGCAAGAACGAGTTCCTCATTCCGTTCGTCACAGGCAGCGTCAGACCGAATCAGTCGGTGATTGTGCAAGACACTAAAAGTGAATTCTGTTGCCTGGGAGTGCTCAACCGCATAACAGAATCGTACTTCTTCGATTGTTCCATCTTCGTCGAGCGAGAAGAGCTGCTCGCATTCAACAACGCTCACATCCTCCTCCGCCCTCGTCTGTTGTGCAACGACGTGGCGGCGACTGTCGACCTGATCGAGAAGGTGGAAGTGTCTGTGACGATGATGACGAGAGACGGTGTCCCCATCAAGAAGCAGTTCGACGATGTCAAGTTTGTAGATCACGAGCTATCATGTGTGACCGTGTTTGTGTGCGAGAATCTGGCTTCTATCACCGTGGAAGTGCGAGGGCAAGTGAAAATTGTGTCTGATTTGGGTCGAATGCAACCCTGTCATGCTTCTCAAACCTTCAGAGTGAACGAGGTGGATGCATTGAAGGACTTTGTTTGCTGTGCTCTTGCGCCTTCTGTCGACAACCAATACACTCTCCATGTGTTTGGAAAGGCTGGGGAGCCATTGATTGGTCAGGCTGTGACATGCCAGTTCTATTCGCAAATTTCGACGACATTAGTCGGAACACAGCAGCTGGCCACGAACAACCATGGTCAGATCGAGTTGGGTGAAATGAAAGACATTTCGAAAGTTCATATCTCCATTCAGACCACAACGAGAACACTCACACAAACGTACACTCTCAGAACGAAACAATCTGCCGTCATGCAGGAGTTGGTGTACGACGGAGTCAACTCTGTTATCGTCATCGAAGGGCAGAAAACATCCTTCTCGTACACAGTTGCGGAAACAGACGCGGAGTTCATCAGACTAACCCAGCTGAACAAGACCTCTCAGCCGGTCAGAGATTGTTCGTCGGAGTTGACAGTTCGAGATGGGCAGATCGAGTTGAGTGCTTCTCTGAAAGCGGGCTCGTACCTCCTCTTCGACTGGAGGGTCGAGACGTCTCTCCAATTCACAGTCATCACACCGAAACACCAAGTTTCACGATCAGTTGTCGTTGGAGAGGGAACTGCTGTGATCTTCAGACGATCAACAACTGCAATCAGGAGTGTGGAGCAGGATAAGGACGGAAATGTCGTCGTCTCAGTTTCTGGAACCACGCCATCCACCCGTCTCCATGTCTTCTGCTCCACGTTCTCTCCACCGTTCAACGCGGCTGGATTCCTCTCCTTCCCCTCATCCTCCTCAGACAGCCTCCTCAAGTTCTCACCAGCATCCTCTCTGTACGACTCCAACCGTCGGCTGGGGACTGAGCAGCAGTACATCCTGAACAGACATCAGCAGCCGGCCAAACTTGGGAACACTCTGATCCATCCAGCAATCCTCATCAATCCAACAGTCAACGACGAGACACAGCGGACTGAAGGCCATCTCATGCAATCAGAAGGGTTCACAACAGCCAATCCAGGCACTGGGGGTTCACACATCAAAACTGAGCAAGCTGTCAACCTGTACGCTCAAAATAGGCGAGAACTGATGAATGCCACAGATCAAAACACGCTGAACTGGATGGCGTGTCCATCGCTTGTCAAACACAACATTCTTCCAAGTGGTGAGCCAGAAGGGAAGACTGTTTGTGTCAAATCAGATGAACTTCACGGACACAACGTCTGTGTCGTTGTTCTGACAGATGGAGACAGAACGATCAGTCGGCAGATCACACTCAATTCTTCATTGTCCACTTCAGATCCAAATCCACTGTCCATCGAAAAGAGAGAAGTTCGTCTGATCAACTCATTTGACAAGGATACACATGTCATTGAAATTAACGATGCATTCACCTTGCTTCCTTCACCAACTCCTCAGCATTCATCCTCTCTGCCAACATACCTCTCTTCCACGCAACCATCTCTCCTGATCGAAAACATGTCATCAGCCACGTTCGAACAGTTCGCCAATCTTCACACACTCTTCCACTTGATGAGCAATGTCTTGACTGGCGTTGGCACAACTGCCAACTCGAAGAAATTCGCCAGCTTTACTTCCCGTTTTGACAAGCCACGTGTCTCCGACAGTCCGTCTCTCCTCCAACTCTATTCACAAATGCCGTGCCACGAAACCAACCTGTTCTTCTCTCGGAAGCACAAGAAGGTGTTTAGAGAGAACATCGCTCCGCTTCTCCTCAGCAAAAAAGAAAAGGGAGTCTTTGATTTGTATCTGACACGTTGTGCCTCTCTCGCCCAAGTTCGATCTCTGTTGGCCATCCCGTCTTTCGTAGAATTGAATGCTCTCGAGCAGATCTTTGTTGTGGACATGTTTGCAGATATCGCAGCGAGTTCGAACGATACTGCTTTGAAACAAGAAGCTCAAGAACTCGCCAAAACGTTCCTTTTATCTGTTCAGTTCCAAATCGCTGTGATTCCAACAAACAGACTCCAACAGGACAAGCTCTTCCAAATCGTTCTGAATGCTGGGCAGACAGTTCAGCAACCGCAACCCGCCCCAATGCCACCATCTTTTCAGGGGGGCATGTACTCTCCAACAAGCCCGGCATATCAACCCACAGCTCCAACCTATTCCCCCACAAGTCCGATGTATGAGCCGTCATCACCACACCTTGATTACGACGATGATGACTGTATGGAAGATGCAGAGATGGAAAGCTACGCTATGGATAAAGATTTGGCTTCAATGGCGGACTCCGATAGTGATAGTGCGTCGTCGTGTTCTTCTTTTGCCTCAATTCCGAGGAATAGAAAACAAGCCCGCAGACGACAGTCTTTCTCATATTCACCGACCAGCGCTCCTCAGAGAAGACTACCAACGACGAAAGAAAATGCGGGCTTCAAACAAATTGATTGCACCAGGGAGTATCGAGAAAGCACCTACTTCGAGATTTCGAACCCGAGCTCGCGTCTGATCCCATGGAACCGATTCTGGCGAGACTTTGCTGTGTACACTTTGGAAGACGCTGCTGAGGGAAAACGGACTGTTCAGAAACCACCCAGACCACCATTTCTTTCTCCTTCGATCATCGACTGCTCCACTTCGTTCACCGAAGCAGCCTGTGCTGTTGCTCTGAGCGACTTGAGCGTCAAACGAGACCAACTCAAAATTGATGTGGTTGACCAGAACGGAGTCAAGCAGGGCCGCATTGATGCAACTGTCCCTGCACTTCTGTTTGTGGCACAAACGAAAGCTGTTGTCAACGATGGGACTGACAATGAACTTGATCAAAACTTGATCGTCCAACAATCACTTCTGGACGAGGCAGACAGCACGGCTGTCGATGAAGATGGGCAAACGGTCATCAAATACATTCGCACCGGTCGAGTGCACCCCTGCCACATCTACGCGTGTGACACAATCATCACAAACACGACCAACCGCACTATCGAACTTGAAGTGTTGGTACAGATCCCCCAGGGTGCTATTCCAGTCCAAAGTGGATTTCAGACAAAGACGATTCCTCGCAGGATTGGGAGCTTTGGGACCGAAACAATCCGAACCTCGTTCTATTTCCCGTTCTGCGGAGAGTTCACACTGTATCCGGCACAAGTGATGAGGAAGAAGCGCGTTGTTGGCGTCGGCCGCGGTGTCTCGACGATCCACGTGGTTGAATGGACAATGGAGACTGCGCAGGAAGAGAGCGAAGTTGAGACATGGACAAGCCTTGCTCAACAAGCCGATGAGGCCAGACTGCTCGCCTTCCTCGAGAATGGCAACATCTTCCGGTCAGACGTCGACCTTGCTGACATCTGCTGGCGATTGCATAACAAAGCAACGTTCCTGAAGGTTCTGCACGTTTTGGAGAAAAGGAGGATGTATCACAGGTCGATCTGGGCGTATGCTTTCAAACATGAAGAGCCGATCAGCGCGATGAAGACTTACCTGTCAATTGAGAGCACTACCGTCTCCCAAATCATCCCCAAAATCCAGCGGATCGACTCTGCGTTGTTCTCTTCGAATCCCGTCGAGAAGCGAGCCTTCACTCTTCTCGAGTACCGACCTCTGATCAACCCGCGCTCATTCTGCTTCAAAGACGAGAAACGAATCGAGAACGACAACCTTCAGAAGGAGTATGTGCAGTTCTTGACCTTCCTGGCCCACAACGGACGAGGACTGAAAGACGTGAACAAGCCCTTTGCCCTTCTCACCGATGACGACAAAGTGATTCTGTGTTATTACCTCGTTCTGCAAGACAGAGTCGAACGAGCTCGGGAGGTCTTCGCCACAATCTCGGAAGGGTATGAGGAGGAGCACAGACGACGGTTGGCATGCTCCACAAATGACATCTGTGCTGTTGATCAAGAAAACGAGATGCTGATTCAATCGGCGTACATGAGAGGCTATCTTGATTTCTCGCTTCCTTGGACCACCCACCTGACAGAACCGAAAGAGCATTTGAAGGAAGCGAGGGAGGTTGTTGAGCAATACAAGGATTGCCAACTCCCGCAGTGGAAGGACATGTTTGATGCAATGCGGAAGAAGATTGCTTCCATCGACAAGTCTTTCGAAGGAAAGGGTGATGAAGAAGACAACGACGAGGACGAGGATCTCGACAATGACGAAGAAATCACCACAGTCAGAAGAGAACACAAGCGACAACAATTGCTTCAACAGGCACAACAGTCTTCACCGACGTTGCATGTTTCAGTGAACGAGAAGCACTTTGACATTGAGATCACGCAGACGCAAGGAAAAGACGAGTTCGCCTCCGTCAAATTCTTCCCTGTTGACCTCGAGCTGCTCTTCTCGATGAACCCGTTTGTGAAAGAGAGAGGAGACAAGTTTTGTGTTGTGTCGCCTTCTGTGAACATCCAAATCTCGATGAAAGACGAATCAACAGGCTCGTTGAAAGAGACGGTCCATGTGGCAATCCCACCAGACTTCAAAAACAAGAACACCTTCATCATTGTCGAGTACGGCTCTCTCTCGTCGTCTGCCCCCCTCTTCCACCACTCCATGCACATCATCCCGTTCGAGCGGAGTGGCCGACTTCAACTCAAAGACAAAGAAACACGCCGCCCTCTTGCCTCTGTCTATGTGAAGGCGTACACTCGCCCAATCGGTGGTGGAAGAGCTTCGTTCCACAAAGACGGGTTTACTGATCTTGGCGGCGTGTTTGATTATACTTCGGTGAACAAGGCGGGGAAGGATGCTGACACGCTGGCTGGGATGCAGTTTTCTTTGTTGGTGATGAGCCCTGAGAATGGATGTGAAGTGGTAGAAGTCAAGGGCCCACAGAATTGAGTTGGGAAGTGCTTCGCTGTTTGGTGTCGGCGATAGCTCTTATTTCATTCCATCATTTCTCTTAAATCTGTTTTTAGAGTATTAATGAAGAAATTTTAATCGGAAATATTGGAAATCCTATCGAAGGAGACTTTTCTTTCCAATGATCTCAATAATTTAGACCAAATTGAATGGAGAGAGTACTCGTGTCAACTGATGAAAGTATTAAGGGTTGACAAAAATTCGCAGGTTTACTAAGCCGAACGAACGCATGACAAGCTCTGAATATGACTATGATCTTATTGTAATTGGAGGCGGAAGTGGAGGAATGGCGTGCAGCAAAGAAGCCGTGAAGTATGGCGCAAAGATTCTTGTTTTCGATTACCCGAAACCCTCACCCCAGGGATCCAGTTGGGGTCTCGGAGGCACATGTGTGAATGTTGGATGCATGCCAAAGATTTTGATGCATCACGCTGCCGAAGCCAAGCAGGCTCTTAGCGATGCTGAGTCGTACGGAATTACCAACGTTGATCCCAAGGCTGCTCAACTCGATTGGGGTAGATTGATCACAGGTGTTCAGGGCAATGTTGGTCAGTCTAATTTTGGATATCGCAATCAACTTCGTAAGCGGGATATCGACTTCAAAAGAGCATATGCACTTCTGAAAGATCCTCACACTGTTGAATACGAAAAAGATGGCGCAATGGAAACAGTGACTGCAAAATACATTGTTATTGCTGGAGGAGGGAGACCAACTTATCCAGACATTCCGGGCGCCCGTGAGCACTGCATCACATCAGACGATATCTTCTCACTCAAGAAAGCTCCCGGCAAGACCCTTTGCGTTGGTGCTTCGTATATTTCTCTCGAATGTGCAGGATTTCTCACGGAATTGGGTTATGATACAACCGTCATGGTCCGCTCCATTCTTCTCCGTGGATTCGACCAAGAAGCGGCAAACATGATCGGAGCATACATGGAAAATCACGGAACCAAGTTCATCAAGGAAGCAGTTCCAACGTCATTCACGAAAAACAGCGAAGGAAAGATTGTCGTGAAGTACAAGAAAACCGACGAGACCGCCGAGCATGAGGAAGTCTTCGACACCGTTCTTTTGGCAGTCGGACGCACAGCTGACACGTCCGGTCTCAAGCTCGATCGTGCTGGTGTGAAAGTTAATCCAAAGACACACAGAATCCCAACAACGAATGACGCGACAAATGTTCCGAACATTTTCTGCATCGGAGACATGCAGGAAGGCGCCACTCAGCTCACTCCCACAGCCATCCAGTGCGGACAGAAGCTGGCAAGACGCCTCTTTGCCAACGGAACAGAGCAGATGAGCTATGAATTTGTGCCGACAACAGTGTTTACACCTCTTGAGTATGGAATGATCGGGATGAGCGAAGAAGATGCCATCGCCAAGTTTGGGAAGGACAAGCTCCACGTGTACTGTGGCAATTTCGTTCCTCTCATCCGTTCATTCAGTCAGGCTCGGGATAACGACCTCGAGAAGGGATTTGTGAAGCTCGTGTGTGTTGCTGATCAGAAGGACCGCGTGGTCGGCTTCCACTATCTTGGACCAAACGCTGCTGACGTCATCGGCGGCTGGGCAGCTGCAATGCGCCTTGGTCTGACGAAGTACGACATTGACGAGACAGTTGGTGTGCACCCTTCGAACGCGGAAGAGGTGAACAGAGTGTGGTGGAAGAAGGGAGATCCTGAGCCTGAGGAAGAATACGCTTGCTGCGGTTAATTTATCATTCGCTTCATCTTAGATATTGATTAATCTCTCTTTGACAAAACGGGGTATTTCTTCAGCAGCTGAAGATACAATCGTGGAGGGAGGAGCGCAATGAAGGAAGCTGTCGAACAATATCAGGAAAACAGGGCCGATCACCACTTGTTGCATGTTTTTTCTTTTCGAAAACTGTATTCGAACACGAAACTGAGTGAAATTGAATGGTTGAATCAAAAATGAACGAATGAAGAAAGACGAATGGCTTGAAAAACAAGATGAAAGATCATAAAAAAACGTGAGTGTTGAAAAAGAAATTAATGATCGAGAGATTGTATGAGAGCGTTGAAAGCTGAGTCGGGGTTCGCTTTCAGGTTTTCGGGAGTGTCAAACTCGGACAGATACCCCTGATCCATCACCATGATTCGGGTCGAGTCCATGATCGTGTTCAGACGATGAGCAATCACAATCACTGTCTGTTCTCGGAATTGTTCTCGGATCGTCCGTTGGATCTTCGCATCCGTCTCCACATCCACATTCGCTGTCGCTTCGTCCATCACCACAACGCGGCAGTTGTTCAGAATCGCTCGCCCAAAACACAAAAGTTGTCGTTGACCCGCTGAGAAGTTGCTTCCTCCTTCAGCCACTTGAGAATCAAGGCCCAACGGCAATCCAGCAACAATGTCTCGCATCTCAATCATCTCCAACACTTCCCAGATCCGGTCGTCACTCACTTTCCCTGCAATGTCCATGTTGTATCGGATCGTTCCAGTGAACAGCGTTGGGTCTTGTGGGATGATCCCAACTGAGCGTCGAACTCGATGAATGTCAAGTTTCGAAATGTCAACTCCGTCAATCAGAATTCGCCCGCTGTTCGGCTCTTCGTTCGGGTCCGCATCAACCATGAACCCCGTCTTCATGTCGATCATCTTCGGCGCGTGTTTTGGGTCCAGTTCAACAAGACGGAAGAGGGCAAACAGAAGCGACGACTTCCCTGCTCCTGTCCGGCCACACACTCCAATCTTCTCTCCTCCGCGGATATCGAAGTCCACTCCCTTCAGCACAAACGGAAGACCCGGCCTGTATTTGAACCGCACTTTGTCGAACGTCACGTCTCCTCGCTCCGGCCAGTGCTCAGGAACTTCCAGTTCGTGACCCTTCGCTTCTTGCGGAAGATGAGACGAGTAGAAATCAACTCTTTCAAACGACGTCATCTTCGATTCAAGATCCACTGTCATCGTGATCAGCTGCTGACCCATGTTCGAAAACGACATGCTCGACATCAGCGCAACGGAGAGCATCGAGGTGTCCATGAAGAACCATCCAATCAGGATCACTCCTGCGTACAGAACTGTCGAGATGATTGCTGCATAAAGTGTCGCCCACTTCTGACCCTCGCGGAACAGCATGAACGGAACCGACATTTCGTCATTCACTTTCGCAAACTTCGTCTTCCACTCCGCCTCTCGCCCATAGCTGCGGATCGTCGTCAATCCTGCTCCTGTGATCGTCTCGCTGAAGTGCGAAAGAACTGGAGAACGAGCAATCGATTCCAATCGTTGCAGATTTCGCGAAACACGAGCATAGAATTGAAGGAGAAGCCAATACAGAAGCAGAACTGGAATCCCAATCGCTAAGAACCAAGGTGTGTCGACCGCAATGATCACAATCTGCCCAATCATCACCACCCACAGCGCAACCACTTGAAGAACTCGAGTCAGCAGGAACTGGTCAACTTGCGGAATGTCTCCAGTGAAGCGGTTCAGAATACGACCAAGCGGTGTTGTGTCGAAGAACGACGAAGGACAGTCCATCACGTTGTCCAGAAGCTTGTCGTGATTGATTCGTGCTGAGCGCCCGACTCCAGCTGCCGAGAAGAATCCACGAATGATCAGAAGCACAAAATTCGCAATCGTCAGAAATCCATAAATCCCAATCTTCCACCAGAACGAGATGTTCGTGAATGCTGTCATCGACCCAATCTTCCCCATCCACCACGACGACACGGGGTTGATGGCTTCAACTCCAACCACAAACAAAAGGAACAGAATCACCACACCAAGCGGCATCAGCGTTCGCATGTACTTCACATACGACGAGAACTTGATTCCTCCGGTCGCCTGCTCCTCTTCCGTCAGAATCTGCTTCGCGTTGTTCTCGTCTGTCTCTTCCTCCTTCTTCGCCTCTTTCGCTTTCTGCTTCTTCTTCTCCGCTTTCTTGTCCGATTTGATGATGAACTCGTCGAAGTTCACTCCCTGCTCCCGAATCTCCGAGTACGTTCCTTGCGCAATGATCCGACCATTCTCCAAACAGATCACTTTGTCTGCCCGGTCCAGGAACTGGAGCTGGTTTGTCATCAAAATCACTGTCTTGCCCTTCAGCACCCCGCTGATGCACTCGTCCATCAGATATCGCCCAACATGCGCGTCCACTGCCGACAGAGGATCGTCCAGAATGTAAATGTCTTTGTCCGAGTAGATCGCACGCGCAAGCTGGATTCGAGCCTTCTGGCCTCCACTCATGTTCACCCCCTTCTCTCCAATCGCTGTCTCGTCTCCTGCCGCAAAGATCTTGAAGTCGGGCTCAAGCGCACACACTCGAACTGTGTTCCAATACTTCTCTTCCTCGAATTCCGCGTTGAACACAATGTTCCCTCGAACAGTGTTGTTGTTGATCCAAGGCGTCTGCGGGCAATACGTGATCTTCCCATCAACCTTCACTGATCCCGAAAGTCGCTCAATGTCTCCAACAATCGCCGATCCAAGTGACGACTTTCCGCTTCCCACTTCTCCGACAACCATCGTCAGCGATCCTTTCCAAACTGTGAACGACACATCTTGAAGTGTCGGCCCATCCGAGTTCGATGTTGTGCTGAACGCTGACGACGATCGAGATGGTGAGATCGACGGTGTGGTCGGAGGGTTGATGGTGTTGGAGCCTGTTTCGTCTTGTCGATTCGCTTCTTCTGACGCATCCTCTCCATTCACTGCATTCTGGAAGATATGAACGTCCTCAGCTTGTTTTGTGGTTGGCTCGTCGGGTGATGAAGAATATGATGTCTGCACATTTGCTGAATTGGGTTCGCTGTTCAACGATGTTGGTGTGCTCGCAGATGGCGGGTCTTCTGAGGATGGCGATGAAGTGTTGTCTTGTTTTCGCAATGCTGACGCCAATTTCGCTTCTTTCTTTCGTTTTTCTGCTTCTTCTTTCATTGCTGTTTCTTCTGCTTCTGTCAGAGGCAATTCTGGTGCTGCTCCCCATTTGAACTCTCCATTCAGAACCTCCACTGCAACTTCGGGATCGTTCGGTCTCGATTCTTCTCCAGTCGGAGCATCTTCCATTTCGGGAAGATACAGAAACTGTCCAATTCGACCAATGCTGATTCGGATCATCATTCCAGCCTCAATGAACATCGGCAGCATCATCGTCGGCATCGTCATCATCATCAGGAACCCCATGTTCGGCATCACAACTGCTGCAAAGTTCGTTGGGTCGTCGCTGTACACGGCACAATAAACTGCAAACGTCGCAATGTTGATTGTCGTCTGCGAGATGTGCATGATCGTGAACACCAGTTGGAACAGGAACGTCTGCATCTTGATTGTGTGGATCTGGAGCGTTCGTGGTTTGTTGATCGTCGCCTTGAACACGTCTTCAAGGCCAGAGTACTTCACAACGCGGATTCCTTGGAACGTCTCGTTTGTGATTTTGTTCCGCTGATCGTTGTATTGCATGTACGCCTTGATATACTTCATGAAACTCCCGATGATCCCAAAGTTCGGCAACATGATCAGAATCGACACAACCAACGGAACAACCACAATCCATTTGAAGTCCAGAATCAGGAAGATCAAAGGGACGATGAGATAGAATGGGATGGTGAGCAGCATGAAGAACATCGGCAGCATCTCGGCCACTTCGCGGGAGTCTGTTGAGACGAGAGAGAGGATTCGACCAGTGTCTGCAGAGCCTGCGGACGCCATGTTCTTGATTTTGAACGCTTTGTCGTACATCGCACAGACAACTGATGATCGAACTCGCGACGCCAGATGAAGCAGCATGCGGTTGGAAAGCGCGTCGAGAACGCCAATCACTGTCGGAGCAACGATGAGCCAGATTCCAAAGAAGTACGGGAACTTGTTCGATCCGAGCACGCCTCCCGACTGCTTCCAGAACTCCTTGTCGACGATCGCTGTCAGCACTCCCTTCGACATGTACGGCTGGATCACTTCAATCAGCGTTCTGTGGAGAAGGACGATGAAAGAGCAGAACGAACAAACTGGACGATGAGGGTGATGGTACCAACTGCGGTGAAGTACGAAGACTGAGTTCGAACCAGCATTCGCAAGAGACCAGGGCGCTTTGGAGGCTTCGTTTTCGATCTGGAAGAGAGGAATCGACAATCACAGAAAAACAGATGAGAAAGATCTTGGATGATGGAAAGAAGCCAACAAAGCCAAAAGAGAAGGTCTCAATCAGCGCACAGGCGCGCGTCGAGTCTGTCTTCGCACCCAAACACACTCTGGATTCAGCAAAAGTTCGTTCTTGTGCGAGCGAACTTCACTGTCGTATTTCTCAAACGATGGACGGAATTTCGTCATGAATCGTTGTGTTGCTGGCTTTGCTGCATCGTTTTTGTGCACAGTGGGCATGTCATCGTCCATCAGAGGGTGGCATGTGCAGACGTAAGGGAAGATGAAACACATGAACCAGTTCGCCAGCCATACGTATCGCTCTTCTTCGTTTTGTTTCCTTTTGATTTCAACCTTCGGCTTCTCTTCTGCCTTTTCAGGCATGTTTTGCATCGATGATGGTGATGGTGATACCATATTTGAGGGAGCTTCTTCCGGGGAATTCTTCATCGGAATAGAAGGTTCCACTTGAGATCGGGAGAAGAAAGTGACCTCGTTTGAGTCGCTTTGAACTACAGTTTCAGTTGAGGTGGTCTGTGTGTCAGTATTCATCGAATGAAAATTGAGTGCCCATAATGAATGACAATTCGATTTGTCCGTAACAGAAACAGCATGATTGTCTGCTAAAGTTGACTAAATCGTGATGCAATAATTTCGAAGTAGCGAGTTTAATATCTCCATACGTCTTCCCATGTTTCAAGAGTCGTAAAAGACGGGATCAAAAAAGGATTGATTATGTCTCTCAATTGCGAGAACTCAGGAGAATAGAATCATGTAGATGCAGAATAAAATGTAGAAAACCAGGTTGAGTTTTAAAAAAACCACAGTTCTCCAAGTCGCTCTGAGAAAAGCGGGATTGAATTGTTGTTCGTCTCAAACGATAATTCCAAGAGGAGTATCAGGACTCCACGATACAGGGGAGCAAAGCGAGTCATAAAAGATTCCAGTATCGATGTCGATGCCACTTTTGAGAGGAGTTGGTTCGCCAAATGGTTGTTGAGATTGTAACTTTCTGTATAGGCGATCAACGGAAATGTTTCGCGAATTGAAGCACATACAAGAGGACAGTTGCACAGATTCACCAAGCTGAACGAGTATCGATCCTTCATTGTTCATATGGACAGAATGAGTTTCACATTCGAAGAATCTATCTTTGGGATGCAATTCAGATAAAATGTCCGGTACTACTGCAGAATACACGAATTGAAGGGAGTTTGGCAGTTTTCTCGGTCTCCAGATCATGGTTTGCAGAGAAAGAGGAAGCCGAGAATCGGATCGTTCGGAACGGGCTTCGGTCTCCAGAAGGAAACACGTAAAAAGATTGAATGTTGTCTGAAATCACATCAAAACATGGCTAGTTTAAGAAACGTTCCCTTCAGTGATTCGGAGTAAACTAGTTCTGTGTCGGTAGAATTGAGAAATTGAAGTAAGGGACAACCAGATTTCCTGATGACCTCCTTCGCGCACGGTTACTGAACCCATTCCGAAAGAAACCCTCAAATAAATTCAGGTGTTCGTCATTCATCATCCCACTCTCTTTCTCTCCACACATTTGCATCCAAGACTCTCAACAAACTGTCAAACTCCCAACAGTCCTCGTCAAAATGAAAGATAATGTCTGTGAGAGGGAACAATTGTTCCACAAAATCACTATATCCTTCTTCATGGCGACTTCTCATCATAACCATGAAAGAGATCCTTCTCCTTCGGAAGGTGCGATTGAATGCGCACAAATGATGGACAAGAGATGTGAGGTGATGTTCTCGTTCATATGATCGGATCAGAGCCTGATGGAATCCGCGTTTTTCCACGAAATCCGAAAGAGAAGGTGAGACAGATTCTAAATTCAGAACATAGAACAAGAACTCCACCACTTCCTTGTTCCATGCCTCATCGTCGGTCGGAAACGAGTTGAGCGTTGAGATGATGACTGGTGTACAGGGTGTCAGCAACTTGTCCCATATGCTCTGCACGTGTGGGTGACTGGAGTGACCGGAAGAGAGCGACAGTGGCTGAGAGAGTTCAGTACGGTAGCGATACAGGCAGTGAGGGATGTAGAGTAGAACAGTTCTGTGAAAGAGGGCGATGGCATTTCTCTTTTGTTCTTCATCTTCGTTGTCTTTCAGTAACTCAGACTGCGAATGGAAGTGTTTGAGAATGTTGACAATGAAGTCGGCTTCGGTGAAGTCTCTGACGAATATGTGATTGTCATGAGTAATGATCCGTTTCACGACAAGAGACGCAGCATCGCGGATGAAACTGTTTGGAGAAAGAAGGAGAGGTGGAAGCGAAGAAGCAGCAGTTTGAACGAATTTCGAGTTTGGGATGATCCAGAATCGATGGGGATCAGAGTCGGAAACATTACCCACATCGGCAGGATCGATGCCGAGTGATTTGAGGAGAAGATGGATGGAAGACAGGACTGGTTGTGGCGGGGAGGGGTGAGCGAGGATGAACGAAGAGAGAGATGACAGGGCAATGTCGGCGTCTTCCGTCGATGGTGCCCAGAACACGTTCATCTTCAGGAACGCTGGGACATCTGTGATATCATCTCCGCACACAAGTTCAATCGCCTCCCTCCGAACATCCTCCCACACTCCTTCAAAAAAATAAGTCGTCGCTGGATGATCGAACGGTGTTTCCAAGTATGACAAGTGTAGAAGTTCATACGATGAGCGGGCTTGATGGACGAGAGATGGCCGAGCGGGCACAAACACAGATTCCAGAACGCGAGTCCGAAGAGCTTCTAACAACTGTTCGTTTTTTGAGTCGGGGTATTCAAAACTTGGCCTTTTGGGCATGTGGTGAACAAATCGATGCACAATCCAACAAATAAAGTCGTGAAATCGATGTTTGTGTTCAGAATGTGGAATTCCAAGCTGATGAGCTGTGTCGACAAGCTCAGCCACAAACCCGTTCTTCGCGAGATTGTCCAGGTTCCAAACATTGTACGGGAAGACACTGTCAAACAAATGAGTCGTGACCATCCGAACATCACAGCTTGAAGAGACGGACGAGAGAA
Source organism: Blattamonas nauphoetae (assembly GCA_033064195.1). Taxonomy (NCBI): domain Eukaryota; phylum Preaxostyla; order Oxymonadida; genus Blattamonas; species Blattamonas nauphoetae. Next base: position 27,101 of record JARBJD010000303.1, read on the forward strand.
CGAAGAGCTTTGCCATCGACGAGAAGAGGTCAGTTCCTGCTTCGATGTGGGTGCGGATGTTGCTGTGGAGTGTGCAGAAATGATGTTGGAAAGTGACGATGAATATGACGAAGTCAACAACTTGTGAAGGCGAGGGGGTTGGTCTGGATTGGAGGAAGACATTAGCTGAGTCCAACAGTGGAACAAGGTCTGAAGGGGTCATGGCAGAGTGGAGAGGAGTGGTGACGAAAAGAGGAACTGGTCCGTCTTCCACAAACCCCTCGTTCCTTCTCTCCTCTCGCACTTGCTGCATCACATCAGAGATGAATGTGATTAGAAGATCAGTGTAACAAGCATTGTAGACTGAAATTCGAAGAAAGAAGAGAACTGGGAAGTATTCAATGACATCTTCCATGATATTTTCGTCTGACATGTAAAAGTATGAATCAAATCGATGTCTCTGTCGGATCTGAGATATGCTGGATGAGAAAGTTGTGGGATTTTTGAGATGAGCAACGAGAAATGGGCGAAGAGGGGTGAAGAGGTTGCGATCGAGGAATCGGGGGTCAGGACGAGGGCCTTCTGGATTGTACCAAGGAAAGGAGATGAAATGGGTGACGAGCAATTTGGCGAGGACAAAGAAGAAGGATTCGTGAAGAGGGTGGGAGAGGGGAGTGGAGAGAAGAGTGGGCATATCCAGAGCGGAGAAAATCGAAGGAATAATTCCACGTTTCAACAAATCGAATCCACTGTCTGAGGAGAGGTAGGGCCACTCAGCCAACATAATGTTGAAAACAGCAGTGGTGAGGGGTGGATCACGGATGGACAGTAAGACATGCCACGCTGTTCCAAGATTGAATGTGAGACCATTGCGTCGATTAACGGGAAGGAAAAAGCGAGGCTTTGGCAGGCGGAGGTGATTGGTACACAGTCGCTGATGGATTTGCGAGAAAATGAGAACAATTCGTTCGAGAATATCACAGGTGAGATGGCTCCTGTCGCGAAGAAAAGCTGATATTTTGGCAAAACAGTTGCGGATTTCATCGTCTGAAGGATAATATCTTCCGATATCGACGTCCAGGAACGATGGGAGAGTTGGTATTGTTGAGGGACGAACAGGACTCTTAGAATGTGAATTACTTGATTGGAAGACATAATATGAAGATGATGAGGATGAGGGGTCAATCGAAATGAGCTTTGAGATCATCTGTTAAGAGAAAAAACGAAGTCGAAATTGTGAGAATCAGGAAGAGTCGAGTGAAGAAAGACCATTGATAAAAATGGGAGAAATGAAGAATATAGAAAGTAAACAATAAAATAAATGATAAAAGAAAGATACAGCGTGAATCAGCAGGTCTGAAAAGAATGATGATGGTTTGCAGATTTTGATCTTTGTTTTTCGTGCCTGGATCACAACCATGATTCACACACCGAGTTTTTTCAACTTGGGTCAAGCATCAAAGGGAATCTGTCTCCCTGGAACACCTTTGCACTCATTTTCTCAGGTGATCCACATTCAACGAGCTAACGCTCAGATTCGAACGTCATCGGAGTTCTTTTCAAATCAAGACGAGGTTGCTCATCGATTTGCACTTGTTTTTCGAGAAAACGACGATGAAATGTTCTCAAGGCACTCTCACTCCACAGATGGAATCTCAATTCATTTAGAACCAGCCCAATACAAGACGATATTGAACAGATATACCTGGGCACTGGAGCATGTGAACGAATATGTTCTGTGTGAAGATCCACTCGATGCACTTTCTGCCGAAATTTTAGACTTCACGCAATTCATGTCACCCACATTGGCGGAATATCTATTCCGTCGACAGATCGTTGACAGGATCTCGGGGATTGTTCATTCGATCTCAAAGAAAGGGGAGGTCCATGTATATGGGAGCTGTTCGACAGGCCTCTTCCTCCCTCAAGCCGATATCGATCTGACGATATTAGGTCTTCCGAATGGACTCCCATCATTCTTTGTTCGGCAACCGATTTCACTTGACGTTCCGTCACTTTCATTCAGTTCGACGCTATCAATGAAACAGCCATCACAAATCCTGAACCCAGGCGGATTGACACTAAGTGGAGTGAATCTCTTCCATTTAACAGCATCCAATCTTCCATATGCATCGTTGCATCCACAGTTCCAAATGATCTGTGGTCAGAATGCAACAATGACCCTTCATCAACTCCATGGGAAGATTCTTTCAGAAGCGAGCACATCCGAAACATTGTTCCTTCCAAACGCAAAAGTGCCTGTGTTGAAGCATATTGATAAATCGAGCCGCTGGAACATCGATATCTCGTTGAATGGGATGAATGGAATCATCAATTCTTTCATCGTCAGAGATTTTCTCTATGCTGACCATAAGCCCCATCCTGCAGCCCAAATTCCACTGAATATCCCAGAAATCAGCACGGACGCCGATGGCTCGATAATATTTGTTCCTCAAGCGAAACACATCTCGTCCGATATTTCTGACTCACCAACCATGGTCTCAGACGTCCTTCTTGGAACAAACTCCCATATTCAGGAAGAAAGGAACATGAAAAGGAGAAAAACGAAAGGATATTCCACAAAGGAGTTGTACAAACACATTAGACCTCTGATCATTGTTTTGAAGAGCTATTTGATGAAGGAACGGCTCTCAGAGACGTATCATGGTGGAATGGGAAGCTACCTTCTCTCTCTTCTTGTTATCTCGCATTTACAGATGTTTAAGCGGAACTATCAATCTGCGCAAAACTCGCCGCAAGATCCGTTCCCATCATCAGAAGCACCGTCATTAGGTCGTCTTTTAATAACATTTTTCCATCTTTACGGCCTCCAATTTGATTACCTCCGAAATGGAATCTCAATTCGCAACAACGGATTCTATTTCAACAAAGAAGAATGGAGGGAAGGCATCTTCAACCCCGCCCTTCCCTCGCCAGCAAACTCAGCTCGGCCGACCACCGATTTCTTCCCCGAGCGCACCACCAGCCGCACAGGCACTCCAATCTCGCGAAATGGTGCTGAAACTCCGACCTCAATCGTGACACTGGGAAGCTATTTGGGAAATGAGAAAGAAAACAGATTGTGCGTGGAAGATCCACAGAGACCAGATTTTGATGTTGGGAGGGGATGTTTCCAATTTGTGGAGGTCAGGGCAGCGTTTGAACGGGCGTATTTGGCACTTTCGACGGGGTTTGTGCTGCATCGGAGAGTGTGGGAGTGCATTGGGGAGGAGAGGAAGAAGCGGAAAGAGAGGGGGATCGGAAGGAAGGATGATTCACGCGAGGAGGAGAAAACAGAGAAGAACACAAAAGAGCAAGAGGAGGAAGGGATGAGAGAGAGTCAAGACAACAGCGTGATTGACATGGTCACCACTCCCCCACCAACCAAATCCTTCACCACACATTCCTTCAACATCGCCTCCAAATCGCCCTCCCTGACAGACTGGCAAGTGAGCGGGTCAGAGCGAGTCTCGCTTGATGTCCAGCTTCGTCCCACGCTGCTCGGAAGGATTCTGCAGGTTGACGTGAAGTTTCGAGATTGGCGAGACAAGCTTAACACAACTCTGATGAAGAAGATGAAGGCCGAATGGCTGCAAAACGAGGACTCTCTTGAAGAAAGAATGGAAGACGTTCATGCAAACCCGATTCCGAAATCGACTTCATCCCTCTCCATCTCCACTGTTCCCGTCTCGCCGTCCCCAACTCATCTTTCATCCCCGCCACCAGCCCCATCCCCCATCCCTTCCTCTTTCACGTCTTACCTGGACTCTCTCATCGTCTCTATCCAAAACTCTCAATTCGAGTGGGAATTACAGAACGCAGATGTGCTCTTCGCTGATTTCTTCGTCTCGTGCACAGCAGCCCCATCCGTACTCCCGCAGTGCTTCATCTCGAACTCGATTGGAGTGTCGGAAGCTCGTCCTGTTCTGACGCCACAAGAAGCCTTCGACGAGTTGAGGGGAGTTCGAGACGAGATGATTGAGATGGAGGCGAGGGAAGACGAGGAAGAGGAAAGGAAGAGGGAGAAGAGAAAGAAAGGGAGAGTCCTGGACGACGAAGAGAGTGACCCCATTTCTGACCAAACAGCGAATCATTTCACGTCGTACGTGCCCCGTTTCAGTACGTCCCCCAATCCGTACTCGCTCCTCAACTCGTCCCCACACCCACTCCCACCTTCCTTTGCAGCTTCCCATTCACCAAACTCGTTCACAACAGGCCTGGCTCCATCGGCTCCTCTCCCAGCTCACTCGTTCTCCTCTCTCCTTCTCGTCAAGCATCCAGTTCTCTCTCCGCTCCTCTCCACTCTCATCACAAACTCTGCCAATGTCGTCCAACAGGCACCATCGACGTCACACACACCGACGCTCCCTCGCTCGAGAACTCCGACTACCGAACCGCCCATCAGCACAACTCCAACATTCTCGTATCCGCTCCATTTTATGAGCCAGTTCTCGCCGTCGATGGAGAGGAAGCAACCGCCAGTGAAGTCGGTGCTGAATCCAGCGACACAGCCATTCAGACCCCGAATGAGTGTGAAGAAGGAGGAAGGGAAGAAGGTGGTGAAAGAGGAGAAGTCGCCTGAGAAAGAGAAGAAGCAGAAGGAAGACGAACTGAAGTCGAAAGAAGCAGAACAGAAACTGGATGAGACCCGATCGGCACTCCAACCACTCGAACCGGAACAAACCTCCCACTTCACTCCACTCAAACCCAAAGCTCAACCCTCCATCTCTCCCACTCTCCAGCCACAACCCTATCGGCCTGGGGATGCACACGTTCCAACGTCACCTTCGGAGCCAACACCAAAACAACACATGACACCGATCGCTAAACCCTCCCCACAGATGATTCCATTCGACTCGTCTCAGCCATTCTTCACTGATCAGGACTCGATTCTGGCGACAGCACTGAGCCATCACTCACCAACACTATTTGCTCCTCCTAGCGATCGGCCAGAACTGCCTCTGTTCTCGCTGGAAGAGAGAAACCAGACGTCGCCTGTGCCAGGCACCAGTCCCACACCGTCTCCAACACCAGGCTTCCCACTCACCTCACTCGCTCCTCAGTTGTATTCGCAGGATGACACACCGAAGGCAGAGAGGATGAGTGGGAAGGAGAAGATGGAGCAAGTTGTGACGATTCAGAAGAACGCGAAATTAACACAGACTGAGCAGGCGAGCAAGGAACATGCATCCACTGTCTCTGAGGATGGATTGGCACAGTCAGTGACTCCAGATCGAACATCCACCCCCGAACAAGACTCGAATCAACAAGAAACAAGCCCTCTTGAGTTTGACAGACAAATCTCGATGCGCCTCTCTCGGACAGCTGAAGGAAGTTCAGAAGTGAAGGTTCGGATTGAGATTGAAGAGACATCAGCGTTTTCGAGTTTGGAGGAGATGCAGGCGGCGATTCTGAGAGAAATGGAGGGGACGGGATTCGAAGGAGATTTCGAGATCGAGTTTGCCGAAGAAGAGGAGGAGGAAAGCGAGGATGCGGCTGGAGATGGAAGGGATGGGGAAGAGGGAGAGGAGAGGCAGGAAGGAACGGAGGGACAAGAAGATGTGGACTCAACGAAGAAGAGCGATATGCCTTGAACGCCTTCTCTGTGATTCTGCATGTGTATCTTTATTTTCAGCCAATCGACAAAGAATCGATGATTTGAAACGTAATCATTGATATTTTCTTCTTTGAAAGTATCTTGCAACCTCGTTCTTGTTTTCCTGAAGGAAGATTAAGACTCTTTGAGAATCGCGACTCGTCGTTTCTCCATTATTCACTTCACTTTGGATCTGAATCTCGATGAAACACCTGCGGAGAAAAGTCAGGAACAGACAAAATCTGAATCAGGATATGTATCCTCGAATACAACTCTGGATCTATTTGTGCCCCTGCTTGAGACGGGAGATGAAGAGTCCTTGACGAGGGTGTTGACGAAATGTTTGCAAAGCACGCGTTTCGTCATCTGATAAGTTACTCTTGCCACCGAGCATGAAGCGAAGTCGTTTCAATGAATAATGATCTCCACTCTCATAATGGGCGGCTTGGAAATGCTACGAACGATTCGTCAGAAAATGAAACTGATTGGTGAACAATAAACTGTGAAAAATACAACGATCAAGTAGTGAAAAGAAAAAATCTATTTTGAAGAGAACGGAAAGGACCAATATATGAGAATGAGAGAGAAAAGTTGAAAGATTTGTTTTTGGCGAATATATTGAGAAATCGGTAACGAATTAAAAAACGGCAAGGAAAAGCTCCTTAAAAGTTGTGTGGAATTTCGACCATCGATAGATATCGGGTGTTAGCGCAACAACGAGTGTGAGGAACGCCTGTCACCAGCAGAATGGTCTGATCGGATCGATCGTCACAGCCAAAATCCACTCATCTCATCATTCCCATGGAATCACTCCATGATTTCATCAAGGAACTAGTTTGGTCAACACCAATCGGTATCATTCGTTACTCTGCTATTTTTTAAATCAATAAATGAAAACATTCTTTATGAAGATTGATGTCGATCTTCTGATATAATATTTCCTGATATTATCATCACCTATCCTCATTACCGTATTTTTTACTCGTCCACTTTTAGGATGGAACATGATTGGACATGCCGATGCTGAAGGCTCTCCGGACAACTTAATGTCCTTCCAAATCACTCAAGTCCTTCTTCTAGCGTCTCCTTATGAGCTTTTCTTGATGGAGGATGAAGGTATTTCCTCATTCTTTCCTTATCTCCATCAAGTTGACCCATCGATGCCGTCTCCATCAGGAAATGCTGAAGTGGTCATTCAATCATCACCATTCATCACCCGTGTATCAACATTGGCGCAGGCTGAAGAAGCTGTGAAGAAAAGGCATTTCGACATGATTGTAACACTAAGTCAGTTCAATGACGATGGGATGATAAAAACTGTTTGACCCGCTCTCAAACTCTCTTCCATTTCCTCTTTTTGTGATTTCTCTCTCCGTTCTTTTCCATTTATCTGGTACACCATTCTTCAATCTTTCGTCCAGGTTTCAACACTACGCCAACTCGCAGGTCCCTCAGTCCCTCTGTTTCCACTCTGTACCACCCTTCTCCCAGAGGTCACATCTTTTCCACCTCCAGCAACTGGAAACCAACCGAAACAAGACCCGAATGTATCGTCAGTCCTTCCTTCATCGTCACCACCTCTCCTCTCGTCTCCATTTGATGTGCAATCGACAAATTCCCCAGTGCCATCTTTTCCACCACATGCTCACCTCGAATCTCATCAACCAGCATCCCAACAAACACCTTCCAATCCTCTCCGGCCTTATCTCGCTCACACTCCTGAAATCGGTCCGTTGGCAATTCCCTCTGTCTGGAAATGGAATGGCTCTGCCCTTATCTTCAGTACTTTGATGAAAATGGTTGAGGACGCGCACAATGTTCAAGATGATGTCACACTCGGATCGAGTGTGATAGTCTATGTCGAACACAATCCCACATTTTACTCATTTCTCATCCCGTATATCTACCAACTCCTCGAAAAGAGAGATCAACCTCCTCCTTCAAGACAGGCAGAAATCTCGACGCAGCATTCAGTCTTCACACAGGCCGCTCGCCCCAAGATAATTCATTGCTATACTTTTGAAGAAGCAGTGAGTGTTATTTTACAGTATCGTCATGCGATTCTGGGACTTATTTGCGATAAACACATCGTCTGTTCAAATCCTGCAAATGCTCGCGATCCTCCTCCACACGATACCTCCACCTTCCCTCTCCATTCCATGCATCCCATGCGTTTTGGGGGTGGTTTTGAACTTCGTCAACTCCTTAAGGGCCTTGGTTCAAGCCTATTTCTCACCAGTGACAATCAACCACCAATGTCACCATTCCCATACGATCGATATCTCCTTCCACCTCGCCGCTCAACGCCTTCCACACCGAGCTCAGGAAAGAGAATGCTAAATGGTTCCCAACAACTGGTTGGAGGAGGCCAGCCTGTTGGAAGTCCAACGCTCGGATACTACCCACTCCCATCATCATCTCCAGGCCTAACCCCTACCCAGTCCGTCCCATCAACCAAACCACTGTTTTCACTTCCTTCATACACTCCAACCATTCACTGGCTCTCCAAACGATCCCAGCATCTCAAAACGTATGTCTCCCGCTTCCTCCTCGTCCACTGCGGGCTTGGCCCATTTGTATTCTGTGACCCAATGACGAGAGTCATGCTGGAGTCTGCTTACACAATGGACGACCTCTTCACGCAGATTCAGAAGATGCCCGCAGATTGTGTCCGATTCCACTCCGTCCGGAACGATTTCTCGAAATGGCTGTTTGCGCACGGTGAGGGAGGACTGAGTCTGATCCTCCGTTCATTCAACGCAGAATCGAAGGAGTTTGAAGCACCAACGGCAGCGGAGAGAAGCAAGAAAATGTGGGAGTTCCTTCAGTCGGCCTATGCCATCTACCGCACTCGCCACACGATGGGCATCGCTCGCCCTTTCTCCCAATCCATCCTCGACACCGAATCCTCCTTCTTTATCAAAGTCGGAAGCGGGTCGCTTGGAGGAAAAGCTCGTGGGCTGCTGTTCCTCGAGAGGCTGCTCGCCATCCGAAGGCACCACTTCGCAGGATACAACGTCCGACTCCCCAAAACCCTCGTTCTCGCGTCGGGCTGTTTTGAGGAGTTTGTGGGAGACAACGAGCTGTGGGTGTTGGTCGGAGAAAGGAAGACGAGGAGGGCGAGGGAGGACGACGAAGGAGAGAAGAGAATGCGGAATGAAATCTCGATGGTCACCGACGAGGAGATCGCGTCTCGCTTTCTGGCTGGAACGATGTCACCCACACTCGTCGAGCAGATCCGGGCTTTCATGCTCTCCCTCCACACTCCCATCGCTGTCCGCTCGTCCGGTCTTTTGGAAGACTCTCGCCACCAGCCACTCGCTGGCATCTACGCCACGCACATGGTCCCCAATTCGGTGCATGCGGAGGAAGAGTTCCGATTGGAGCAGCTCGTGTCAGCAATCAAACTTGTCTGGGCGTCGACCTTCTTCAGAAACGCGAGGGACTACCTGTCAGTTGTGGGGCTGTCGCCGAGTGACGAGAGGATGAGTGTTGTCCTTCAGGAAGTGATCGGCCAGCCGCACAACGAGAAGAGGTTCTATCCCGACGTGTCAGGCGTCGTGCAGTCTGTCAACTTCTACGCAATCGAAGGAATGAAGCCCTCTGACGGACTCTGCACCATCGCTCTCGGTCTGGGCAAGACTGTCGTCGACGGAGGTTCATGCTACAGATTTAGTTTGGGCCGGCCGGAAGTGAGCTACCTCTTCGGCGTGCAGGACTACATGCAGAAGACGCAGAAGGAGTTCTTTGCGGTGGATGTGGAGGGGAAGGGGGTCATCCCGTCTATCGACGAAGGCATCAATCTGCAGAAGTGCAAGTTGGACCTGGCTGAGGAGGACGGGACACTGTCCATGATCGGAAGTGTGTATGACATGGAGGACGGCAGGATCAACGACTTCATCTCTGGCGATCCGTACCGCTGCCCTCGTCTCGTCACGTTCAGCAGGCTGCTGAAGATGGCAGGGAAGATCACAAACGCCGCGCAGATCAACGAGTTCTCGACTTCACTGAGCAACCTCACAGTGTCACAGAGCACGAATTGTGTTGCCACGCCACACGCATCCTTCTCCATCTGCAACCAGCACGACGTTGAGAAGACCATCAACGAGCTGAACACATCCGCTCGAGCTGTCTGGAACGGAGACGGTGCTTCTCTGCCCAACACTTCTCAGGCGTCGATCCCGCCCATTCAGAAGGCCGACTTCGCGCGGTTCAAACAGGCACGATCGAAATCATACACTCTGCCGCTTCCGTCCATCCTCACCAGCGTCATGAAGATTGCTGAGTGGGGAATGGCTGGTCCGGTGGAGATGGAATTCGCAGCGAATCTCAGCACATCTCCCGCTGAACTTGTCCTCCTCCAGCTTCGGCCGATGCTTGGCCCGGGTGGAGGAAGCGACAGCGAGCAGATCAAAAAGATCATCGACACAGCAGACTCTCGCGTGGTGTGTGCCCGCTCCTCGACCGCTCTCGGAAATGGCGTTGTCGAAGGGATCCGCGAAATCGTATTTGTGAAGCGAGACAAGTTCGACAAGATGAAGACAGTGGAGATTGCAGCAGAATTCGCCAAGTTGAACAGGCAGTTCATCAGCCACAACAACACGCCGTACGTTGCGATTGGGGTGGGTCGATGGGGCACGTCCTCGCCCACACTTGGCATCCCACTCGACTGGCCTCAGATCTGCGGAGCTCGCGTGCTGATCGAAACCGGCTTCTCAGACTTCCACATCGAACCCTCGCTCGGAACACACTTTATGCACAACGTGATGGGACTGCGGATTCCGTTCTTGTTCATCCCGCCCAGCGACGCACGAGGGGCGACAAAGAACGAGTGTCTGGATTGGGACTGGCTGGAGTCGCTGCCTGTGATGGAGGAAGGGGAGTTCGTCCGCTGGAGCAGAGTGGAGGGAGGAGTTGGAGTGATGGTTGATGGAGAGACACGGCGAGGGTTGGTGGTGAAGCAAGAAGGGGGTGTTGGCGTGTTTGGAATGACAAACCAGTTCACAGAGGACAAGGAGCAGAGTGAAGAGGACGATTCTTGCGGAGATGTCGATCAGTTCTCGTTTGGAGACGTGCACGAGATCATGGAACGGGATTCGGAGAGTCCGATGAACGATCTGTCTTCACTCGATGAGAGCGAGATGCTGCAAGACAGGCCACATCTCGGAACGGGACCCCTCTCATTTGGAGGAGAAAGAGATATGCAGGGAGCAAGTCAAGCCGATTCGTTTAATCTGATTGGTCAGACATTCCAGAGACCAACACTCAACACGACGTCATTCTTGTTCATGTCCAATTCCGATCCTAATGATCCGTTCGCCCTATCGAACTTTATCAAAGATGAATAATTTATTTTTCCGTTTATCATTTTATTGCCTCTAGTCTTTTGTCATCTTCTATCAATTCACGACTCTTTTTTTATTCTTTTTTCTAACCTGAAACGGGCCACAAAACGACCTGACATCCAAGAATGAGCAAAATTTCACAATACGATGCCGTAATTCGGTAGAGAACTTGAAATGGGAAAAGGTTGAACCTTCAAAGTAAAATTAACGACGGCGATTTCTCCCAAACATGCTCATTCCTCCCATACCTCCCATGCCGCCAAAGAAGCTTCCCAGGCCACCTAACATATCCATCCCACCAAAGCCACCGCCGAACCCTCCTCTGCGGCCGTGATCTCCGTGTCGGTGTTCCAAGGCTAAATGGAGAATAACATAAGAAATAAGACAAACCGTCACGTTGACGACGTCTTTGCATTTCTGTTTCGGCGATTTTGAAGTTGGTGATCATCTCCCGTTCATGCTCCCTGAGAGCGACGAGCCGAGTGAGGGCGAGGATGGCTGCACTGTCGTTCAATTCAGATAAATAAGCAATGTTCAATTCAGAGTCTCCATGGAAAGAATGTTCATCTGACTCTTTTGGGAGGCTTCTGGCTGTTGAATTGATGCGTCTGAGGATACGTTGTTTGTGGAGCTCAGAATCAAGATCTGGAACAGTAAATGATGAAAGAAAAAAGACCATCAATTTGCATTGCTGATCCAGCAGCTTGGGGGACTGCTGAGATGGTCTCGAACTGCTCCAAGAAGGCGATGATAGTTGTGATTCGATCATTCAAGAGTCGAACAGTATCTTGGAGAATCTCCAATCCATGTGTATACTGAGCATGTGCCCCAGAATTTTCACCAGGGAGAAGACGAGAGATTGTGTCCATGGAGATACTCTCAGGTTTTAGCATATCAAGGTTGAATGTTGAGGGAACAGCGATATTGTCCTGATGATCTCAAAAAAAGGAAAAATGGACACACATTAATTGTATAAATCGTGAGAGGTTCTTCTGTCTTGTTTGGGCGGTCATTATAGACGACTAAAATTAGTTCATGTTTTGTCGTTTCCGAGAGAAGGTTGTGGAGATTGATAATGTCAGGAGTCACTGCACTAGCTACACAATACCATCCGATGATGGAATAGTTTGGAAATGTTTCCTTCACTTGGAGTGAACGTTGAGTGAGGAGATCTTCCTTGATGACTCCATCCTTATAAAGGACTTCGAATGAATCCTGAAGATCTACACGAGTTCCAACGTGTGTTCCCATAATACATCCAATCGTGACATCGCTCAATATCTCCCCTCTGTGATTTTTGGCTCTGTTGTAGTGATCAGAGATGTTCAGAGGAACAAGAGGATGTAAGACAAATTCCATCTAGCAGAAAAAAAGATGAACAACGCAGAAGAAGTGGGGAGAGCAATAAAATGGATGAATCGTGAGAGAAACCTGTGTGAATATTTTGCTGTGGGTTGAAGACTCACTTCCGTCGTCCTATCTCTCGTATTATGGTGGAAATTCACGATAAATGTTTCAAAAACATGGGATATTGTGAGATTGAGTGACCGATAAATGGACAAATAAGGGTTTTGTGTGAGAATGCACGAAAAGTGAACGGAACAGAGAAAACGAATCTTAGTTGAAGATGGGGACATTGAAGAGCGCGGCAGCATCAACAACATGTCTGTTTTCATCAAGTTTTGCGATTTGCTCCATCTCAGCAGGTGTGAGTTCAAAATCAAAGATCGAGATGTTTTCGATGATTCTTTCCTTTCGAGTGCTTTTCGGAATGATTGAAATGTTCTGTGATCGCTGAATTTGCCAACGGAGAGCAACTTGCGCAGCACTTTTGTTGTGTTTCTTCCCAATCTCCACCAACACCGGATGAGTGCTCGCATTTACTTCTGCATGACTACCTCCAGAGCGTCCAAGTGGAGAGTAGGCTGTCAGATGCACACCAATTCGCTCGCAGAACGAGACAAGTTTGGGCTGTTGGCAGAACGGGTGCAGTTCCACTTGATTCACCGCAGGAATGATCTTGCATCCACAATACAGTTCATAGAGGAGGGCAACAGGGGTGTTAGAAACACCAATTGCCTTCACAAGACCTTTCTCGTACAGTTCTTCCATTGCCTTCCACGTGGCAGACAAAGGAACTCTTTCAGTCTTTCTAAAACCTTGTTCATCCTTCGGAAAATCTCCTTCGCCAACGGGCATTGCAAATGGCCAATGAACGAGGTATAGATCGAGATAGTCAAGTTGGAGATTTTTCAGTGTCTGTTGATAAGCAGGGAGCACTAATTCTGGTCGATGAACGGTACACCACAACTAGGAAAATGATATAATTGTGATGAATACCTTTGACGTGATGAACAAGTCCTCGCGCTTTGCTTTTCCGGAATCAAAAATGTGTTTGAATGCTGAGACTATGAAAGACTGAAAGATTGAAAAACCTCGCCCAACTTGTTCTTCATTCCCATATGCATATGCGAGATCAAAACTTCGATACCCAGCATCGAAAGCGTCGAGGATTGCACTAAAGTGACATGGAGAATCCAAAAATAATACATGGATATTTGACAGACTTATAACCATCATCACCTTTTGATTCCCATGTGCCAAGTCCAAGACGTGGAATTTGAGCTTTTGTATTGAGAGTAGAATGGAGCATGTCAACTTTTATTGTCATGGGCTGGATTCGGAACACAGTGAAAATGCTTTTCCCAACAAACAGAGCGAACGAATAGATGATAAATTGTAAACTGAAATGCAAAATTTTGAAAGAGGTGTCAAAGAAAATTTAGTAAAGGTTTCTGATGTGCAGAGGAATAGCAGTGCACATGAGTAATACAGACAGTACGAAGTGAAAAGGCGAACAGCGTTTACTTAAAAAGAAGATGAATGCATATTCACCAGAGATACCACGATGGAGGAAAGATATCAGATGTCAATCAGACATGGACATAAATACCGAGAGGCGTCGCGTGGGGGGACGTTGAGGAGATTCCAACAGGACCTGTGAGAGGTTGACATCATCCTCGTGGAGGTACCAACAAAGAGAGCCATACGAGCATTCATCACGTCTGTTGGCATGAACGCACGGAATCGTGAGGACTTTGTACCATCGACGCATCTGAGAAAAGTGGGCTGCTGACCTAATTGTAATCGGTGATTTTTCAGTCTTGCTCCGCGATGAATTGTATTTTCTGCGTGGATCTGAGGCGTTGACTGATGGGAGTTTTTGGCGTCCGCGTTCGGGATGATACGCAGCGGGATACAGCAGGGTGGATAAGATGCGTATAACAATATCAACGGGTTGGAGGTTCCCAAACGTCAGAGAATTAGGGAGATTCAAAGGCTTGCTAATGTCAGCGATGTGAAAACGGTTTGACGAAGGTGAGACTGGAGAATTGTTTGGGATGCTTTCCGAAGACCCAGTCGGAGAAAAAACTAAATTCGCAGGAAAACTAAATGACTGAACATCGCCATTTGCACTTATAGGGGCAGGGAAGGCGAATGGAGAATGGAACGAATTAGCCGACAGTGGCTCGTTGATAATGATCGAGGGAGTTTTGGGGCTCCTTTGATGATGAATCCCGTTCCGATCTGGGTGAAATAAGATGACAGTATGATTTTGAGAGGGAGTCATTGGAGACTCGCAATTGGGCTGGTCAACGAGGCAAACAAAGTCCGCAAAAAGGTTAGGTTTAATAAACAGCTTCGATTTGAAAGCCATGAGAAACAGAACAAATGTGGCAACAAAAGAAGAACTGAGTTGTTACGGATCCTGGCCCATAGTTGTGATTTTGGTGTCACACTCCGAATACTGTTCTGTTTCATCTGACATTACTGTCATGAAAGAATATTTTTGATATCTTCCGTTGTGAAATGCAATCGATAATTCACCATTCGCTTGGCATGTAATCCTTCCAAAACTTGCCAAAATGAAGAACACCTGTATTAATTCCAACAAAAATGGGATCCAAAATCCTGGCCATCGCATCCACCTCGTCTATCGGTGTGCTGAACCCACCGCGAGCACTCTCGACTGCTTTCTCAAGCGGCTTCTCATCGGTGATCCAGCCGGTGTCCACAGAGTTCATGAAGATCCGCTTTGTTGCTAAGTCAGCTGCAGACGTCCGAGTGAGCATGTTGAGCGATGCTTTGGCCATGTTCGTGTGCGGATGGTTCCCGTCCTTGTGTTTCCGGTTGAATTTGCCTTCCATTGCACTCACATTCACAATCCACGCGTCTTTCGTCTGATCCTCACTCATCTTCTTCGCAAGACGGGAGGAGAGGATGAATGGGGAGAAGGTGTTGACGTAGTGCACCTCAATCAACTCCACTGTGCTCACTTCGTCCAGCTTGCTGATCCAAGTGTTGTGTCCCCTCAGGTCGATCTGCTGGTTGTCGAGATCAACCACCCCAACAGGGAAGTCAGCAGTGTCTGTCTCGTCAGATTCAAGCAGAGGAACTTGCGAGAGAAGAGCAGAGTCGAGATGGGATTGGAGGGACGTCGGAGCAGAGTGTGTTGGATTGGACGACGTGAGAAGACCGACGATGTCGATTGAGGGTGCAGAGGCTGTGCTTGTGTGGGATGAGAATGAGTCAGCTGGGGTTGCCGTGTCGTCTGCGGGTTCTTGGATGGAGTGTGGGGTGGAGTTGGAGATTGGGTCTGTTGTTTCGGTGATGCTGACGTTCGATGGCGGATGCTGCGTCGTCCTCTCCACTTTTGGATTTTCTTCAATCGTCGTGTCTTCTGCCCACAAAGTCGCAGCCTCTGAAAGTCTGATCACGTTGGGTGTGTCTCTGATCGGCTGTGGAATGGGGAGTGTGAGTGGAACGGGCTGGGCCTCTGTCCTTCGCTCTTCTTCCCTCTTCCGAGCGGCTTCCCGTCTCTTCTCCATTTCCTCTGCATCTTCCTCGTCGTCCTCCACAAGCGATCCCTTCTTCGTCCTTCGCATCTTTTTCGGTTTGGCTTCCTCGTCTCCCATCGGCACTGCCCCGTCTTCGGTTCGGAGTGATTTGGGGTCGTCCCAAACCTGGACTCGTTCTGGTTCTTCTCCTCGAGATCGCTTCACGCGCACAATCTGATCTCCCTCTCGTTCGAACATCATCTGTCCGCCGAACGGTGTGGACATGGACTGAGTGAACATGGCGCGCTTTCGCTGGCTGAACGAGGAGAGGAGGAGAGAGGGCTCAGACGGCACGGGAAGGGAAGACGGTGTGGAGAGGACGAGCGCAGATGGTGTCGTCCGAACGAGTGAAGTGGATGGCTTTGGCGTGCTTCTCTCTTCTCCGCCATCCTCTTCCTTCTTCTCAGCCTCCGCACGCTTCTGTTCCGCTTCGAGCTGTGCCTCAAGAGACGGAACATAGCGGACAAGTGAATCACCCACAATTTGATATTCTGGTGTGATGTACGGCCAGACCTCACTCATCACACAGCCCTCGTCGTCGTCTCCTTCTTCACTCCCGTCCGCCCCCTCGTTCTCGCCGTCCTGCTTCGGAACAGCAGACGAGTACAGAACGTGCGTGTCTCCGCCAATCCAGATTCCCGTCGACGTCTTCACACGCCACTCCATTCCCTCTCCCTTCTGCAGCTCTTCCGTTCGACCTTCCTTCCTCAACAGCTCGTCTTCCACCTCCTGTTCTCTCGCTTTTTGCCTCCCTGTCCTTCGCAGAGGGTCCTTCACTCGTTTCCAGTGGGTGTCTGCTCCCTCTTCGACCATCCCCCATGCATGTCCAGCCCAGTCTTTGCGATATCTCGGATCCCATCGTCGCATCAGTTGGACCTTCCTCGGCAGTTCTTCCCACGTCTTCTCCTCTCCTTCCACAAGATGCGAATAGAACATCGGAGGTCTTCGGACAGTCTGGGCAGCGTTGTTGACCACGATGTCCAGGCGAGGGTAGGAATACGCAACGAAATCGCAGAACCGCTGGACTGCCGACACATCTCTGAAATCAAGACCAAAAATATGAAGACGGTGGGCAAAAGTGTGGAAGTTTGGATCTGCCATGAAACGAGCTGCACAGTCGTTAGGAAATCGAGTTGTTGCGATGACGAAGGCACCACAGTGGAGAAGGCGGAGACAGCATTGGTGGCCAATCTTGACACGCGATCCCGTACAGATGGCGATCTGACCTCGGAGATCAGCAATTTGGAGGCGCTTTTCCCAGTTTAGTGCGGCACAGGCAGGGCACAGTTTGTCGTAGAAAAAGTGAATGGAATTGAATTTAGCTTGGCAAATGTAGCATTGAATGGGAGCGAATGTGGATGTGGTTGGCGCAAGACCAGTCTAAGAAATGGTTGGTGAGGCACAAGAATTTGATGCGAAAATGGAAAACACAAATCCACAATGAAACCATAAATTTAAGGCAGACTGGTGTTTCTATAGGAGGAGGTAATGCAACAGGAGGCAATTCGACTGTCCCATTCCCCTTGTATGGTAGAACTTCCGCTCCAAAAGCTGATTCTTCGTTTCCATCTGCTGTGAGCATCTTCAAACCGCGTTTCTCGGCAGCATCTCTTTTTTGTTGCATCATGCCACGAGAGCGAAGAAGAGATTTGTCTGCTTGTTGTTGAAGTTTCTTTTCGCTGAGTTTTTCTTTCTTCTCTTTCGTTTTTGTCTTGTATTTCCCATCATATGCGCTCATCATGACATGACCTGCAGATTTCCGCAGAACCTTGAACTTTTCTTGTTGAATTTCTGACGGTCGTTTTTCAAGTGCTTCTAAAATAATTTGTGAAATGAAAGATCGAATTTAATGAAGGATAAAAACAGACGGAACACTTTCAAGGCAGTTTCTATTTCTTCATCTGTAAGAGTATCGATAGCGATTTTCGGATGAGGGAAAGATTGGGGCTCCTCCGAGTCCATAAGGAACCAAAAATTATAGTGGTTTCGATCTTTATCATTCTCTTCTGTTTGAACAAAAAATGTTTGATTATAAACATGAGGTAAGAAACAAACAATTTATTTCAGATACAGATTCCCGAGATGCCCGATAACGGACTATTCGACCAAAGACAAGAACAGCACAGAGATGAACCCAAGGAGGCGTTCAGGAACGACCATCCTTCTCCATCTCCTTTCGGGCATCGCGCGAACCAGCACTTCTGAAACGGGAAATAGCAGCCTTGAGATTATCCTGGAGAAGAGGAGCAAAATCGTCCAAAGTGGACGAAACGAGAAGGACAGCGTCAGAAGGAAGAGTTGTGACGGGGCGGGACGAGTGGGAGAGGCGGAAGGCCATGTCGAGGAGAAGCTCGTCCACAGACGGGATGCGCTGGATTCTGCCGACAAACACCATCAGCATTTTGTGGAAGGAGAAGACACGCTTGTCCTTCAGGTCACCGACGATGGCTGCGAGTTGAGTTTCCCATGGCGCGTGATTGACACGCGAATAAGGACGGAGTGTCGCTGGGCAGATGGGGATGTGCAGGAGCTGATGAGCGTGGCCTTCGTAGTGGGCCCAATTGACAGCTGGGGCAGGCAGTGGAGGGAAGGTCGCGTTAAGAGCAATCTGAACATCCACCGCAGATTGGGACGGATTGACCAGGAGTGACAGTGCGAACAATTCGTTCGGAGGCACGCGACGGCAGGCAGCTGGGAGGTGAGAGAGGATGAGCTCTGTCTGATCTGCTGTTGGAGGGCCGTCGAGAAGAACAGCAGTCGAGCGTTGGGCGTGGTTGCCTTTGATATCATCGCCGATCTTCGAGCGGTCGACAAAGAAGATGCGCTGGACGAGACCAGCCATGAGTGTGCGGAAGGGGTCAGTGCCCATCTGCTTCACGACAGAGAGGAGAGCAAGGAGAGCAGCGGTGCGGTGGATGAAGGAGAGGAGGGCAGGAGGCACTGAGATCTTGACAAGCTCGGCCAGCTCCAACAACTCGACGATGTGCGGGATGTGAAGGCGGAGGGGGTTCGCTGTGACGTCCGGCTTCGTCTTGAACATCTCCGAAAACAGGCAGAAGAAGAGAGCACCGTCGAAGCGGACAGGAGTGGTCACAAAGTTCGTCAGACCGGTGAGAGACGCGCTTGTTCGTGCAGTGGTCTGGCGGAAGACCAGCTGCTCCTCAAGGAACGGCTCGACCTCCTTCAGGAAAGGCACGCGGCCACGCTTCACCAGCATCCACACAACGGCAAACCACAAATGGCTGTTTCCGACGCGCTTGCCTCCGCTGATGAGCTGGGAGAGGGTCCAATCAGACGCCTGCACGTGCGACTTGTGTGGGCCGAGAGGGAGGAAGCCAAGAAGGTTCCTTCGTGTCATTGGGGAGGACCAGATCGCGTTGGATGTGTTTTGGACACTGCGCACCATCGACAGCGAGACGGGATGGTCCAAATGGGCGACGATTGAGTCGAGGAAGGCGGGCGAGTGGAGGGCGTTGAGCGGGCTGTCGATCAGAAAGTCGACCTGCTTCTTTGGAAGGCCGATGAGGAGGGGCTGTTCGGGAAGAGCAACCATGATGCAGGGGTCGACCTCATCGTCTGTGGTGATGGGACATTGGAAAGTGGCGTTGTTGAGTGGAGTGTAGTCGAGCTCAACTGCTTCGATGACAGTGACTTCATCTGTCTCAGAGGCACGCACAGCACGAGCAGCTTGGATTTCGGAGGGCGAGAAGACGAAGCGGAGACCACCAGAGGACAGGAATATCAATCTGTTGATCATGACATCGAAGTTATCGGGCACGACGTATGACTCAACAAGAACGCTCCCTGCACGCAAGGCAGCCTCCTGGTCGTGTTTGTCGAGAGCGGTGGCCAGGGCTTTCGGAGCTTCGAAGCCGCCCTTCGAGAACGACTTTGAGAGCCGCTTCTTCAAATTAACGAAGGCATTGTGGAGGTCAACATCACCCTTCGATCCAAGAACACGGATAGAAAGGGCAAGCGACAGACGATCGTAGATACGGGCCAAGTGCTCGACAGATTCGATCCTGTCGATTCCGTGGAGGAGGGCGATATCACTCTCTGTAACCGTTTGGAGAGGCATCACCATATTGTATCGTGTTTCATTCTTGAGGACAGTGATTGTTGAAGGAGAATAACGAGAGAACGAAGCGACGACGGACATGTTGACTTTTTTGGTTTGTGGGAGGATGTACGCAGTTGTCAGCGCAAAGATAATTTTGTTTTGGCTGCTTAATTCATCACATGCATCAATTTCTGCCGGATCAATGTCGCCGTCCGTGATGAGGATGAGATTGAACTTGCTCACATCCAAAACCTGTCCAATTGCACGTAAGATCCCTGAGGGACGTGTTCCACCAATACCCTTGCGCTTTGCGAAGAGTTTAAGAGCTTTTTCCTTGTCAATAAACATAGTCTGATGATTCCAGCAAAGAATAATATCATTTTCATGAAAGTTGTCATGAAAGATTGATTCAACGTGTTTCCAGTAAAATTCATTACTGGTTGAACCAGAAACATCGATAGCAAAGAAGTTACGAGGTCGAGGCTTCAATGCCATCTCGAGGATGTTCAAGAATTAGATCGAGACCACAAGATAATCTTTTTCACTAGCGACAACCTTTTTCTCCCTTCTTGAACGAACAATCCTTTTTTCCATGAATATATTGTGTGCGAACCTCATTTTTTGAATTACATAAATCAAAGAATCTGAATTGAAGGAAAACAGCTCGTCACACTTCAGAGGTGGCAGAGACTAAAACAGAGAGATTGTTGGGATCATAGCTGCTGTTTATCATCGAAAAAATGGGAAACAGCGAATGAAATGTCGAAATTAAAACAAGGGTTGAGATCGCACTGAAATCAAAATAGACGATCGCCAAAAGAAAAAACCACTAGAGTATGGATTGACTTTGAAGAAGTAGCATGAGTTGTTGTGCTGTCAAGCATCTTCGAGCCATGTTTGAATAATCTTTACAAATTCTTCGAATTCGATTGTTCCGTTTCTGTCCAAATCTGTCTGTGCAAAAATTTCGTCAATCTCTTCGTCAGTGGCATCCGGAACTATCTGTTTCATCGCGGCCGCAAGTTCAGCGACCTCGATTGTCCCGCTATTGTCGGTGTCGATATTGTCGAAAACTTGGCGAATAATGGCAAGTTCATTTGGCCTAATCTACGGAGGTGGGAATTGAGATGAGATATAGATGGATTGTCACACAGATTGAGTTTTTGGTGGCATTTTGGATTCGATCCAGCCGTCACAAACTTTGTTTCACAATGACAACCGATAACGCGGAAGCGGGTTCCGATGAAGCCTTTCATAATCTCCTAGATGGGCTAAATCGGGAACAAACCTCCATTCTATCTTCACTCTTCCCAAACACAGAAACCTTCGCACAACTCATCTGTGAATCTCTCCGCTCATCGATTCTGTCTCGAATGAACAAGATCCACACTAAACATCCCCATTCTGTGGAGTCTGTAATTGATTCGATCTTGGAGCACATCTGTATCTCCCTTCATTTCGTCATCAAATCTCTCTCTCTTCTAAAACAGTCCCACGACTTTTCAGCAGTCAATACTCTTCACAAATCATCTCTCAATTGCGTAGTGTGTCTGCTGATATTCCGCTGAAGAATAGTATCTCACATCACAACATTACACCACATTCAAGTGACACTGATATCCAATTTCTCGAACTTGCGTTCACCGCCAAAGTTATCGAGTTGATTGACTATCGGCTGTACCAAATATTTAGGCAATCTAGTCATCTTCATCAGGCAGGTAGTGATGCCGACTTTTCCACCGATCCAAACAATCTGACTCCTCTGGAACGATCTGAGGAGACAGAACGATTATTCGAGAACATTGGCAGCGCCTCTCACAATTCTAACATTAAAACGCCCTTTGAACCCGATCTATCGCTATATGAGGCAGAAAGGCATCGGTCTCTGATGGAGTTCTTTTCTCTCATGTATTTTCATTCCCATACCAAACAAACCCTTGAAAATCTCCCAAATACAACACAAGTTGTCAATGCCCCCGCAAACCCCCGACGATCTCGGCGGAGACAAAAGAAAAATCGACCCCCCAAACCGGAGAAACCACCCAGCTCAGACCCACCAACACTGACCTCCCCACTCACTGCCACTGTCCCTTCCACTGCCACTGTCCCTTCCGCTGCCACATTCCCGTCAGACTCATCCGATTCCGATCATCCGCCTCTCTTCCACTCCAGCAGCAGCTGCACCATCGACTCAGCTGGCGACCTCGTCCTGCGGTCGATTCGGAGAAGTCGGAAAGCGAAGGAAGAAGCTCGACTGGCCTCTCTGACAGTGGACGAGATGGATGCAGAACTGTCCAAGCTGGAAGAGGCGTTGGAGACGCAGATGAAGCGAGCAGTGTCGAGTGATGGGGACGACGAGTCGAGGTATCAGTTGGTGTTGGACCAGCCGCTCAATTCGGACGGAGAAGAAGAGAGGAAGATGAAGAAGGAGGACACACTCCACACTTTCACATCACGTCAAACCGATTCGAGGGAAGGGGAGGATCAAGGAGAAGGGGAGCATGGGAACGGGAGAACGATGGATTGTGGAGAGTTCGAGGCGGGCGGAGAGACCGACGATGGATCCTCCCGCGCTGACGCTGATTCAGACACACCCTCTCTCTCTTCAAACACAGACTCCATATCGTTCACACCGCACTCCCTCTCCTCCCTCTCATCCTCCTCACAACTCACTCCCAATCCCCCCAGCCCCCCTTTCTATCTTCCGCAAGACGCATCCCTCGCGACGTTCCTTGTCGGCGGAGAAGAATGGACACTCCAACAGCGCCGAAAGCGAACCGTTCAGCATGTCATCGCCAACACGATCGAATCAGCCGTCGACGAAGCAGCGACAGACGCATTCAGACAGCTGCTCTCCCTCAACCGCCAGTCATTCGCTGAGCTCGACACCAAAATCAACGCCGTCGCCTCTTCCATCGCGCACGATGGCGTCCCTGTCCTCTCAGCACGACCACTCGGCCGACCTCTTCCTCGCAGCCACCAACTGCAGGGCTTGGCGGAGGACGACGACGAAATGGCCGCAACTCCGCAGACACAGTTCACGTTTTCGACGTATCGGACGTTCCCGACAGAGCTGGAAATGGATAAATACCCCCCTGCCCCTCACTCGATTATTTCTTATGGGGGATACACACCTGAGAAGCCGTCAGGTGGGAAGATCAGTGAGGAGTTTTGGGACGAGAGTGAACATGTGCAGACGGGGAGGAACGAGTCGAGATTCGCAACACATCCGAGCAAGGCGAATGTGGCAGCACTTCGAAATCGAAGACAGTCGATCAACTCAGTGAAGGAGCAGCAGAATCGATTGAAGAAGCAGTTACAAGGTCAGTCGGACAAAGAGGAGCTGGAACGACACTCCCCCAACAAACGTGTCATCCAGCAGTCGCGCCCACGCAGCCTCAGCATCCACAACACACCGTGGGCCAACCTCTCCGTCGACCTGTCTCATTCGGCCAACACTCCGCCGGAACGAGAGGTGCTTCGGATCCACCCGGCCGTGCAGATGCCTCTGACGGCTGATCCGAGCTTCCTGACGACCTTCCCTTCGCCGCAGCTGTACCAGTCTCCCCTCCGACTCTTCCAACGCCCACCCACCGCTTCGTCTCCGCAGAGTTCACCCACTTTCTTCTCGCTTCCTTTCGACAATTTGTCCAACAGTGTCTCTCCACACAGCAGCGCTCACACCACTCCTGCCACATCTCCCGCGCAGTCAAGAGCACAGTCCACACCTCAGTCGGGTCTCAGCGGGTCGAGCCCATCGCCTTCTCCGTCAAACCAGCACCGACGACGAGCAAGGCGTCATTCGAAGCAGACGCGACATTCGTCTCTTCACTCATCGCCTCTCAACCAATCCCAGCCCTCTCCGACAATCCCCTCAATCGCTCCCAAGTTGAGCGAGGAGGGAAAGGGCGACACTTCGGATGAACGGACGATTCGGGACGAACTGGCACATGACAACCTCTTCCTGTCCGTTCATCGCAACACACTCACCACTCCTCCACCAACTCCCAACGACATCGTATCAGCCCAATCTAAAACAGCCCATCTTCCACCCCGTTCAACCATCGGTCGCTCTCCCCTCCGCTTGGCAGAAAGTGCCGAGCTGGCTGTGGCACACACCCACTCTCCTCCGAGCCATGCTGGGTCGACATTGCGAGGATCTGTCCAGTTTGTGTTGGACGAACGAAGCACTCAGAATGACAGCCGCGGTTCACTCGAAGTCGTTCCTGCACAGACAGACCAGCTGGTTCAGAAGGAGGGGAACACTCCGAACTCCAAACACGCCGACAGTTCATCCATCCCGTCCACTTCCACGTCGACACCTCGTTCAGAGGAGAGTCTCTTCTCGTCCAACACCCGCCGCTCGATCGGATATCTCCCGAGCATCTCGACAACCCTCAGTCCTCGCTCGGACAAGCCCTCTTTTCGGTTGAGTGAAGACGACGGAACAGGAAGTGCCGAAGTGAAGAAAGAGAAAGGCGTTTGGATGATCAACCGGCGACGCTCAGTCCCTGCCGAGCTGTCACGCGAAATGTTGCTCACCGCTCGATCGGATCCGCCGAGCGCATCACAACACGGGAGGACACCTGACGCCATCAGTCCCCCTGCGATTCGTCACTCAGAACAGTCTGCCTCGTCGTTGGTTGTTGACAAAAAGGATGGCTCGTTGGATGAACCTCTCTCAGACACTTTGCAACCGCAAGCACCGGCACATGGTCTCGCAACGATGGTCAGTCTTTCCGGAGGCTAGCAGTTTCGCGATATTCCGTTTTTTCTTGTGGATTACTTTTTTATCATTCTTCTCCTGTAAATTTGTGTATTTAAAAAACATCCAGAATTGTATCACTCGCTCATTCAGTTAATAGCTTATAGTTTTTCCGTTTTACACTTGTTTCATTCTTTTCTGTCGTAAGACTTTCTCACATCAAGTTCGACCTTTCAATTACGATCATACTATGGGCAAATTGATCGAAGATCATGACTGAACCAGACGGAAGTCACTCCACTGATGGAAAAGAGCTGAAATCACTCCTATTTGATCCATTTTCCCCAAGTGTGGACACGGGATTTTGGCAACTCTTCTCAAAGCTCAAACTCGAAGTCATCAAGTCGAGCGATGCTCCAATTGAAATTTCTGGATACTTTTCGTCAGGTTCGTCTCTTGATGGATCAAATTCACTCTTTTCGTTGGATCGGGGGAGTCTGGAAAAGGATATGAAGTCTGCAACGTCTTTTCAAAACTCATTCTTCTTTCTGATTCTCAGAATCCCAGATCATTGTTATCGAACAAAAGGCACATTCATCAATACCAACACATTCGATGCGTTCAAGGAATTGAATCCGAAAGAGAAATCACAAGAAGTGTGCCTGAAAATGGTTCAAGCAATCGACAACAAATCAGCACTCGAGAACCCGGAGATTTTGAGCCAATTCATCCTCCTCTCCTACGCAGACTTAAAAGACTACGACTTTTCGTTCCTCTTCTGTTTTCCCGTCTTGCATCATCCGCCTCTTCTCACATCATCTCTTTCCGCAGCCTCCTCCGCCATTGGTGAAGCTCACCTCGCTTCTCTAATATCCCAAACAACCGGCATCGTTTCATTATATGACGTTGACACCTTCACTGTGCTTCCATTTCACTCACTCCCATCAATTCTGGAAACAAACAAAACGACCAACAAACGTCTCGGAATTGCTATCAAAGATCCCGGCACAAGTCACGAACATCCCGGTTGGACCATCAGAAACGTTGCGTATGCTGTTTCGTACTGGCTGAAGAAACTGTCGATGACTGGAATTGACACAAATATTGTGTTCATCCGTGAACTCGTCCAGACCCACCGGACAAGAAATGATAAGGGCCAGCTCATCACAGAAGAGGAGTCAGCGCGTCTCTATCCACAGCTTGGAAGCCTTTTCTGCCAGACTACCATCCAGCCGCTCTCTGAACTTCCCGACCTTGTCTCAGGCGCTGGCCTCGCACATTCAGGTTGGGAAAGAAATGCAAAGGGGGGTACACGCCTTCGGAAAGTGTCCCTCAAACAATTTCTCGATCCAAACGCTCTCGCAGACTCTGCTGTTGATCTCAACCTCAATTTGATGCGATGGCGTCTCGCTCCCACCCTCAACCTCACCAAGCTCAAGGAGCTCAAGTGCCTCCTTCTTGGATCGGGGACACTCGGCTGCTATGTCGGCCGCATCCTTCTCGGCTGGGGCGTTCGTCACATCACGTTTGTCGACCGAGGCAAGGTCGCCTTCAGCAACCCTGTCCGCCAACCACTCTTCAAGTTTGAGGACTGTCTGAATGGAGGCCGTCCTAAAGCTGAGGCCGCAGCAGACGCCCTTCGCGAGATTCTCCCGTCGGTCACAACACGAGGCGAGTCGCTCACCATCCGCATGCCTGGTCATCCCGTTTCTGGTCCTGATATGGACGGAAAAAGTGCTGAGGAGCAGGCAAAGGATGATGTGTTGAAGTTGGAGAATCTTATCCGGGAACACGACGCTGTTTTCTTCCTCACTGATTCTCGAGAGGCCAGATGGCTCCCGACCATGCTGTGTGCGTTTTATGGCAAAATTGCGATTAACACTGCTCTGGGATTTGATCAGCTTGTGATCATGAGACATGGAGGAGTTCCACAAGCTGACACAATCACAGAGACACCCATCCTCACTCCCTCCCACCCACAATTCGAAAATCACCCCGCACTCAATGCAGACCCCCACCTCGGATGCTACTTCTGCACAGATGTGACGGCCCCCCGCAATTCCTTCCGCGACAGGACACTCGACCAGCAGTGCACAGTCACACGACCAGGACTTGCCCCGATCGCGTCTGCACTCGCAGTGGAGACTATGGTTGCAATCACTCAAAGTAAGCTCGGAAATATGACTCCAGTGAACGTCAGTAATGATGCGGAAGTGGATGTCATGATGAAGCGGACAGAGATGGAGGCAACTGCACAAGACAAAGAAGATAATGGGATGGGAATGGTCCCTCATCAACAGAGGTTCTTCCTCAGCACTTTTTCGTCAACGAATCTCGAATACCAGGCGTATGGCCAGTGCACAGCCTGCTCAAAACTCGTGCGAGCAGGATATGCGAAAGAAGGTTTTGATTTCCTCCTGAAAGTGTTTAACGATCCGGACTTCCTTGAAGATGTTGTGGGGCTGAAGAAATTTGCCGACGAGTACGAAGCGCCGAAAGATGATGATGATGAGAACGACAGCGATTCTTTTGAACTGCTATAAACATTGTGATATTGCGTATTATCAATGTGGAGATAATGTTTTCTTGTTCTAATTTCACAACACGTCTTCTTTCATTTCTTTATCCTTTGTCCAACCCAGCATTCGGAAGACAAGTCCAAAATTCACAATTCGATGGAATCGCAATTAACACCACATGCTATTTCTCATATTGCAAATGAACTGAACGTTGTCACCCCAATTGTTCAAGGTTTTCTCACTCTTCAGTTCACAGCCCTTCTTTTCATCCATTCTTTTCTTCACTCTCTTATCTAGTTGTTGGGAAAATTCCAGCGAACATGCCTCAGGCTCCAAACCCATATAAGTCTGCACAATTCAAAATTCTATTATCTATTCGATAATATCTTTTTACCACTCACAATTTCTGATCCTCGATTCAGAACGTTTATCAGCGACTCGGAAGAAGTTCTTCCCTGCTGGATTACAATTGAGGGCAATGAAGATACTCTTAATTCTTTAGCTCGATACAATCTTGTCCAATTAGATGATATTTCAGTATTCACCACGAACGGAAAATTGTGCGTCATTATCTCTCTTATAATTGACTTTCAGAACTGTCCGCGCAGGAAAAATTCAAATTGCCTCAGCTGAAGTGATAAGAAAGATCGGAGAACCACACAACTTTGGGCTGTCCAGCAGCAAGTCGACAGCAACAACAAATCAGGTTTGAACTTCCTTCCGACGATTGTTTATCTGTTCATTCATCCCGCAACATATATCAAATAGCCTACAGATTCTGTCAGGCAGGCAGGTAACAAGCTGTCAACCGACATCAGGCATCAAAACCAGGTTGTCAGTCTCCAGCAGACACCGATGCGATTGCAAAATTCTGTTGATCCTAGTTTATCTTCCCTTCTGCAACTATTTTCAATAGATTATCATCTCCTTCCG
Organism: Blattamonas nauphoetae; assembly: GCA_033064195.1. NCBI lineage: Eukaryota > Preaxostyla > Oxymonadida > Blattamonas > Blattamonas nauphoetae. The sequence continues at coordinate 55,136 of JARBJD010000303.1, forward strand.
AAGACAGCTGATGGAGTCGTCCAAACACAGCCCATTGCAAGCTTGACGGTCTATTCTCATCACAGTTGGTGCATCAAAGCTCGTGTGACAGTCAAGTCTCCAATCAAAGAATATAATCAACGGACTCCGGACTCAAAAGGTCAAATACTATCGTGTGATCTCCTTGACGAAGATGGTGGTGAAACAAGGATTGTGTTCTTCAACGATATGGTTCTCAAATTTAAAGACATTATGGAGAAGGGAAAAGTATACTATATCCATCGTGGATCTATTCGAGTCCCAACAAACAAACGGTTTTGTAGATTCGATCACGAAATCACAGCAGGCTCTGAAACGGTGATCGTCCCGTTCCTCTCAACTCCGCGAGTGGGTGGGGGAAGAGTCAGCGATACAGGGGCACCTCTTGATGACGACGATACCATTGCGAAGATTAAATGGGACTTTGTGCCCAATCTCGCTCAACTGGAGCCCTACCCGTCAGACTCCTGGGTCGACCTAGTTGGCATCGTCTGCGAGGTTGGAGAGCTCACAGACATCACAACCAAGTACAAATCACAACTTCAAAAACGCACACTGTGGATATGCGATGAAAGCATGAACAAGTTGGAGGTCACATTTTGGGGAGAACAAGCAAGCGGGCCAGACAGCGTCCCGAACATCGTCAATCCCAACGCGGGCGACACTCTGAGCATAAAAGCAGCACGTGTCGGCGAATTCAACGGAAAGAACGTGTCGGTCGGGAATCAGACGCTTTTAGAGGTGAACGACACGTCAAACGAGCGAGTGCGACAACTGAAGCAGTGGTGGACAGCAGAAGGGAGCGCGTTCCGTGACAAACTCGAGCCAGTGAAAGGGAAAGGCGGATATGGTGGCCGTGCTGTGCCTCGGTCGACCATCCGGCGGATCAAGGATGATGGGGCAGGATCGGAGCCTGGCCGTGTCGACCTGTTCTCAGTCATTGCGGCCCCTGTGTATTTTCAGAGGCAGAACTTGATGTATGTTGCGTGTCCGCAGGAGAAGTGTGGGAAGAAATTGGGAGAAGACATGATCTGCCTTTCCTGCGGCCCACAATCTCGTGGGATTATGAAATACATTGTGAATCTGAATGTGAGTGACTCCTCTGACAACCTTTGGGTGAACCTCTTCTCCAACCAGGCAGAGAAGTTCATTGGGTGTACAGCTGAACTACTGTCTGACCTTCAGCATCGGTCGGAAACTGAATACACGGCGAAGCTGGACAGTTGCTTGTTTGACTATCATGTATGGAAGATCCGAGCCAAGTTGGACGAGTTCAACGAGCAGAGAAGAACACGGTACACGTGCTATAGCTTCGATAAATTGGATTTTGGGAAGGAATCGAGAAGGCTTGTTGCTGAGATTGCGGCAACTCTTCCAGAAGACCAACAGGATTCATATTTTATCGGTGAATGAACACGGATGTCTTTGTTTTTTTACGTTTTATGGGATAAATTAATAGTCTCATTCTGGATCTGTGAGTGTGAAGATGATTAATTGCAGAACCATTCACTCAACTATCGATCAGACCATTTTATGGGTAGAATAACACAAATGGCATATCCTCCCCCCTACGCTCATCCAGGCGCTCCATACAATCCCAATCCTTATCCGCAATACTATCCTCAACAACAACCGATGCAGCCGTACGTGCCCAATGCTCAGCAAATGCAACAACAATTGATGGCATACTATGCCGGAGCATGTTCAGATGGGCTAATTGATGTCAATGAGATTATCAATGCAGCTGCAATGTTTCATGTGCAGATCGATCACAGGACAGCCCAACAACTCCTTGTTGACATCGCCGGTCCACAACGACGCATCACTCGGCAAGGATTTGTTGACGGAATGATCCAGTTTGTGCAAGCACGCACCGGAACAGCGCCTCTTCCTGTTCCGAGTCGGCCGTTGCCCCACACCTCGCAGATGTATCCTCAGCTCCAAGCTTTCTACGCAGGCGCTGTCAGTGATGGTCTAATTGATGTGAATGAAGTCATCACTGCCCTTCGACTTTTTGGGATTAACATTGATAAATATCAAGCTCGGAATCTCCTTGTTCAGATTGCTGGCCCACAGCAACGAATCACTCAACAGTCCTTCTGTGACGGCATTATCAGGTACACACAGACTCTTCCTCCGGCACCAGGCTATGCCCCAGCACCACAGGCGTCTGCCCCGCCTCCTCAACTTCCCGGATCTTACCATTCACCCCCTCCACAGTCTCAATATCCTCCTCCACCTCAGCAGTCCTACCCGCCTCCCCCACTCTCAAATCCATCTGCACCTTATCAAGCACATCAGCAGTCACCCTCAGCCCCATCAGCACACCGTCAGCTCAGCCAGCAAGAGCAGGTTAAGCTGCACAATTTGTATGCACAAGCGTCGGCAAATGGTGCTATGAATTCGAACGAAGTCGTCACCATCTGCTCACACTTTGGAGTGCGAATTACCCCACAGGAGGCATCGTCTCTTCTTACACAAGTTGCAGGGCAGGTGGGGCGAATCACACAGGACCGATTTGTGCTGATCATCGGGGATTTTCTTGCTCAGAGACGAGGTTTTTGAGGAAGCAAGGCACTCCTATCTATGTTTATTGGTGGCCATCATTTCGAGATTGTCTTCTTTTGATCTTTTTAGCCTCCTTTTTGTTGAAAGTTGAACTCGAATCATGAATCAACGAGAAACTGGGCACTTTCAACAAAGGATGAATATCATCAAATATGATGATTTTTGCGGAGATGTGAATAAATCAAGAGTTCAATGCAACCACATCATTTCGGACACAATGACTCGCAATCTGAGGAGTGAGAACAATTAATGAGAACAATACAAATCAAAAATCAGCAAAATTATCTGGATCAGCTTCAGGTGGAAGTGGAGTCGATGGATCTTGCTCAGGAAGTGCGTACTCACTTGGATCATCAGCTTCGACAGCGTCCTCATCAAAATTGGAGGTATCTGTCACGTTCGAGATTAGTGGTTGAATGGGTGCTTGCAGTGATCCGTCCTGGATGGTTGCCCAGTCGATGCCTTCAAAGAATGGGTGATTTTTGACATCTTCCGCCCGACCAGCTAAGCATCCGAGTCGATTGGTTTTGTCTTTCTTAAGAAGTTTCATGATGAGATCTTTGGCTTCGAGAGGGATTTCAACTTCGTCATCAGGAAATGGAGGCCGATATTTGAGAATTAATTGGTAGACTTCTTCCGGACGATCTGCCTCGAATGGTGGGTGCCCATACAACATTTCGTAAATAAGAATTCCAAACGCCCACCAGTCCACACCAAAGTCGTGTCCAGCACCTCGAATAAGTTCTGGAGCAAGATATTCCTAAGTGAGACACGTGAAGAAAAATTAAAGGATATGAATGAAGAGATGAATTATCGAGATAAATCATTGAAATTTATAGATTGAACGAAACTGTATCGAGAACTGAATGTGGTTCAGAAGAAGGCCATACAGGTGTTCCACACAGAGTGAAAGCTGGTTCGTCAATTTCTTTTGCAAATCCAAGGTCAGTTAACTTTAACTGTCCTCGGGAATCAAGAAGGAGGTTTTCTGGCTTCAGGTCTCGGTAGGCAATGCCCTTCGAGTGCATAAACTCTAAGGCGGTGAGAAGCTGTGCAGCGTAATATTTGGTTGTTGCAACATCAAATACTTCCATGCGGCGAAGGTGAGAATATATTTCACCTCCAGGAGCAAATTCCATGAGAAGATAGATATTGTCGGCATCTTGCATTGTGGCATAGAGATGGACGATTCGAGGATGTCTGCATGCATACATCAAATCTCGTTCATAACGGACATGGACAGCTTGTTGCATAAAACAAAGTTTCACTTTATTGAGGCATTTTAGGGCAAAAAGTTTCTGGGTTGGTTCATGTTTCACGAATTTGATTGTCCCGAAGGTTCCTGAACCAATCAGTTTGATGTCAGTGAAATCTGTCAATAGAGGTTTGGTTGAGAATGAAAATGTATGATCTGCGAGAGATGGTTTTGGTGGGGACGGGGGAGATGCTGGAAGAGGGACAGGTTGAGGTGTTGACTGTGTTTGAGGTGGTGTTGGCGAAGATGTTTGTGCTTTCGGTAAAGCTTTGGCAGATTTCTTTCCAGTGTGAGGTGAATGGGGTGTTTTCGTCTGAACGGGGGTCAGTGATCCAGTTGATGATGTGGAATCAATTTTCTTTTTTGGCGTTGGCTTGACTTTATCGGGAGATGGAGTGGCTTTACTCTTTGGGGGATGGATTTTTGAGGCAGAAGCGGTACCTGTTCCTTTCTTTAGAGTGGTGCTCATGGGAAGACTTCCGAGAACATAATACCAATGGTTTTGATCGCCTAAACCATTCAACTCGAACAAAACCATTAATTTCACTTGAGATTAAGAACAATTGATTACAAACATTTATGGCAAGACATAGAAGTGAGAACGCTCAAATAGAACAAGTTTAGCACTCGAAATAACCGACAGTAACTGTTCCTTCAATTCCACAGTGGTTCTGGCCACGGAGGATCTTGAAGTGTCCGGCCTCACCCCAGGATTTGCCCCAGGAGTTTTGGCACAGCCAGTATGGAGTTCCATCCTCAACACCCCATCCCACAGCGAGGACAGCGTGACCACCAGAGACACCACCGGTCTTGTGGATGTAGACACCGCTTCTGTAGGACATGAAGTCAGAGTAGACGGTGAAGGCGACTGAGAGAGGACCGTTGTTCATCATCTCATCCATCATTTCGTTGGCGGTGAGTTGTTTCCAGCTCTTGGCCTTAACGCGTTCGATAGCAGAGCCATCATCGCAAGTGGTTGGGCAAGCTGGGACACGTCCTCCACCAGACTTGTAGGACAGGCACTTCTCGGATGTGATACCGTTGCTGACGATCCATTTCCATGAGCGATCCATGTAGCCTCCGTTGCAGGCATAGTTGGTGGTGTCACAGGAGACGAGATCTTGAGTAGACATGTGTCCACGTCCGCATCCGAGGATGTTCAGACGATCTCCGACGGTTTCGGCGACTGAGAAAGCCCAGCATGATCCGCATGAAGCCTGGTCACGAACTTCCATGATCTTGTCACCCCATCTGTCGCTGCAGAAGAATTCAGTTGGGTGGTCGTTGCGGGGAACGAAGGTCTTCTCCTCAGAGGTTGGGACATAGGTTCCGAGGCGAGCAATGAACTTGGCGCGGTTCATGACGGAGGCGGGGTATTCGACGGCAACCCAGGTGGAGCTTGGGTCGCTGTTGACGATCTCAACAATTGAGTTGGCGAAAACTGCGGCAAAAAGGCAGAACATTTTGTGGTTAACAACCTTGAAAGGTACAATTTTAGATCCCGCCGCTTGTCCGAGTTGTGGGTCACCCATAACTTGCCGACATTTTCGCACCTCTATGTAAAGATGATGGAAAAGAAAAAATATGATTCAACAATAACTTTCACGAGCAAATAAGTGAGAATTCAGTCAAGATTCTTCTCATTCAGGTTGTGTCATGGGTTGATCATCCGCTCTCGTTCGTGGTAACGGACATTGTTTCTATTGCCCATTGCCCACGAGGTTTTCGCCAAGGTCAACTCGTCGATGATATCCTTGGATGCTTCCATTGTTCTTTTGATCTCAAGATTGGCAATTCAGTCACTTTTTTCCACTCAGAAACCGTGAAACAAAAAGACCTTGAAGGATTTGAGTTCACAGTACTTCCTGCGGGAAGTCATCATGTTTACTCCGATTCATTGCTCTTTCAGTGTGGTCGATATTGGGGCATTTCCGCTTATGTCCAGATCAAAGATAAATTTCAACGTTTGTCTCATTTTCAATTGATCCGCATCAGCGAGAGGATCCCTCATGGTAGCTATTGGGTTCATTGGTTCGAATCCAGAAGCTTTATTTGTCCATCAGAACTTCCTATCGACCATTGCTGAGTATGTCACTTTCCATGCTTTATTTCTCAGAGAAATCATTCGAACGAAGGATTATTCCAAACTATTATATCATCTTGAACATCATCAAACGTCACTGGAATCTTTGGTCTCGGCGATAGATTGGAAACAATCAAGCAACCTCGTTCCTGTCATTCTGACGGATTCTCCCGTCATACAATCGTCCAAAACAGATTCTACTCCACTTGAAGATCTCACTGAAGAAGAATTAAAGATTGATTATGTTGTGGAGGAGTCATTCGTCAGACATTTCTGCCAATCTGGATCAAGACGGAAATAGCACAATCAACTCTCTTTCACTCCCCTCATCTCACCCTGGAGGTTTTTCACTTGGATATCCACAGTCTTCACTCAGATTCCTTCTCAACAAAACGAACTTTTCCCTGTCCAAGCCCTGCAATCCCTCACTCATTCCTCTCCCTCTCCATCAATCAACTCTCTCGCATCCACAAACGACCAAGCTCGGCTTCTTCCGAACAGACCTCCTGCCACCGGTTCGCTTGGTTCTTCTCCCAACATTGTGTCGCAACAAGAGGAAAGTTCAACGCGGAATTCGAGGAAGAGAAGTATTGGAACACAGTTCGAGTGTGTGCGCTTGAGCCCGACTTCAAGATCTTTGCGGCAGGAGACGAGACAGCGATTGGAGAGAAGGGGGTGAACATGAGTGGAGGCCAGAAGGCTCGAATCCAGCTTGCGCGTGCGATCTACTCGGACAAAGACATTTACATTCTGGACGATCCTCTGTCGGCAGTGGACGCGCATGTTGGGCGATATCTGATGGACGAGTGCATCAGCGGGGTGCTGAAGGGCAAGACAGTGATTTTGATGACAAACCAGCTCCAGTTCCTGGACCGGGCAGACAAAGTGATCTGTTTGGAGAATGGTCGGATCATTGCGCAAGGAACGTACTCGGAGATTCGGGAGCAGGGAGTGAACTTCGACGAGTTCATCATCAAATCGGACAAGAAAGCGGAGAAGAAGAAGCAGAAAGCGAAAGAGGCGAAGAAGGAGGAAGAGACAGACGAGAACAACGCGAAGCAGATTCTGACGGAAGAGGAGCAGGCGACCGGAGGAATCAAGTTCTCGTCGTATGTGAAGTACATGCGAACGCTGATGCCGCTTGGTGTGGTGATTCTGTTCCTTTTGTTTGTGGTTGGAGTTGAAGCCATCAACCCCGTGTCGTCGTGGTGGATGGGGAAGATTGGGTCGATGACAGCATTCACGAACATCTCGTTCTGGTGGAAGATTGGGATTTATGGATTCATGACGATTGCGAGCTTTGTGCTTCTGATCATTCGTGGATTCTTCTCGGCAGCTGGAGTCGGGCGCTCAGCACGAATCAATCACGACAAGCTTCTGGACAACGTGATGGACTGTCCTTCGTCGTTCTTCGACACAACACCGCTTGGTCGTATTCTGAACCGCTTCACTGGAGACATTCCGCAAGTTGACCAGTTCCTGCTGACTCGAGTTCTTCAAGTGGTTGCGTTGTGGGTGGTGATGATTGGGCAGATTGTGATCATTGCGGTCGACACACCTTGGTTCTTAGCGATTGGGATTCCAGTTCTGCTTCTGTATTGGCTTCTCCTTCAATTCTATGCTCGTGTTTCGCGAAATCTGCAACGATTGGAATCGATTGCTCGTTCTCCAGTTCTTTCACACTTCAGCGAGACGATCACAGGAGCAGGACTGACGACGATCCGCAGCTACGGGCGAGAAGCAGAGTGGAAGCAGAAGTTTGAGAAAGTGAATGACGAGATGACTGTTCCGTTCATGCTGTTCCGCGAGGGTCAGAAGTGGGCGACGCTTTATGCAGCAATCATCTCGACAGTTCTGTACGCAGGAGTGATCCTGATTGGATGGTTCTTCATGGACACCTCGATGCTCTCCGTTGCTCTGATGTCGAGCATGTCGTTTTCGAACATGGGTCAACAGCTGATCACGATGACAGTGGATCTTGAATCGAAGATGACGTCGTTTGAAAGAGTTGATTTCTACTCGTCTCATCTTCCGCAAGAAGCGAAGGGTCACGAACTGGAAGTTCCTGAGCACTGGCCGGAGCGAGGAGACGTGACGTTCGACAAAGTGCGGTTCAAATACAGGCCGGGTCTTCCGTTTGTGCTGAAGGGAGTGGACTTCGATATCCGCGGAGGAGAGAAGATTGGAGTGTGTGGCCGGACAGGAGCAGGGAAGTCGTCGCTTCTGTTTGCACTCTTCCGTCTTGTTGAACTGGACCCAAAACACGCGCCGAAGATGATTGACATGAAGACGGGGTTCATGGTTGATGCGGACCCGAACGAAGAGCCGAACAGCGGGCGAATTCTGATTGACGGAGTTGACATTTCGAAACTTGATATTCATCGAGTTCGCCGCTCAGTTGGGATCATCCCACAAGACCCAACGCTGTTCACTGGAACGATCCGATACAACATGGACATTGCAGGGAAAGTGAGTGACGACCGGATCTGGGAAGTGTTGGAGATGATTGAGATGCGGGACATTGTTGCTGGATTGCCGTTGGGTCTTGATTCGCAAGTGGCTGAAGGAGGAAGCAACTTCTCAGCGGGTCAACGACAACTTTTGTGTTTTGGGCGAGCGATTCTGAACAACTGCCGAGTTGTGGTGATGGACGAAGCGACAGCGAACGTGGATGTGGAGACGGATGCGAAGATCCAACGGACGATCCGAGAACAATTCCGAGAACAGACAGTGATTGTGATTGCTCATCGTCTGAACACGATCATGGACTCGACCCGAATCATGGTGATGGATCAAGGGTATCTGTCCGAGTTTGACACTCCCGAAAACCTGAAAGCCAACCCCGACTCAGCTTTCAACTCTCTCATACAGTCTCTCAATCATTGATTCAGTTTTGCATTTCTGTCTTCACTTTCTATCAGTTTCGTTTCATTCTCAAGTTGGAAGATTCTCAACATATCAGTAAGACGCTTTTTATCGATATTCAAGTTTCATAACAGAATTATTGATAAACTGGTGTCGTTTGAAAACTTAGCATCGGGTTTCTCGGGTCATTAGGCATGTATTGAGTTTTAAACACTGTTTTTTGTGATTAAGTCAATGAAATGCATATATTTGTGAAAAGGTCAAAAAAGTGATGTGTTTGAGTTTTTCGCCTTGATCGCAACCGAAACATGTTTTGATTGTTGTCCAGGCCTTCCTGTTCAGTTGTTTTGATTGAATCAACATGACGATTGGATGCCAGACGATAAGTTTTCAAACGACACCCTGTACTACTGATCGAAACTCATAGTGGTGTCACCAAACCGTCCGGTGTCACCAATCCGGCCTTTTTTCTGTGAAGGACTATTTTGGTCAAACTAAGAAAAAAATAAAATGTTAGAATTATCCTCCCACCCGATCCCGAGAAAACCTCAAAATACGTTCAACGTTGCGAATGCACACATTTTTTTCAACTTTTTGCCCTCATTTCTCCAGAACCAGCCATCCGTTTTAAATCAAATAAAAGGCATGATAGTCGGATAGATCTCGACAAAAGATGAACAAAAAATACAAGGATTTTTTTCCTAAGATTATTTTGTCGAGAATTTTATGGGTTTTTTCCGATCTTTCCAAATACCCAGAATTTTTTCTCCCAATTTTTTCCATTATGTTCGTTTCACCAAAAAACGTTTCTCTGAAAATTTTCATCGAAATCGATTCACTGGTTGTTGAGATATTGCCAAAACGATTTTTTTCGTCGGGCAAAAGGGGTATTTTGAGGTTTTCTCGGGATTGTGTGGGAGTATAATTCTTGAATTTCAGATTTTTCTTAGTTTCACCGAAATTGATTTTTCCAGAAAAAAGGCCTAATTGGTGACATGGGACATATTGGTGACACCACTATCAAATGGGTGAAATCCATGGGTTATTTCTCAAAACCTGCCAAAGGGTCAGATCATAGATGATTCCTTTTCGTCTCCAATCTCTTCTTGTACTGGAGGAAATTGTGACACAGTTTCAAGAAAGAGTAAAAACAAATGGCTGGGGGGCGACATTGAATGTCTTCTCATGCACGATATTCTATAGAAAAAAGAGAGCCGATTGCTGAAGCAACCGCTAAAAGATGAACTTTTTAGTATGCGTTTGACAATTGTCCTAAATTTGTTGAGAGGAATTTGCTTTTTTGATGTCCTTCAAGAGCTTGGGAAAGCCTACAAAGGAATGGGAAAAAACCAAACACAAAAGGAATACTTTCAGCATCGATAAGTGACGCATCTTGGAGTGACAATTAATTCGTTCTGTGACGGGTCGATCAAACCACAACATTTTCATTTTGTTTCCGAACGACTCAACCATGATGCATTCTTCGTCCTGAAATGTTTGGAAGAACTCACACCAAATGATCTCATCAAAAACGCAAAGGAAAAACAGATCTTTTCCGATTGCGGTCCACATTTTCGCAATCGTGCGATCCTCTGCTCATATCTTCAATGCAACCCTTCGTTGTTTGCCAGTAAGGCTGTCTGGATCTTGGTTCAATGTGCAAGTGGGACAATATTTTTGAGATCATCGATCGCAATGGAAAAAGTTCGAGCGACATTTCGATTTTCAAATATCCTTTTATCCTTCACACATTCAGATTGATTGCATTTCTAAATGGAGATTCCAGACGTTCTGACCTCCAAAGTCGTTCTGTCAATGAACGTTGTGTGATCAAACCATAATCGTGCGTTTTTGTCTATCTTCTCTGATTGAATCGTTTTTTTTCGATTTTGCTGCCTGTGAAATATATCGTTGTCACGAATGAAAGAGTTTTCAATAAATGTTGTTCATGATTGTTCATCTACTTAGTCATTTCAAATCAATCCGTTTCAATGATGCAAAAGACAACGTATTCTGGAACTATGTGCACAGTTTCAGTAAAACATGGTTCATGGAACCAATACAGTGAAATGGATTAAAGATGAATATGTGTTCTTCGACGCCTGGAGTGCTTATGTGCCCTCGCCGTTGTTTTCGGAAGCACGCATGTTGCCGGAGCAATTATCGAAAAGCTGTCGCCTCTGCGCGTCTCTTGAAACTGCATTGGACGCTGTTCTGGCCGCTCTCCGCGGTCCGTCGGTGGATGGCACAGAAAAACAGGAATTTGGGAACTTTGGATTGCCTCTGCTGTTGTCGTTTGGTCTGCTGTCCCCTTCTCCACCGCCGAACGTGGTGTCGCTGTTTGACGAGCTGGTTCTGCCGTTTCTGTCCTCTTTCCGATCGATGCTGTCATTCTTCCACTCGTTGCTCGCTTTCTTCTCGCCGAACATGCCGTCGCTGGTATTCCCTGCTCTGCACTCGCTGAGCCATCTGCACGCCACTGCTAGGTGTTGTGCATGGGGTTCTGGCGACGTCCTCGGAAACGCTGTTGCAGATGAACTTTCTGCTGTTCTGGTCTGAACTGCAGACGGCACTGAGCAGTTTCGCTTCGTCGATCGAGCAAGACGCGTCGCTTCATGTTTCGCAGCCTCTTTCGGAGTTGGTGGAGAAGTGGGTTGTGGAGGAAGGCCTGCGTGCGATGTGTGCGTTGGAGCTGTTTCACTTTGTGTTGGCGTTGGACGGAGACAAACAGTCGGAGCTGTCGAAACTGCTGCACACCGACTCGATCTGCACGGAGTTCATTTTGCTGGCGAATCAGCTGGTGACTTCACTGCGCACGTTCTTCGAAGCTGACCGCTCTGTCGCCCCCACTCGCCACACCCGCCCTTCCTCGCTAACTTCCGAAGCCCCCGCACGCAGCCGCACTGCTTGTCGATTGGATTGTGACAGGCTGTTCCAGACGAATGTTGTTCTTTCGGAAGGAGGAGCTACGATTGTTCGGATTGAGTTTGGGATGCTTCTCCAAACACTCTGCTGGTTTGTTCATCTGTCGCTGGTGAAGCTGGACGCTCTGATGCAGCTGCTTCATCTGACGCTGTCGTCGTTCATCCCACACCCTCTCGCAAATCTGGTGCCCACATTCGCACCTGAGCACGAGCCTCGCCAGATCGGGCCGAAGACCCGGCACTTCCTTCTGTCGCCGTGGGTGGAGACAGGGCGGAGTGGAGAAGGGTTGGTAGGGGCTGAGGGGCGGGCGTTCCCGCTGAGTCTGAGTGTGGAAGTGTCGACGACTGCGATTGTGTTGATTCTGATTCACAAAATTCACCGAAAACCTTCGAACCAGCGATTCTGGGCACGGCTCTGCCTTTGCTGTTGTCGGTGCGTCTGTTGTCGCCGTCGATGGATGTGTGCTGGCAGATGTGGCATCGGAAGAGAGGAGGTATGCGACTTTGCGATTCTCTCGTTGTTGGACTTGACCACTTCGTAGATTATCTCCACATGCGACGGCACAGAACTAAATTGGTGGAAAGTGTGAATTGGATTGTGGTGTTGGGGGAGGTGGTGGACGATGTGGTTTGTGGGAATGAAGTTGGAGAGCGCGAACTGAACGAGCTGTCCAAATTGAAGATCCCGTCGCTGCTCAGCCCTCTCTTCCCCATCATCACATCCACCACTCGCAGCATCAGCCGCTTTGCCTGAAGTCCCTCGCTTCGTTTCTATCATCACTCGGTGCTGTTCACTGATGAGGTTCTGATGTCGCTGGCTCGGATTCTGCGCTCGCTGCTTGGGACGTTCGACGATAAGTGGAGGACAATCGAGTCGATTTTCATTTCTGTGTGGACGTTGTTGCTCATAGTGATTGGAGGAGTGAGTTCAGCAGAAAAGAAGAAACTGACGAGAATGATCGTGTGGACAGGGCTGTTGGAGATGTTTGGAGAATACATCAATCGCTTCTGGACGACACAGATTAAAGGCGAAGTCCTTCGCATTGTCCCAATACTCCAGCGTCGTGTTCTCGTCGAAATGTGAGTCTTCAAAGAAAATCAGGTCTGGCTGATTGAAGTTGTGTGTGCCGCCTCTTTCAGCGGCTGTGTTCTTCCGAAAGATGCATCGGTGGAAAGTGTGGTCGGAATAATGCGTTGAGATGCACCCTCCCTTCTTCCCTGCCTAGTTGTTCTCGAAAAGCGAGTCGAAGGCACGGAGGACGTGAAACGTTCCACTTACTAAAAACAACACCGCTCCCAGAAAATGTCTGATCGGAGAACTGGCAGTTGGAGACTTGAATGAAGGCAATTGAATCAGCTTCTTGAAGTGTCCGAGTTCGCGAGGCTCCATCCAGCGATGTGAATTCGGAGTTCGAATCATCTGTGCTCACAGAATGATGAGTGATGATCTGGTGTTCGCTGTCGGGAAGAGTGGTGGCTTTGTCACACGAGATATTGGACGAATCAATGACGAGGCGAGGATTGGGGTTCAGATTTCCTCGCAGGTCCATCAGAAAAACATGATGTTTTGTGCAGTTGATTGCGAACGTGGTGCGTGTGGTGGACCACAATCGGCGATGCCAGCTGGCCCAGTCGGAGAACAGAGTCCTAAATGACACACAGGATGTCTCCACAATCGCACATCGCGACGGCGAGGACAGTGTCGGAGAGAGGGGATGGCCAGCTTTTGCGTTCGTGCAACCAAGAGACTCCACATCGAAAATCAGAGCGTCAAGCGAAAGCGTTGAGTTCACAATATTAAAAAGGCAGTTCTGATGAGTCCTGAGCCGAGAAACTTCACTTGAGATGGGTTGCTCTCTGTTGAGTCGCACGAGTGTTGACTTCGTGATTGATGTTCTTGTTTCTCCCTTCAGTGTGAGGTCCACAGATTCAAAATGTTGGAATGCTCATCCGTTCTGCTTGTTCTCGAGTCTGATGATAGGTTGCGAATCATACCCGTGTCTCTGCCTCCTTGATTCCTGCCAGAACCCGAAGAGAAAGAAAATGACGGATAGAAGGGGAGGAAATGAACTGCCGAAGGTGTTGTGTGCAGATGGGATGCGGCGAAAGGCCCTTCTTCTGTCGATCAGCCCTCACAAAAGTGGCAATTGTTTCGATGTCGCCTGTGGAGAGGAGTGAGGCATCAAAGGGAAGAGCTGGATCGAAGTCCTTCCTCCCTTACCATCGATACTCTTCGCAACGAACGAGTCCTGCTCGTCCAGAGACTCGCTGCGGGGAGTGCGGCGAAGGAGTCGTGCTGCCAGCGGGTGGAGATGCAGACGAGCCGCGGTTGCCAGGCGTGGTCGGTGTCTGGTCAGCCCGATCGCGTGTCGACTGTTTCCAGTTTTGACGAGTTCTTCGGTGTTGACCAGAATCTGCTCTGGTTCAGATAAGACTGCGACCGCAGCGTCGAGAGCGACAGCGCGTTCGTCAGCCCTCACGAAGTGCTGAATCTGCGGCGAAATCGGCGGGTTGGCAGGAATATCGTCGTTTTCTCTTTTTTGGACTTTCGCGTGCTTGTATCGCCACCGTTTCTCTTGGAGGGGGACAACAAAGAGCGACGAAGAGATCGAGTTTTGGAGGAGGTCCGTTTGGTTCGGAAAGAAGAGGGGTGTCCCGAATGCGTGGGTGGATGAACAGATACTGGAAAGGGAAAGAGACGGGACAATGGGTGGATCTGGCGCTGGAGAATCAGCAGGTAGACGAGATCTGAAAGAGATGGGGATGGTTGTGATTGTTTGGTCGGAGAGACAGATGAAACCGGTTGAGGTGGGGTGGGGAGGGACTCTGTCGTCGAGAGAGACGTATTGCTGGGAGAATCGTGAGAAATGATGGAGACGGTCATCGACGTGCATTGTTCCTTACTATAGTGATATTCGTGATGGCCATTCGGTTTTTCTTGTTTTGATTGTATTTCGGGTGATGTTGACCTGAATTCCAGTAATTGACGTGCTCGTCCGCGAGTCACCGCGCGATGGAAATGGTGAAACAAGTCTGATAAACTACAGTTGAACAAACCGGCTTATTCTGAAAAATAGCCATCCACACGATGATCCAAGTTCCACAAACTTGTAATAAACACATTTTTCAACATCCGAATATATCGGACGAGATCCTCCCGAGTCAAGATCGTGTGGTAAACTGGCGGTTGTCCCGTCTGCTTCGTCGAGTATCTTCTGACCGTGTGGTTGGCAATAAAGTTGTACGCGCTCAACGTGAAGAGCTTCATCGGAAGAATGGGTGGAGAGGGAGAGAGGGCTCGACTCTTTGTGAACAAGAACCCAGCCTTCGCAACTTTCGCATGTCTCAGCTGAAGCTGTGAAGAGGCGTCCATCCCAGTGCTGTTGTATGAACACAGCAGGTCTGGGTCGAGAAACTGGTTTTTGGGGAGATCGATGGGAAGATGCAGAACGGAATGAAATGCGCGTCAGCTACCGGGATCTTCGCGTTGATGTAATTCCTCAGAAGTGTGATTCTGTGGAAGGGAGGTCAGGATCAACTCAAGAAGGGAAGAGTTCAGAGTGTGGTCTGACAGACGGTGCATCAGAAAAGTGGCGATGAGGAGGAAGAACAGCTTTGTTCAGGCGAATGAGGGGTGGTCGAGGAGAGCATGCGGGAGGAACGACGAAGGGTTGCATTGGTCTTGCAAAGAAAGAGGTGGATGAGAGTCCAATCCCGAAATGGACGGAAGTGTCATATTTGGCGTATTTTTAAGGAAAGAATAGAGTCAAGAATGTGTTGGAGGAATGGAGGGTCGTTCGAAGGAAGCGGAGGGTGAGTAAACCCGAGTTGGAGAAGAAAGAGAGAACCTGCTGATGACTTGTGACGACCAAATGGTACGTATGTACACGGAGTTGCTGGAGGGGGAGAGAAGAGGGATGGGTATGATATTATTTTGGTGAAGACTGTGATGATGAACATGAAAGGGGAATTGAGGAGGATGAGACGAAGCAAACGACGTTGGGTCCTGGAGCGAAGAGTAAGGATTGAACAGCCGAAAGAGGGAGATAATTGGAGGTATAGAGAAGATATTAGAGGCAGAGACATAACTGAACTCAATTTGGAAGGGTTGTAGTTGTTGTTGAATGGTATTGAGATCGTTGGGTGGTTGAACGTGACCTAGATCAGAATCATCAAAGTTGACTATCTCGAATGGAACATCTTCAGCATGTGTTTCAATAATGGTTTGTTCAGGGGGAATATCAAGGCCGGCTTGGGAAATTGTGGGCGAACACGACTGAGCCATCGGGGAACTGATCCCAGGAGACGAAGATGGAACAATATGTTCAATTGAAGGTGAATGAGTTTGTGGTGGAGACGAAACTGTGGTTGGAGAGGCAGACTGACCATTTGAGATCGATTATTGTTGGGGAAGGGTGTGGATGTCCCCATTCGTGATTGCGGTCACAGTAGTTGCTTTGTATTGAACTGTGTGATTCAGGGAGGAGATTTGTTAGTCTTGAATGGCCTTCCTCATCATTGGCGGAGACCCTTTGATTTGAACATCACAGATTTGAAACGATATCAACTTTGTGTGTTTATAACGTCTCTTCGGGAGAGACTTCGCACGGACGGGGAGTTGTTATCCATTGGAAGTGGCGGGAGACCAGTTCAGATAATAAGCGACAGGATGGGTTTGCGATGAGAGTTGAGTGCTTTTGTTATCTCTCGTCCAAGAGCTATGATTGTCGGAGAAGATTGGGATGGGTGGAGGGAGGAAGGAGGTGAATTTGCGATGGGTGGAGGGCGGGAGGAGGTCAATTTGTGATGGGTGGAGGGAGGAAGGAGGTGAATTTGTGATGGGTGGAGGGAGGAAGGAGGTGAATTTGCGATGGGTGGAGGGAGGAAGGAGGTGAATTTGTGATGGGTGGAGGGAGGAAGGAGGTGAATTTGTGATGGGTGGAGGGAGGAAGGAGGTGAATTTGCGATGGGTGGAGGGAGGAAGGAGGTGAATTTGCGATGGGTAGAGGGAGGAAGGAGGTGAATTTGCGATGGGTGGAGGGAGGAAGGAGGTGAATTTGTGATGGGTGGAGGGAGGAAGGAGGTGAATTTGTGATGGGTGGAGGGAGGAAGGAGGTGAATTTGCGATGGGTGGAGGGAGGAAGGAGGTGAATTTGCGATGGGTAGAGGGAGGAAGGAGGTGAATTTGCGATGGGTGGAGGGAGGAAGGAGGTGAATTTGCGATGGGTGGAGGGAGTTCTCACTCTCGAATAGAGTCAGAGAAGTTGATGACCCAGACTTGTGGGTCATTGAAGACAGATTTCTCAAATCTTCATACAACCCCCAAGAAATATTCAAGCAAAACTCGAAAATTCTTATCCCCATCATATCTTCTCGCAACCATGGAAGCTTATATTACAAAACCCAAATCAACCATCAGCACGCACGGGAAGGAGATTTACGACCTTCTCGTCAACAACATCGCGACTATCCAGCAGCACCTCTCATCAAAGCTCTGGATAGTCGTCATGAACTCATACCAATCAAGGAGATTGTCCTTGCTCATTACAATAGTTTGGCTTTCTTTTCTCTCATTCTTTCTCTCTTTAGATAAATTCACTTCACTTATTTCGTCTTTAACTCATTTACATCGTGAAATGAGGTGCAAAGACGACAAGGTGAAATTGATGCAGTGTGTCTCCCAAGTACTCTCACTTGGCGAGACACAGGCTGTTGGTTTCGACGTCGAGGAGGGGGCATATAACTATGCCCGCTCCCGATTCGACAGAATCGGTGGGAGACCTCGGAATCCCACTCGACGTCGACCAGCCTCAAAACAGGTTACTTTTCCTTTTTTCAATCATTCTCACAGAAAATAAACATCCTCGAAGACACTGAACTGATGAAAGCAATAGAAGATAAAACGTCACCAAGCTGCGAAAACCAGAAAAGAAAACCACAGAAGAGGGTTAAGAAACGTATGCTCACACTCCTTTTCACCCAATTCTCTTTACACTATTAGAAAAGCCAGCAGTTGACACACTGGACGACGATGACCTGCTATTCCTCCTCAGCGGGTCAGATAGTCCATCAACTCCGGACAACTCCCTCGAAACCATAGCAACCGAAACACACCACATCGAAACAAGGCTCCTTGAAACAACGAAAAAGGAGCTTCACCGTCAGCTAGTTGAGGAAGGAAAACCAAAATCTCTTACTCTACTTTCTGCAAACAAACAAAATTCCTGAAAAAGCAACAAAGAACCGACCTCTGTTCCCTTTGTGAACGAGGCAAATATTTACAAAAAAGAAGAAACATTAAAAGCACAAAACAAAAACTCACAGAAAAGAACAAAATGAACTAAAAACAATAGAAAAACACAAAAAAATAGCCGAAACACAAAGAAATTATTACAATTCATCCATTTCATCCATAGACGATGACACATTGGTCATCGTCATGGACTTTAAAGAAAATTGGTCATTACCTCTTTCCAATGACCAAGTCGGACACGATTTTTATCTAAAACTTCAGTTTCTCATCTCTGCATTACTTGTTTCACCTCACAGAATTCTGTGATCAAAAACATATCACAACTTTATTTCCCCTGTTCTTTCTCATGATCACCGTTTTGTTCAAGAATGTCTTGCCGATTTATTTTCTCTTGATTCATACACTTCCAAGAAACACATCACTGTATTTACTGATACTGGTCCGCATTTTAGGAACCAGTATGTTCTCGGTTACTTTCTGTCTTCTCAAAATCCCTTGTTTTCAGGGAAGAAAATTCAGTACTGTTTCTTTTCAGAGCAGCATGGGAAAACTGCTGCGACTCCGAATTCGGAGTCCTTTCAAATTTTGTTTCACATCACCTCACTGAACCAATCCGCTCCTCGGATGACCTTATTGATTTTTTTCACTTCACATCTCACTCAATTGAATGGGAATGACGGAAATTCCGTTCATTCCTTCCACCGGTGTGTCTCTTTTTGATAGTTCATCTTTTATTCACTTTAGACATACTGTCTTCCCAGACAGTCACTCATATTTTCGGGTCATAATCACCGGTCTGAAGGAATACCTTGGATTTTTCCGATCAGATACCTCCTTGACTGGGGCCCCTGTTTGTGTGAACGCGTCTTCATTTGACTTCTTATTGCGTTTTTCAGAGAAGAGGGAGAGGACAAAGGGAGAGGAAGGTGTTTGAGAAGGAGGAAGTTGAGAGACGGGATGAGAATGAGGTGAGTTCTGGGTCTTCAGTCTCTTACATCTTTCGTTATTCATATCTTTCAAATGTTTCTTCTTCAACTCCTAATTCTCATACTCTTCATTCTTCTCCTTCTTCACTTATTCATTCTTCCCCTTCTTCACTTATTCATTCTTCTCCTTCTTCACTTTTTCATTCTTCTCATTCTCTTATTCATCCAATCCCTCCAACTTCTCCAATTCTATATTCACCTCCAAGCTCTCCTATTCTTTTGATTCTAATTCATTTTCACCTCGCCATTTTATTACATTTAAACCCCCTACCACCTCGCTCATTCCATACCTGGCTTATCCTGCCAGGCCTTTTGGCCGAACAGGGCTAGCCTAGTACCATTTACGGCCTTGTGTCCGGTACTAGGTTCACAGCAGGACTTGGAATGAGTGAGGACAACACTGAAAGACATATTTTCATTATTGATTTCTGTATTAGAACAATTCCGTTTATATTTCACAAATTTCTTCTCTTTCATCAACAATCATTCTCATTTTTGTCTTCTCCTCTTGTAGGTTGTCTGTCATTCACTCAATTCCTCCACTAGACTTTGGATCATAGCATCAAGTTCACTTCAGTTGTGGTAAGAAAAACGATATGTCTCAATCCTTCTTCGTGACTTCTTTATCTTCCAGGTCCACTAGCGATGGTGTACATTCCTCCCAGCCACCAACCTAGCACTCATCTCCACTCCCCACCACTCAGCCAACCTCTCATCTCCACTCCCCACCACTCAGCCAACCTCTCATCTCCACTCCCCCACCACTCAGCCAACCTCTCATCTCCGCTCCCCCACCACTCAGTAGTACACCACCATCAATATTCCCACTCAAGCAACCACCGCTATCTCAGTCCTCTTCGTACCGATGAACTCAGCTGTCCTTTATCGCTCTCAAGCTCCACCACACCCTCACCATCGCCCTCAATCGCCAGCAAACACTCTCGCTCACCCTCCATCGCCACCAAACACTCTCGCTCACCCTCCATCGCCACCAAACACTCTCGCTCACCCTCCATCGCCACCAAACACTCTCGCTCACCCTCCATCGCCACCAAACACTCTCGCTCACCCTCCATCGCCACCAAACACTCTCGCTCACCCTCCATCGCCACCAAACACTCTCGCTCACCCTCCATCGCCACCAAACACTCTCGCTCACCCTCCATCGCCACCAAACACTCTCGCTCACCCTCCATCGCCACCAAACACTCTCGCTCACCCTCCATCGCCACCAAACACTCTCGCTCACCCTCCATCGCCACCAAACACTCTCGCTCACCCTCCATCGCCACCAAACACTCCGCTTCGCTCCCCATCGCCACCACACACTCCGCTTCGCTCCCCATCGCCACACACTCCGCTTCGCTCCCCATCGCCACAACACTCCGCTTCGCTCCCCATCGCCACCACACTCCGCTTCGCTCCCCATCGCCACCAAACACTCCGCTTCGCTCCCCATCGCCACCAAACATTCCGCTTCGCTCCCCATCGCCACCAAACATTCCGCTTCGCTCCCCATCGCCACCAAACACTCTCGCTCACCCTCCATCGCCACCAAACACTCGCTCACCCTCCATCGCCACCAAACACTCCGCTTCGCTCCCCATCGCCACCACACTCCGCTTCGCTCCCCATCGCCACCACACTCCGCTTCGCTCCCCATCGCCACCACACACTCCGCTTCGCTCCCCATCGCCACCAAACACTCCGCTTCGCTCCCCATCGCCACCAAACATTCCGCTTCGCTCCCCATCGCCACCACACACTCCGCTTCGCTCCCCATCGCCACCAAACATTCCGCTTCGCTCCCCATCGCCACCAAACACTCCGCTTCGCTCCCCATCGCCACCAAACATTCCGCTTCGCTCCCCATCGCCACCAAACATTCCGCTTCGCTCCCCATCGCCACCAAACATTCCGCTTCGCTCCCCATCGCCACCAAACACTCCGCTTCGCTCCCCATCGCCACCAAACATTCCGCTTCGCTCCCCATCGCCACCACACTCCACTCACCTCTACTTGCCTCCCTCGTCCTCCACTCACCTCCTTCCGATAGACTCCTTTTCCTTCTGCGACATCCAAACTCACCTCCTCGAGCCTCCGCCTCCCTCCACTCTTTCTCTCATCAGCACTTTCCATCTTAATTGTGTCTTCTATGAATCTTGTTGTTTTCAACTCACAATTAACACTTTCTTGAGAAAACAAACTAAAGAAAAATCACTTGTTTGAGATAATACACCACCAAAAGTGAATAAAACTGAAATCATTCATCCAAGCTTCAAAATCGTGCGAAGAGAGGGAAAACAGAAGAGAGAGAGAATGAGAGAAGAGGTTATATGGTGGTGAAGGAGACGTTCACCCGGAACACCACATCCAGTGTAGTGAGGAAGATGGTAGACGGTACATAGTCCACCAAATGACGATCAACCCATATTATTTTGTAATACACCTCCAATTTGTCTACTGGTATGAATAGATCGAAAAAAACACATGTAATCAGTTCATGGAGGTGAGAAAGAGCTATTTGAGATTTAACAGCATATTTGAAAAAAAGAATGCGGAGAGGAGGTTTTGAAGGGGTGATCTCGAACTTTTCTATGATGTCAAAAATATTGACCCAAGTGATAATCTCCGCGCACAAACTATAGCTAACATGGGTCAGAATTTTTGACATCATTCAAAAGTCCGAGGACCATCATTCAAAACCAATCTCATCTCATGGTTGAAAAATGAATCAACCATTCACTCGAATTGGTGCATGATCTGAGTGTACTACATGGTCGAGTTCTTTGATCGAGCCGTGGCAAGAATGGTCAATTTCTTTTGTTTGTTTGAGACTGTCGAACTTTTGAATGGTGTCAAAAATACTGACCCACATCGATCAAATGATCTTGTTCTTTCACAATCTGAAAGAGACGACATTCAGACTCAAATTCACCGGGATTCATTTCCAAACGATTTCGAACCTTTCCATTCAAAAGCAAAGATTACACAATTTCCACAAATTACTCCCCCATACGATGTACAAACTGGGTTTCGAGTAAGGACTCTTATTCTTGCTCGTCAAAAGAACACAAAAACCTGGTATTCAGGAAGAGATGACAATTCGTCAAGCGAAGAGACAAGATCGAATCATCGCCGATTCTCAGCCGTACAGTCGGAATAGTTCAACATCGTAGGCAAAAATGCAACATCGAACAAAATAGTTCAACATCGAACAAAATAGTTCAACATCGAACAAAAAGAAGCTTCTCCTTTATTTGTATGCGATAAAGCCTGAATTGAACATGTTAAGGCATCAGAGTCGAAATGGATTCGATCGAAGATATAATACCTCGATCAACTAGGACAATTTGGAACATTTGCTCATGGTTGGTGAAAACCTTAGTTGACCGGAACGTCTCTTTCTTCACTCTGTTGCCACATGTCCATGCATTGCATCTCACAACTGCTCAACTTTCTATGACACGATCATCCATGGCAATACCATCAAAAATGTGATGTTGGAAGGAATAGTTGACAAACCCAATTTGGAAGGTGGTCATTTCTTAGGTTCCGACGCAAAATCGGGTCTGACAGCCGTGGTCATGATCATGAACTGCAGTGAATGGAGATAAATGATGTTTTTGATGACAGAGGGGGTGAAAATTAGAGTCAAACGGACCTTTCAGGTCTGAATACCGAGTTTGGGAAAATAAAAAATGTGAAAACAATTGTTGTCGACAATGATGAATGGAAAGGGGGAAAAGTGCATTCTATTTCCGATCGAATCTCAAAACAATGAAAAAAAGGTCGGTTCGTCGTCTCTGGACGTACTTCACTCATACTAAACGTGTACGCATATTTGTTTGAATGCTCTGGTCCTTTTTATCGTCATACGAATTTCTTGTTCGATGTTGAAGTATTCCGTTGCAATGTTGAACTATTTTGTTCGATGTTGAATTATTTTGTTCGATGTTGAATTATTTTGTTCGATGTTGCAATATTTGGTTTCGATGTCGAATTATTGTGTTCGATGTTGAATTATTCCGTTGCGATGTCGACTTATTTTCCTGCAATGTTGAACTATTCCGACTGTACCGGTTGATGATTTTGTTTTTATGTATGTGAGTTCTAGAGACAGTCTAGAAATAAGATTTGTCTCATGTCATTTTTCGGTTTTGGTTTTGCAAATATGGAGAAGGTGATGGGCAGTTGCCCCTTCAAGAAAAGTGGTGGTCTGAAGAGTATCGAGACAGGTGGGAGTGGTGGAAGAGATGTGGTCGTTTATCAGCAACAAACGGAAGCGTTTTTTGTTTTTTTTGAAATTTTTCTTGGCTCATTCTTACTCTCCCATGTCTCTCCACTTCTGAAAGTTCTTCTGAATCATCTGAGATGTCAATGGTATCCACTGGCACAGGTTCGTCAGCCTCAAGAACAAAGGGCACAAATCTGAATTCAGTGTCTTTGTGCTGTGGGAGAACGGACATGTGATCACAGTACGAATCCCTCCCTTGTTTGAGTGAGTGCAAATGAAAGGAGTATCAGAAAAGATGCAGTGTTCCAAAAGAAACGAAGGAAGAGACAATCCCCAACGATGATTCCCATTTGATCTTTCCATCGTTTGTAGTGAATAAGTCGATTCTCTATACCTACCTACTTCCCAATTAGTACAGAATAAATCACTTTTGACCTCAAAAACACACATTTGTCGACTCTTCGATTTTGATGCATTTTGGACCTAATTCAAACATTTTTCGATCAAACATAATCCAAAAATGGAGAGAAAAGGATTCATTGACAAATCAATCGGCACAATCATTTGGAGGTTGTTTCCTAATACAATTGGTGTCAACGTATCAATGGGAAATTCGTGGCTTTTATTTTGTTTACAAATCCACAGGTCCACGGGTCCACAAGTCCACAAGGTCCACGGAGTAGAGGTATGGTAGAATGTGTACATTTTGGTGGAAAAGGATTCATTGACAAATCAATCGGCACAATCATTTGGAGGTTGTTTCCTAATACAATTGGTGTCAACGTGTCAATGGAAAAATCGGGTATTTTATTTTGTTTACAAATCCACAGGTCCACAGGTCCACAAAGTCCACCGACTACTTAGGAAGTAATGCGGAGACTTGTAAAAGAACTATTCTTCATGCTCACAGCTGGCATATTACATACCTCAGTTTTGTTTATGTGGACTTTTCAGTATTGATGCTACAATTTTCTTCATATAGTAAAGTGACAGTTGACAAAGATAATAAAAATGAGATTAGATAGAGCATAGGAGGTTATATATGAGCAATGTACAATGTGGACCTTGTGGACCCGTGGATTTATAAACAAAATAAATTCTCCCATTTTTCCATTGACACGTTGACACTAATCATCAGGCATTTGAGTGGTGGGATCAAAACAGGTAAAACTGGGATCAATTGATCCCAGTCCCCATTTTTTGACTGACATCACTTTCTTAAATAAGCGTTTCGAGATTTTTCTCATTAAATTACATCTTGGATATCCAAATTCTCAGAAAAACGTATTTTTTGATGATTCTCGAGCATTCCGATCGAAATGATTCTTTAGGAGAATGGGGTCGAGAACAAGAGTGAGGAAGAGTGGAGAAGAGCGATGGGATCAGAACGATTTATCTCCTCCACTATAAACAATGTCATCACGACACGAAAGACAAGTGTATGGCATTGAACCAACGAGCATAAATGGAAAAGCGGATCTCTCGTTTCTGGAAGATCTGGAATAAGGAACTTTGGAAAGAAAAGTTTGAATCGCTATTCTCTCGAACCCTCTCATGATATCTCTGTCAGATCGTCGATTTTGCGATCATATGTGAAGTTGAGTGGAATTCGAATCAATAGTGTGATTGATTCGCCTGCAATGCATCAGTCTGTGACGTTCTTCTCATTCTGTTTTCAGTTGTGACATACACAATCACGTTCTCGATGAAATGGCTGCTGACATGGGCAGCGGATCCGTCGTCGATGTGGGTGGCGGGGATGGGCTATAGATGGCTACCCTTTGTGTCAGGAACGATAGTCAATCTTGCGATGACGGATAACGTGCAGTTTGACATTATTGTTCGGGAAATCAACCAGATTATTGACCTTCTGGTGCAGTTGGTGCTGTTGACCGCGCTGTTGGTTGGGCTTTTGGATTCGTCGTCACTGTCGAGCATCTGCGTGATGGTTCGTGCGGAGGTGGACGATCGAGTTCAGAAAACATTAGAATCGATTCATGGGATTCGGGTATGTTCCTTTGTGTTTGTGACATGTTTTGATTGCCGTTCAGGTGATCTCGATGAACTGATGGGAAGAGCCGATGAAGAAGGCGATTTCCATGATTCGTGAGCGAGAGATGGACTTCATTGGGTAAACAGAGAACCGGAAGAACATCCCTGCCTTCTCCTCCCAAAAACGATCACCAACCAAACATTACTAAATCTCGATTCGTCCCAAACAATACTGCTCCTCATCGCCTCCTCATCCTCCCATCTCCCTCACTCACTCACCACCGCTCGCCCACCGACGTCTCCCGCACTGTGCAGTCGTCGCTACTGTCGTCTTCGTCGTCGATCCAAACCGCGCTGCACTTCCAAAAGTGTGCATCTCTCGGCTGTTCTTGCTTTCAATTTTTCAAAGTCGCTCTCCTTATTCGCTATCCCAATCTCCCATAGTCGGTCTCCTTCCTTCTAAGGCAGTTCAGCTTGTCTTTCCCAGAAATTTTCATTTCTCACTCATCACTTGTGTTTTGGACATACCATCAATTTTAACCGTAGGAAAAAGAATAAATCACCGAGTGTTCTTCGGATCACCTTCAATACCTCTGAAATTATTGTCAATCGGTCGTACTGAAAGCGATAAAAAGTTCACTTGTTTTTGTTCGATATAATGAACATTTTCATTTCATCTCTTTTTGCTATTCAGATATCATATATTTGAAGAAGGAAAATAATGAAAAGAAACGAAACAGTATTGTAGAAATTAACTGGGATCAGATCCGACTGGGATCACTGGGATCGAATCAGAAGCCTGCTAATCATACTATTGAACTGGCATCATTTCCTTATCCCGATTGATGTGTCATTGGATCGACGGGTCCACATGTCCACGGTGCATGGGCACACCCAAAATGCACCAGAATGACGTGCACTGCCTCCCCATGCATCCAGACCATCCATGGATTGTTTTGGTCATATTTGATTTTTTCACTTTTTTCACTCTTATTTAATAGATGTTTCAATAAACCGAACTTTTCATAAACCCGTAACATGGGGCTTGAAAAATATACATTGGTCAAACTAAGAACAATAAAATGTGGTTCCGCGCCGAAACCCCTGTGTCGGGAGAAAACCTCAAAATACCCCCTTTTGCCCGATAAAAAAAATCGTTTCGGTAATATCTTTACAACCTATGAACCGATTTCGATGGAATTTTTCACAAACACGTTTTTTTAGTGAAATGAACATTTTGAAAAAAATTTGGAGAAAAAATTCTGGATATTTGGGAAAATGGAAAAAAACCCATATTTTTCTCGACAAAAAATTCTTAGAAAAAAATATATTTGATTTTTGAGCAGCTTTTGTCGAGAACTTTACGATCACAATGCATTTTATTTGATTCATTACGGATGGCTGGTTGTGGAGAAAAAGGGAAAAGTTGAGAAAAATGTGTGGATTCCTAAAGGAAACAGTATTTTGAGGTTTTCTCCCGACACAGGGGTTTCGGCGCGGAACCACATTTTATTGTTCTTAGTTTGACCAATATATATTTTCAAGCCCCATGTTACAGGTTTTGAATATGTACGGGTTATTGACACTACTATATGGTAATTAAAATAATGATTTGTTTTAAAATTAACCTTAATTTTGCGATCATCCAAAATTGTTCTGACAAGGTTAATATCGGTCTGACGAGTCTATATATGACGTGTTTCGTGTGATCTGAGAAGTATTTCTGAAGGTATGGGTAGTCCAAAATAAACGTCAAACTTTTTACTTTTCTGATTTTTTAATTTGAATATGAAGAGGAGGTACTGGCCAAGTTCAAGTACAGAGCCCTCGACGTAATGTTCCAAGATACTCAGGCAAAATGGTGCCCTGGTGACTGATGCGCAGAACGAATTGGAGGTTGGATTGGAGACGGATGATCGAAAGATTGTCCCCGGGGTTCATGTTGGCAGCACTTAGATGTGCCCGTAAATCATGCCCACCCAAGACTTAACCCTTCAAGGACTTCGCCAGCAGCAGTCATTTAGAAGGATCGCGATAGAACGATCCCCAAAGGAGTATCGGGGTGTCTATAGGAAGCTTGTACGAACGTGGGAAGACTCTTCTCTTCGGTTATTTTTTTATTCTGTTTGTTTTGCAGACTTCGATAATAATCGTTAAACTTTTTTATTTTTCCATTTTTTAATTTGTAATAAATGACAAACCAACTCACACCAAGCAAACTGAACAGCATATTAAGTAATGAACAATTAATACTTGTGACCGAACCAGTTCTGACTCGTCGTGGAACATCTTATCTCTCTCATGGAACTTTTGAATATGCGACTGAAGATAAACCAGAGGAGGTGTTTCGAGTATATGTTTCATCATTCATCAGAGGGACAAGACCACATCTGGATCCAAGCCGGTATCATCGATTTGATGACTACTGCACAAAGAAAAATGCATTGAATCCCTTCACAGTGAGAATTGTGAACTTGTTGGTGAATACAAAACTTCAGAATCAGTGGTAAGATACCTGCATGAAGGGTTGAATGGACAATAAAACCAGCACACTGGATGAAAGGTGTACAAACACACGAGAAGAGTCGGAAGCATTACACTCAATCATTTGTTGAAAACGAATTGAGAAAGCATAACTGTGAGCTCGTTGGTGAGTACAAGAGAGTTCTTGTTCCTTTTCAATATCGAGTGATTGGAGATGATAAAATATACATAATAGACTTGATGAATGGTTTAGAGCAAAAACAAAGCCACATTTGAGAAAACAAAAATAAACGCAGAACTTTTTTATTTTTCAACATTTTAATTTGAATAAAAATGGAGACCCCGCTTCAATTTGTCACAAAAAGCATTAGAAAACTACAACAATTGTTTCCCAACACCACCTTTGAATTCAAGGATAAATATGGTCAAGATCGTCAGTATGATCCGAACAGCAGAAACTTTCAACATCAGAACTCATTTCTCGCGTCTATGCTTCGGAATCCAGAAGTCGGATATCTAGAGTCTTCTCCAGACGATAATATTTCAACATTTCTGAACAAAATTGAAAACCAACAACAGATGACTTCTGAAGATCAGCACGAACATAAGAGAATTCATGATGAAATGAAAGCAGAAATCCAAAATATGAAAGCAAATCCAAGAGTGAACGAAACTGAATTGAAGAAGCAAGTGTTCAAGATCACACGGAAACTGAAATCAATAGAAGAGAAGTTGATGGATCATTGGATGAAGAATCTGTAGATCATTCAAAGAAAAATGAACAGATGGAATCAAGAATGGTGAAGGAATTTGATGGTTTTGATCAATGCATCTTACTCGCTGAACCACGAGACAAACTTGGATTCAATGAGTGTCTGACAAAGGCACGAAAGAAGTTCAAGAAAAATAATGTCGAGAAGGTTGAAGACAATGGAAAACCTTATCAGTTGTACTTCCACAATCATCTCAAGAATGTTGAAGAAATCACTACTTTCAATAAGTCAGTGTATGAAAAAGAGAAGGATCATCCATTCAAGATCAGCATCGACTTCGGTCAGATTGTAGAAAGAAAAGATAAAGATGAGACGACGTACAAGGATTTCAGACCAGAATTGGAGAACACATCAAAGAGTTTTCCGACAGTGATCAGGAATGAAGCTGACATCAATGAGTATTCAAAATATGCCATCAATCTGACCAAAGAATCACAGGAGAGAACACTGATGGATACAAAGACAATGTTCATTGCATTCCACTCCATTCTTGTTGCTGTGTACAGGTTTCCAGTTGCAGGAAAGGCAAATGCCATTCTTTCAGAACACATGAAGACATTCAATATTAAATACATTGATTCACCATACAATATCTGCTTCTTTCAAGCAGTTTCACACAAAACACTTCCAGATACAGCTGAACACAAAAGACCACAAAAGACAAGAAATGCTGAAGCACACCGACTGTTTGCTGTCTGCAAGAATCTTACCCATCTCACATCACATCAATTGAAACCATATCTTCAACAATATCCTGGATTTGACATTGCATCTGACATGGAAGAAACAATGAAGATCCTAAACATTACAGTTCACATTTATGAATACGATGAAGATAAGAAACGATACTTCCTGAGTCAATCCTATGTCAACGAAAATGAAGATGCACTTGTTGTCCCAATACTCATGGTACCTCTCACTTCAACTCTCGTTCATGTTATGTTCATTTCTGATCCTGAGAAACTCACTGGATACAAACTCTGTCCATATTGTCAATCGAGAGGCTTCCAAGTGAAGGATTCACAATTCAAACGTAACTATGAAAGACATATTGCTGAGTGAAAAGAACTTGATGGGAAACATGTGAAGAAGATCACTCTTGACAAAACACCAAGACCATATGTTCCACATATTCTCAACAATAGAACTCATGAATTTCTGATGGCACACAAAGACAAGACGAAGTCAAACCAACACAATACTACATCACATTCGATTTTGAAACAGTGGAAGATCTCATTCTTGACAATCTATTCTCTGATGACAATACACAATTGATCTCACATTTGAAGCCTCTCTCCGTTGCATCATCAATTAAGACAAAATCAGGAGTGAAGTCAATCTACTTTGATCTTCGAGATGGAAAGGACTTTGTGAAGCAATGGATTAGAGAACTCTTCAAATATGCTGAGACAGTTCGAGATGACAACCTGTATGAGGATCCAGATATTCCATCACAAAATGAAGTCAGTGTGATTGGATTCAATAGCTCTAGATTCGACATCAATCTCATCTTTCATGATCTCGTTGACAAGGATTGGAAAGCGGTGAGCTTTCTTGGATCGACAACAAAGTACAAACAAGTGTTGATCAGACACGAGAAAACCCAACAGGTTCTTCGGTTCATTGATATGATGTCGTACACAGGACCAATGACTTTGGATAATGCAGTGAAAGCTTTTGGAGGAAAGACCACTCTTCAGAAATCATTCTTTGCATACGAATCATTTGATTCATCAGACTACGACACAGTGTTGAGCAAACAAGAACCTTTCTCAAAATATGAATTCTATTCCAGTCTGAACAACAGTGAAATGTCCGACACAGAGTACCAACTTTACCTTGATGATTGGAACAAACAAGGATTCAAGAATAGATGGGACTATCTGAAATTCTACAACATCAGAGACGTCGAATGTATGATTGCACCATTGGATTATCTGATCGATTTGAACTTCCAGTACAAAGTGGACATGTTACACAATCTCTCTCTGTCAGCAAATGCTTCAGCAATCAAGTACGCCTGTGCCTACAAAGACTTTGACATTGATGCCGACTACAACGAATGTGACGAATCAGGACCAATCAAAATCACCAAACAATACTGGAAATACAAAGTGGAAGGATACATCTATCAGGATCAAGAAAGCTCATCGCAATACTAACAAAACGTAACTGAATCAGACTACGAATGGTTTGTTCAGCAGTGCAAGAGTGTGCTACATCTGCAAGAGTCACTTCTCACAAGCAGTAAGACCAACACTGGATAGAATCGACAATTCGAAAGGACATTCAAAAGAGAACGTGAAGATCTGCTGTGACTACTGCAACATACAAGTCAGACCATGATGAGCATCTCACAAGATTGAGAATCCAACTCAAGAAGTATTGCATCTGGAAATCATTGCCGATGACTCTGACACATGAGCAAACATATCACAAGTTGAGAGCCGCAGGGACTGGTGGATTATCGAATGTTCAGCATAGACAGAACATCAAAGACGTGACACCAATCAAGCACTTCTCATTTGAAGATGGTGTTGTCAAATCAACCGACACTGAACACATCATGACTCATGTCTGTGGTGTTGACTTTAATTCACTATATCCCAGTGCTTTCTCCTCAATCAAGAACAAGAACAATCCATACACCAAACACAGAATGTACATGCCAGGAAGATGTTTGTTCACCGCAACAGGAGATAAAGAATGTCGGGAGATCATCGAGAACAAGAATCAGAAGACATTGTTCGTTGCGGAGTTGAAATGACACACCGATGAAAAGCACATCAATGATTTCATAAACTTCCCACCAATCTTCAGAAACATCGTGGTCAATACGACAGAAGAAAACATTGGAGAGAAGACATATTCGTTGATGAAGAAACATGGATTGAAGACTGATGACAAACAACGGAAGCTGACCCAACTCTTGAGCACACACGATCAGTATATGTTCTTTCGACATACTATCTGTGGTTCCTCATCGACTATTGCCACTTCATTATTGATGACGTAAAGAGTAAGATAGTATTCTCGAGACACGCTGGATTTGAACCATTTGTGACCTCATTCATGAATGATCGAATTGAAGCGATGAAGGTTGGAAACAAAGGAAAGGAACAGTTCTGTAAGACCAACTTGAATGGAAGTTACGGATATGATGGAATGAACACTGAAAGTACAACTCAATCACAATCTGCAATCAGAAGAGAACCAACTTGAAGCAAATGATGAAAGGCTTTGTAGCGACTCGAGAAATCAATGAGGACAACTACATTGTGATTGAAGACAGAGGAAAGCATCATGCAAGACATGTCTGCAAGAAGCAGTATTCACACTCGACAATGCCAAGTTCTGGAATCTGAATTTCATCTACAACTTCATATACAAGTTACTTGACATGAACAAGATTCACTTTGTGTGGGAGATACTGACTCTGCCTATTGGGCAATATCAGGTGCTCAGAATGCTGGAATTCATCAACAGTTTGAACACGTTATTGCGGATAAGAAATTCTATGATGCTCACAAATACGAATAGTTTCCCAATCCTGAAAAGGGGTTGATGATGAGAAGAAACTGTTGGGAGTAGCGATTGAGAAGGAAGGTGAACAGATGATCTGTCTTGCACCCAAGTGTTACTCACTAGATGAGAATGCAAGATCAAAGGAGTGTCTCTGAAGAAGACAACCATCACATGTGACGATTAAGTGAAGCGTGTCTGAATGGAGAGAAACAGTGACAACAACCTTGAACTTTCAAACGAGAAGAGCTCACACTGACGATGACAGCAATGGATTTGAGATTGCGAAAATACAACAGCAGAAACTCAGTCTCAGTGGAATTCATCTGAAGGCAATCGTACTTGAAAATGAATCATGTCCTCCATTCATTCATGGACTGAAAGCAACTGATTATATAATCGAATAAACACAAACTTTATTTTGTAGAAATGAGTAGACCGTATTTGAATTCAACACAAATTGATCGAATAGTGAAGAACATCCTGGACAACACGTTCCATTCCAAGACCAAAATATACAATGTCACACGTACGTTTTCACAATGTTTACCAACCTATCATGTCAATGATTCAAACGGAGCATACGACGCAAATGATGAGACATACTTCAATGATTGGCTGAATGGAGAATTACCTCCTGATTTAAACATTGCTGATGGAAAAATTATAGTTCAAAGATTTGTGAAACAATTCACCGGGGATCCTCAGTATCAACGATGCAAGACAAGCATACAGAGCATATCAACGATATTATCAGGAAGCACAGAATAGTCATTTTAATCAACCACCAGCAATCGTCCTTCCAACACAACTTCCCAACCAATTGCTATTGAAACACCTGAATCCAATCATTCCTGGACAGAAGAGAAACCCGACATCAATTGGCTCCAGAATATGAATTCCCAATGAAAGAGATGAGGTTTGAAGATGATGATCCACAGATCCCCAAGTCACCAGATCCACAAACAATTGTGAAGATTGATATAGGTTTTGTGCCATTTGTGAGAGAGATCAACAAGGTCAGACCAACGACAAGGCAAGTACTGGGAATGTTGGAACAAGTGAAAGGCTATTTTGATCATCAACAGAAGGACAATTCAGAAGAGGAACAAATCAAAGCCGAGTATTCAATGTTGGACAATCAAAGAAAATGGAACAATTCATTGACAAACAGATCGTTGAATCAAAGAAACTGAATCGAAATATGTTTATTCTCTCACACGTCAGCGAACTCTCGAAATGATGAAACTGAGTTCATTTTAGCACATCAAAACAAATACCATTTGGTGGAAGATCTTTTCAGGAATGGTACGATGAATATGTTCACCGATGGGATACTGCATCCGAGGAAAATAAGGAGGGAAAAAGGAGTTGACACATTGATGATCGATCAACCAAAACACAAACAGTTGTGACAAAAATACAATATCCTTTTCGATCAAAGATGCAATTTATGTCCAAAGACATCACTAGAGATTCAGAAAGACATCAGACAGAAGGGTTCCAAGTATGACAGACCCTACTTCTCAGTTTGGATCATGACGAAATGATCTTGTCTTTATCCATCACCAACGTCGAGAGCAATTACTTCAGATTTACCTATTTGCCATCAACATCAACACACGGTATCTGGTTTGGAGGTTTACCTGTTCTGGATAAATCAGGAACAAGTCAAGACTGCAATGAATGATCTGATTAATCACCGTGGAGTTCATATCGGCAGCATTCGTGGTGATGGAGGCATGGACAAGTGGAAGCAACGTGTACTTTGAGAGGCAAGAGATTGGCATGACTGCAGGAGTTCTTCAAAATCACGGCAGGTTGTGGATCGAGTGATCAGAACAATCAGAGATGGATTCCGAGACAATGCAACACAGATGTAATCATTCATGATGAATCAGATGGTGGAATACT
>JARBJD010000304.1:0-88449 GCA_033064195.1 Blattamonas nauphoetae
CTCTCTTGCTTCTGTGTGAAGGCCAATGCAGGAACTGAGTAGCATTGTCGGACATCAACAGACACTTATAAATGAACTCATTCAAAATATAATTCCCTGATCGAAACAATGACTAGTAAAATGACTCCGTCATCATAGAAATGCGAAGCATTAATACTCCAACATGAGATCAGCCAGAATTCATAGTACTCTTTGATTATTTTTCCATTGATTGTCTCCGTTGTTTCCATCTCAATTGAATCACCAGAACTGTCTTTGAACCAGATCTTCACCATTGATTGTCGAGTACTTAATTCCCTTCTTTCGTTTCGCAATCTGTTCGTTACAGAAAGCAACAAACGAGTCATTGAATGCATCAGTCTGGATCCAATCACCGTGGTTGTGATGTGCTGAGGAATGTCTTTTGAAATGATAGTTGAGTTACCATTAATCTCTTCCCTCACATGGATGAGTTTGCAGTCAAGAAAGTGAACATATTTTTGGTTTCGAGAATTGGTACAATCCAGGAGGTAGTTGAGCAGTGTGAGAATTCTGAATTGAGAATATCGCTTCACCATTTTGTTTTCTTCAAAAATAAAATATCATATTTGTTCTGTTCAATATCCTCTCTTCACTTCTTCTTATGCTTCCTGGAGTCGACGATCAATGACATATCGCACTCGTGGTTGTCCATTCTCAATCCAGAACAACCAGTATGTAGCCTGATGCAATGCAAAATGGGTGGAGGAGGACCTTCTGGAGTTGAGGTGAAATATGGATCGAGTT
Source organism: Blattamonas nauphoetae (assembly GCA_033064195.1). Taxonomy (NCBI): domain Eukaryota; phylum Preaxostyla; order Oxymonadida; genus Blattamonas; species Blattamonas nauphoetae. The sequence goes on from JARBJD010000304.1 coordinate 766, forward strand.
CTCCCTGATTGATTGGTGATCCTCTGTAGACAATATTCACTGATTCTGCTGTTGAGATACCTTCTTCACCACCAGCGATTTCACTTCGATCTGTTGGAACCATGAATGTGAATGAAGTTGCATCCGTAACTGGTTTGTTCTCTTGATATCCTCCTCTATAGTCAAACACTCGAGTTGAACAAATGGAATTCTCAAACTCTTCTGTTGCGGAACAGCCAGTAGATCACCATTCACCATCATCATTTGATAGAACTCTGGTGAGATGGTTGACATCGGAAAATTGGGAAAGTTGCTTCCAAGCATTTCGAACAGACCAACATAGTGAGGATTTCTGAAGACTGTGCACTCATTAGGTCTTTCAGGAATAAGCACATCAGATTCATGAGATTGTTGAGTTTGATACTGATGTTTGATCTCCCCATCGCTGTTGCTTTTGATTGAAATGATTGTGTGTCAATTCTTTCTGCTTTCAGAACATAAAGTCTTCGAATATGTGTTGAAGAGTGATTGTTTTGTTGCATCAGTGATTTGATATCCGTAACAAATTGTTGAGACTTTATCAACTGATGAAGAAAGAACAGTGCAAGTGTATTCAACGGCGACAACCTCTGCGACTCTACTGGCATTTGGAGTAAAACTCCATTTGGTAGCTTTCGAGTACAGGATTTTCTATCTGTGTAAATTCTTGCGTTACGGGGAAAAGTCACCCTCAGACATCAAGAACATGTTGGATTGATCCGAAAGAGTAGTTAAGTCTTTATCTGGATACAATTCACGACCACCTTCGGAAGATTTTCGAATGACAGTTGAAGTTCGAATGGGACAATACACAAGTGAATCAGTTGTCAAATGAAATCTCAAACGTAAATTACCAAAGATTGAATTCGGATACTGATCAGAATGTGCTCAATGGTAAGGATTACAAATGGAATAACCAACGGGTGTCGCAGTGAATTCTTTTTTACTTCTGTTGACTGGGACATAATAGAATCCACACACACTCTGATCCATTCTCTGAACATTTTCCCACAGACTGTAACAATGCTTCATGTTGTTTTTCTCTTCATACGACTTCGAAGTGTGATACAGGAAATGATTCCGTGAACATGATTGTTCTGAGTGAATTGTCAATAATGTTTCCATGACTGTCAACGAGTCTCATATCTCGAATTGCATCTGAGGGATGATTTGTATCCGACAGAACATTCCGGATAGTCCGACGTAATCTCCGTTTCACCAATCTGAAATGAATACGGAAAGGTCATCGTGAGATCGATACGCAAATGACTCTTCGCAAACTCAGTCACATCATGACCATCATGGCTCAATGGAACTTCAATCTCGTCTCCAATTCTGCATGGCATGGGAGGATTTGTTGGATGCACTTCTTGGATGGAGTAGATGTGAGGTTCTGAATCCCACTGTTTTGGCAAGTATGATTGCACTTCAATTTGCTCAATTAATGTCGATGTTGGTTTGGATTGATTTGATCTGATACTTCTCATTTATAGAAAAATAAAATACAATATCAATATTTTCTTTTACTGTTTTGTCTCGCCAGAGCGAACAGTGAGAGTCTCTACATGATTCCCAAATCTTTGTGCAACGCTTTCAGTGTGTGATTTGGATAGTACTCGACTCTGGGTTCACCATTACTGTATCGTAAGACCCACCATGTGGTTGCAGTTGTCGCTAGAATCGGTGCTGGAGGATGAGTAAATGTTGTCATATCACCTCCACTTTGACTTGGGTTGTAAACATTGTAGTATGTGTCAAGATTACCCTGATAGATTGGATGTGATCTCAAAGTGACCGCAGTGTTTCCTTTTGAACTGATGGAATCATTGCAGTTCGTTGGACATCCACTACGTTGAGTTGGGAAGCACAGAAGGAAGTCAGTATTGTCATGAACTGGGACGAACTCATTGTCATTGTTTCATTTGGATATGTTCCGTCACCAGTGAGTTTCTCTTCAACGAGAGAATCCGTCAGTGATCGCTCAAATCATCAGGAACAGCTAGGTACGAATCGAGATTGAGAGTCGATAATGCGAACTGATAGAAGCGAGCTCAATAGTTGTCGTTGGTTGTTCTGGATAATACCTGTTTTGTAAAGTCCTTGGATGTTCTTCTGCATTGGATTGTGGAAGCAAGTGACTTCATTGTCGTAATGACGGAAGAGAAGCATCCTATCCTTTGCATTCACCACAACCATTTGCTGAGTACAATCAATTCCTGTTGCCGTTGGCGTCTTCTGAAATGGATAGAATGAGATCTTCTCAGCTGGAATTGTTCCAGGACGATTCGTGTACATCTGCTTCAGATTCTCTTTCGCACCATCTTTCATTTTGTATCCAGCACTCATGCAATACACATCATCAATCCGATAAGTTTGTGACCATTCAATGAGATGTACTGATCGACAAATTCAGGTTCTGTTGTCACGACATTGGCTGTTGAACAAACAATGTCTTTTGTAACTGATTGGTTGGAAAATGATTGACCAATTTGAACGAAGTTCTTTGTGCATGAGGTTACGAGATTGTTAGGAAATATGGACGATGTTGAATACAATTGAGAATTTCTGCTTTAATAGTTGGTGCTGCTGCTGTTCCAGTTACGAGTGATGATAGTGTATCTTTCAAAGTGAGTTCAGGATTTACAGAACAACAAACAAACGCATCTTCATTCATGTGCACACTCAATTTCAAATCGCCAAAGAGACATTTTGGATAGTCAGTCATCCCTGAGAAAATGAGAAGATCTTCAAGATTAATCGACACACGAATTGGCACATCAATTGTGTCTTGAAACACTCCTGTTCCAGACGTCGTTGTAAAATCCGAAGTGGAATATAAACACCAGCAACTGATTCATCATGATTCCAAGCATTCTGCCAAGGTGTGTGACAATGTTTTCGATTCTCAATTGACTCTTGGTTTGATCATGTTGTAGATGTGATTCCATTGAGACATCATTGTTTGTTGTGCTGATGATTCTCTGATTGTTGTGAAGAACAGTAAGGTCACGAAAGATTGATGCAGAATGCTTGAGTCCAACGAAGATGAAGATTCTCTCATTCATGTACGATCCAACCTTACCAGCTGTAGTTTGCCAATTATTGAGTCTCTCAATGTCGCCGTCATAGTGAACGTAATGAAAGAATCATCGATTTGACAAATGTCTTGATTACCAGTCAATGGAATGATTATCTCTTGTCCTGTGTAGAAGCGTGCATTCTCTGATGGTTTCAATTCTTGGATGGAAGTACTGTGTGCTCCATCATTCAAGAAGGGAATTGATGTGATGTTCGGACATTAGTTGTTGTTGTATGACCAATGTCATCTCGAGTGTACTTGATCCTTCCAGTTGTATTTCCAGTCAATGATGATGCTCCAGTTCTTTTTGTTTGTCAGATGTGTTATATGCGAGTTCATTTTATCAAAATAAAAAACTGTATTGCTTATTTCTTTTCAGTTTCTTCTTCTTTGGTTTCGGCTTCAGCTTTTCTTCTAGTCTCAGTATTTCTCCTCTGAGTTTGTTCGCAACTGATGTGTTTCCTTCATTCATTGCTTGCTCATATTGTGCCATCTTTTCTGCATGGATTTGCTGATCCGATTTCACATCTGGAATCATTTCAACACCTGTCTGTGCACCTTCGAAATCAGTGGTCCAACGAAGGGAATTGAGGATTCGAAATGGAGCTCCAACTCTGAGTATGTTTTTGCCAACTGCTGCTAATTTTGGATGAACCAACCTGGTGCCATTTTAGGAAAATAAAAATATTCGAATACTAGTGAATTATTATCCTTTGAATTGAATTTTGGAATTTGACGAGAGTGGCATATCATCATTTGAGAATCGACCATTTCGTGGAGGTTCGTACTCAATCATCTGCGTTTTTGTTGACGATTGATCGCCTTATTTTGTTGATAAACGTCCATCATTCCTCCTAATCCATTGAGTATTCCACCTGGTTTGTCAGAATTTACTGTTCGTTTGAGAGAGCAATCCACCACCGACTTGAAGCAATGTTGGAGCTAGAGGTTTGATGAATTGAAAGAATTGCTTGCCGATATTTTTGAGTTTGTTGAAACTTCCTGGAGCCATTTATGCAATTTTGAGAAATTGTGTTGAAGACGAAGTCTATTTAAGTAAAATAAAAATACAATTCATTTATAATTTTGGGGAATCGCTTTCGTCAGAGAAATGCCATATTTGAGAATTGTGTTGTATGCTTCATTATAGGCAATACTCATGTCTTTTCCACCAACAAGGATCTTGAAAATGGTTCTAAACACTGGGAGTTTATTCAGACATAAGCACTTATCAGACAGATCATCCAGTTCGATCACCACATCATTGATTCCAGTGAGTTAGCAATCAGAGCACATAAATCACTTTGGTTTGTGATCAGTTTCTTCGAAGGTTCAATGAGGTTATTCAGTAGTTTCTTTTCACAAGCAAATGCATTCTTGTAGACGAGCAGGGCTGATCTTTGAATGCTGATATTTGATGTATATTCTCTTAGTGGTATATGAACGACTTTGAATTGGAGCTGATGGATAAGTCTCCAGTGGTGGATCGTAAGCCACGTTCATTAGTGACCACAGGCTCAGAGCATACTCTTTCTCTCCCAAAGGAGGGTTCGAAGCCTCTAGCGGACCATCTCCATTTTCGATCCTCTATTCTCTACACCAGCTTTGCTCCTATCCTCGATGATGACATTGTTGGTGATTGATGTTGGTACTGAAGAAGAACTTGTGTGTTTTGTAAATTGACAACTTAGAATTGGTTGCATCACTTTCTATAAAAATAAAAATATATATTAATGTTTTAAATTCACATTTCTGCTCGATCTATAGCTCCCATTCCAGAACTGTCCAACTGTGCAAATCGATAATATCCAGGCATATCAGATTGGGTATCCACTGATATCATCATCTGTGACTGTTTTGAATGCTTTGGCTTTCAGTTTATTAACTTCTGTTGATATGTGAGTTGAATAGCGAGTACAGTATTCCGATAAATACGTTGTATCTTGAGTGATCATTTGGAGAAACACTGGATAAATCTGATCTTTGAAGGCTTTCTTTTGTTTCATACTGGGATTGTAGTCCTGAACATGATCATGAAGCCATTGATCCCACATCAGTGATGCAATCTGTGATTGAATTGAATTGAACACCATATTGTCTAACACATTCTTGCTGGGATCGGCTGGATTGCTTCGATTTGCACGAGTTATTCCCAATGTGTCTGTCATGTGTTCACCAACAGCTCTTCATTATTGCATATGGTTGTTGAGATCGTTTGGTCTTCATCTCTTCATAGCTGATGTCTCGATAATTGGTTGGCAAATCGTATGTTCCACTCTTGGGAAATTCCTATGCACCGCTTTTATTTTTCCTTCCATTCTCTTGATTAAACGATGTATAGGATTCTGTCTTCGCATATCTGGTGTTGGATTCATTGCATAGTATGTCTCTTTGACTGGTCTACTGTTGTATGGAGTTAGCATGGCACCATTGACTGCAATCAGATCTCAGTATCATTATCGTAGACCATCACATCAGGAACTTGTCCATATTGTTCTACTTTGCAGTCAATTTCGTCCAGTTCTCGCAATATACTCACGAGCTGATGGAAGACTACACAGAGCATCATTGCGTCTGGTTTGAATATCATCGTCGGCAAGATTCGTTTCAATGCTGCTTGAGTCTCTGGTCGTATCTCATTCTTGGTTTCTTCGCTTGTGCTTTTCTTTGTGGTTGAACGTACACTATCTTTTGTGACATTGTGTGTTTTCATACAAAATAAAAACCAAAAGTATATTTTAATTAGAGTTAAATCACAAATGAACAAATCGAATATGGCTAAACCAGAGGTTTCGCGTAGAGGTGGAACCCTTGTCTCTAACAGCATATGTGAATGCAAAATTGAGTGAAGCATCAAATAGGAATGTTTCTCATGAAGTGCAATCACAAATACATCCAGACTTGAATTTCAATCGCAATAGTGTGAATGTCCTCGTTGGTAACGGGAAGTGGAAAAACATTCAATGCTCTTCGAGAGATTGCCAAAAACTCCAAGAATGTTCAAGTTATGAATGAACTCTTTCCTTGTTTGTCTTCGTCACTGATAAGAACATTGATCCAACCTTCGATAAATTCAAACCAATACTGAACGTTCCTTATGTGAAAGTCAAATACGATGATGCACTTCCATTTCTGTTGGAACTCTCTGAATCAAAAGCTGCATATGAAGAGATCATTGACAATCAGTGGCAGAACAAAATCACTGATGAATGCAGGAGGATCTCTTTGACTCACTTTACATCGATGATTTCTCGGTGAAGAATCTCCAAACAATTAGCCTCGCTTGATGACTGTCGTCAGATCCTTGGTGAACGTAGGCATCAAAAATAGAATGACAATGATGGACTTGTTGCTGGAGAATCCGACAGCCGAAATTCACATTCTTTCTGACGATGCATGAGCTCTTCAGTTTGTCAGCAGATATGAAGTCAAACATTGATTCGATGTGGATCTTTGGAGGATTCAACAAAGAACGAATCAGCAGAGTCTATCCTCAGTTGAACTCACCAATTGATATTCAGCACTTCTGGAATGTCTATCAACGAAAACAGAATGTGAAGCAATCATTCTTCGATACAACACTGATGGAGTAGCACTGAATGAGATCAACAAGAGGACTAATCAGAAGGGTCTGTTAATTCTTGGATAAGGTTCCCAATCGTCTCGTCAAAACTGAAGCCTCTCTGCTGAGTGTCTGTCAGCGTTCGAATTGATTCTTCAATGTCTGATAATCTTTGATCAATCGATAGTGAATTAGGAGAAGTGGAAGCATCGACATATCGTTTCCTCAGTGCTATCTCACCTCTTATTTTTGTTATTCGATATCCATCAATTTGAATCATCCTATTCAGTTTCTGTGTTGTGTACTCATTCAGTTCTTTTCTATTCTTCTCCAAGTATCTCTGAAAGTCGTGGATGTTTGTGAACTCCTTTTTGTTTCTGGATCCAAACGGTTCTAATATTTTCAGTGATGTCATTTCAATGAAATAAAAATATCTGAAACATTATTGAAGTTACGCCAAATTAAAGTCAGCCATGAATTCTGGAGTTAAGTCGTCAATTGACTCAGCATGAAACTTCGTGTGTTGGATCGGAACGTAGACAACTTTTGAGAGACATGTGAGACCATTCAGTAGAGTAGCTACGACATTACCGTGTTTGTATTCAATGAATTTCCCACGAATTGAAACTGTCTACGCTTCTTCTGAAACTTAGCAACAGTCTTGTCAAATCAAGGTGGATCAACAGAATGTTTCCTGGTTTGTATTTCCATAGCATCTGTGCTGTCTGCTGTCTTTGGATGTTCTTCAATTGTTCTTCACAACTGGAGATATACAGTGCTTCGATTTCACGATTGTTTTGTGCCTGCTGTGGAGTGAACTTGTTCCAGTACGCTCGATGTGGAGTCATGTTGTAGTATTCCACCATCTGATTCATCAGTGAATGATTTGCCATCTGTGTTGCATTGTCAGACCTTTGATACATGAGATCGATCAAGCAGAAACTGAGATCGATCGATCTCAGTTCAGTTTTGGGTCTGAGATCAATGACTTAATTAGGCGTATCTATATTTGTCTCATTGTTGTGTCAATTGGTCAAAATAAGAATCTTGAAAAAGCGAAATGGTTGTAGTGTGATAGAATGAACACTGAACAGAGGGTAAAACGTCTTCTCTCCTATTCGCACTCTTCTCGAAGTTGCTTTCGATGCATAATCATTCAGTCCATCCGATCGCCACGTGTTGCTCATTCCACCTCTCGCTGTCCATCCATCAGACGGAGAGCGTCGATTCAGGAAGAAGACGGGAACAGCGTACAGTCGATGCAACCACAGAATCAAGAGTGAGTGGGGGTGTATGTTTGGTTCTGAGACATCCTTCTCTCGACATCCTCTGCCCTTCTCTCCGCTTCCTGATGTGATTTTCGTGATGTCGTGAGTGAGGTCCAGCTCTGAGTGGAGGACAGCAGATGTCTGAACTTCAATTGTCGACAGGCGCGTACCAAGATGCTTGTCCGCCTCGTTCACGCTTCTGCACGGAAATCAGCCTCGCCACCACATCCATCCTTCTCTGTTCCACTCACAACCACAGTCTCTCTCGTCGAGATGCGTTCAGGTAGAAGGAGAGTGGACAGCTCCCATCACGAAGATTCGAACGGCATCGGATGCTCCGTTCTTCACGTTCGAAAAGTCAACTTTCTTCAGTCGGAAGAATCAGCTCCTTCGATCTGCACAACCCCATCAACAGATCCATCCCATTCAGATTCGAATTCCACTCTTCCATTTCAATCTCATTTGGTCCGTCGCTGGAGTTGGAGGCAGATGGGGAGAGAGGAAGAACAGACGAGAGGGACAGTGAGTTGAGATTGATCGGTGGCAGTGAACGAAGATGGCGAGATGACGAGTGTTCAGCTGAGCAAGAGAGAGTGGGCGAGACAAGGCCACGTTCCAGCACACGGGGAACGTTCGATAGCTCAACGTCCTTCCAGCGCGAGTCTGAGAAGAAGCGATCGTTCTTCCGACAGTTGGATCAAATGAGAATGGAAGGCGTAACTGGATCGGGTGTCAGTGCTCCAAAGATTGTGAAGCAGACAAGCTTTGTTGAACGGGCTTGGCAGGGTGTCAGTTTTTGAGAGTGGGATGGTGGGCTAGGTGTGAGCATCGACGTTGGAGTGGGAACGGGCGGCGATCCAAAGGCGAGGAAGACGCTTGGGCATCGTTTCTCCTTTCTCCTTCCCTCCTTCCGCAATGGAGTCGTCTCAGTGATGAATGCAGTCACCCCAATGTCGATCTCTTGGGAAATCAATCGACTCACAGATTTCTGTTCGAGTTAGAATCTGTGACTTGTCAGTTCTTCTCATCCTTCGCATCTGTTTCCTCGTACATGAATCACCATTCTCAATCACCGAGCGTCAAACGACATCACAAAGGACATCATTATCTGTGCATCGTTCTTGGACAATGTGGATCACCAGTGATTTGAGAACGGAAGTGATTCCTTCGACCTGAAAAGTGTGTCTCCCAAGCACGCCACAAACTCCTGTCTGATCATCCTCTCCGCGTCACGACACTCCATCATGAACAGATAGGCAGGTGTCCCCACAATGGATTTGAGAGGCGTATCGTTGTCGATCGAGACGTCAAATCGTTTTCTTGTTCCTCCACGCGAGATGTCTCTCTTCTTTTATTTTGATCAGAATTCCGTGGTTTGAATATGATTGTGAGTGCGATTCAGACTTGTGTTGGGAAGGAGAAAGGAGTGTGAAGTGCGTGTGAGAGTGGACGAGGCGAGGTGGAGTGAGAATCGAAATGTGAAGAGTCGATGGTTTGCGGCAGAGGAGAGCGGAGGTCGGTGAGAGAGTGGTGGGAGGATGGTGGGAGGGTGAGTCTGGGACAGCCAAGTGTTGTAGTGAGGTGGTGGTGTCAAGAGTGGAGAATGATGTTTCTGTGTGCTCCAAATCGCTTCGATTGGTTCGTTCCAACCATCGCTCGTTCTCCATTTCCAACTTCACTCCAATCTCACGCTGTTCGACAGTACGTCTGTTCTTTCCCATTCAGCGTCGTTTTCGGGCAGGAATGCACAAGACCGCCACTCAATCGCCCGAAATTCAGATCGCTCATCCGGCTGGTCCTGTAAAAATGAGTGTGAATTCAAAATGAAAGAGACAAATTGATGGCAAAACGATGAAAAGTCGAGAGAGACCGAATAGGGTTAATAGAAGACAAGAAGGTTCGCAACACAAACTTGGATCAGCTCCTCCTCAAAATGTTCTGCTTGTCACTAAAACGAGTGTGGTTTGCACTCTCTCCGTCTTCTGAGATGTTTTCTTCGTCAATTTGTCCGAAATCACCACTTTTGGGACCATCCGTTTTGACAGTTCTTCGCTCATCTTCGACACCCGTCTTCGGCTCGGCATGTCATGGAGCGTCACTTGCTGGACATGTGGAGACAGATCCACTGCATCCCAAATGCTGCCTGAGGGTATGGTAGAGCAGAATCAGCAACGAAAGAGAGCGAGGACTGTTGGAAACGATAAATGAAATGTGCGATTGTTCAGAAAAGAGAGAGCACACAGTCAGTCAGGAGGGTCTGTAGAGACTGGTTCTTCAGTGTGAACACTTTCCGGACCTTGAACAGAAGCGACTCGGAGACAGAGTGGAGCGACAGATACGAGTCGTGGAAGAAGAGCTGAACACCAGATTCGGAAGGTCGAACACCAAATTGAGCCACTGCACACAAGAGTCAGAGAGTGACATCAGTTAGGCCAGAATTTCGTTTCCAGACTTGAACGAAGGGAGAATTTGAAAGATAAGGAAATAAAATCAGAAAATGAAAAGAAAAGCGAAAAGTATGTTGGAAGTATAGAAAGGATACAATGAAAGAAATCTCGAAGACTAATAAACAATTGAACAACGAATGCAAACCTGCTGGATAAATCATTCTAAGAGAGAAATAATCGTCAAGAAATGGTATAGGATCTATCGCGGTGGAATTAATAAGTTTTTTGATAAACAAGCGTGATTCATCCAGTTCTTCAATCGGATCAGGAAGAAGAATTATTGTGGGATGATTCATCTCGAGATTTCAATGAAAGTGCTTATAAACAAAATTCAACACGGATAGTGGGTCTTTTACTTCGTTTTCGAGTTTTATGAGGAATTTGAAGACTAGTTATTTTCTGAGATCAAAAAGCTGAGATCGATGAGATCAGTCTCAAAGGTCTGTGCATTGTCTTGGAATCCATCTCTGATTGTTCTGATCACTCGATCGACAATTCTATTGTGATTTTGTGAACGGTGAGCTTGTGAAATATGTATTGACATTCTGATCCTTGAAAAACTCTGATGCTTCTCCACTGGTCCATCCAGCTTCTCCATCACCACGAATGATGTTGACATGAACTCCACGATGATTAATCAGGTCATTGATTGCAGTCTTGACTTTGCTCCATGATTTATCAGAACTGGAATGACAACCAGGTATTTGGTGTTGATGTTAATTGCGAAGAGGTATATCTGCAACACTGTTTTCGACGTTGGTGATTGAATGAAAACGAGATCAATTTCCCAGGATCCAAACTAGGGAGAAAAGTAAGGTCTGTCACAATTCTGTGGAACCTTTCTGTCTGAAGTCTTCTGTGGATCACCAGTAGTGACTTTGACATGAACTGCATCTTTGATCGAAATGGATACACTATTTTTTCCGTTGTTTTGGCATCGTTGGTGGATCAATTCTCATTCTGTCACTTCTTTTTCTCTCTGAATTTTCCTCGGATGTGCTACACTCCATCTGTGATCAAATTCTTCATACCAATCCTGAAATGATCTTCCTCCGAATGGGATTTGTTTTGTGTGAGTCAGAATGAAGTCAAGATCTTCGTTCGCAATCTTTCTGTTTATTGAGGCTCGAACAAATGTGTCTCTGTTCATTTTATTTGCATCCAGAATGTGTGAGGTAATAAAGTGTTCCATTTGCTTTTGATTATTCATGATGGAGTTCTCAGCTTTGATCTGTTCATCTTCTGAATCGTTTCTCTGTTGATGATCAAACAATCCTTTCATTTGTGCCAACTTATTGAGCACTTGCTGTGTCGTCGGTTCGTAGTGTCTGATCTCTCACAGGGTGTTTGAATGGAGTTGTTCTGATTGACATTGGTGGATTGGGAATTATGTCATCATCGTCCTCCTCTTCAAATTTCCTCTCCTTCATTGGATATTCATATTCAAACCCCATTGATTTCAAGTTTCTCTTCTGTCCAATTTTGATTGGAGATTCAGGTGATTCTATTGCTATTGGTCTTTGCACTGGAATTGGTATTGGTCTTGCCTCTGCAGGCCTTCGAATCCGTGGTGAAAAATTCACTCTCTGAGTCACCTCGTGATGATAAAATTGATATGCTTCGAATGCAAGTTTAGCAGTGCTATCCCGAATACGAACTCCTAGGAAGTTGCCCACAAATTGTTGAACTACTCTTCTTCCATCAGGTAGTGATAATTCAGGAGATAAACCTCCATTGAACCAATCCTCGAAGTATGTTTCATCATTTCCATCAAAAGGTCCATTAGAATCAGCGCCATGATAGACAGGTAAAACGTTAGTTAAAGTCCATTTCTTTTCGACTATTTCGTTTTTGGAATGCTGTGTGCACCGAAGTAACCTATTCACTAAAGTATTAATCTGTCGTGTATTCATTTTAACAAAAATAAAGTTTGTGTTTATTCAATAATATAATCAGTTGCTTTCAGTCCATGAATGAATGGAGGACACGATTCATTGTCAAGTACGATTGCTTTCAGATGGATTCCACTGAGACTGAGTTTCTGTTGTTGTATTTTTGCTATCTCAAATCCATTTGTATTCTCTTCGCTCACGATTCTTCTCGTCTGGAACGCATCATTCTGATGCTTGAACCGTTTTCCGGTGAAGTTCAGTGTTGTTGTCACAGTTTTCTCTCCACTGAGGCACTTCTTATAATCGTCACTTGTGATATTTGTTTTCTTTAGAGACACTCCTTTGATTTTGCATTTCTCATCGAGAGAGTAACACTTGGGTGCAAGACAGATCATCTGTTCACCTTCCTTCTCAATTGCTAATCCCAACAGTTTCTTCTCATCATCGACACCCTTTTCAGGATTGGGAAACCATTCATATTTGTGTGCATCATAGAATTCCTTGTCAGCAATCACGTGTTCAAATTGTTGATGAATACCTGCATTTGGATCACCACTAATTGCCCAGTACGCAGAGTCAGTATCTCCCTCACAGAAGTGAATCTTGTTCATGTCTAGGCACTTGTACATGAAGTTGTAGATGAAATTCAGATACCAGAACTTGGCATTGTCGAGTGTGAATACTGCTTCTTGCAGACATGTCTTGCATGATGCTTTCTCTGTCTTCGATCACGATGTAGTTGTCCTCATTGATCTCTCTTGTCGCTACGAATCCTTTCATCATCTGTTTCAAGTATGTTCTCTTCTCATTGCATATTGTGATTGAGTTGTATTTTCAGTGTTCATTCCATCGTATCCGTAACTTCCATTCAAGTTCGTCTTACAGAATTGTTCCTTTCCCTTGTTTCCAACCTTCATTGCTTCTATTCTGTCATTCATAAATGAGGTCACAAATGGTTTAAATCCTGCATGTCTTGAGAATACCATCACACTCTTAATGTCATCAATAATGAAGTGGCAATAGTCGATGAGGAACCACAGATAGTATGTCGAAAAGAACATATACTGATCGTGTGTACTCAAGAGTTGTGTCAGCTTCCGTTGTTTGTCATCAGTCTTTAATCCATGTTTCTTCATCAACGAATATGTCTTCTCTCAATGGTTTCTTCTGTTGTATTGACCACGATGTTCCTGAAGATTGGTGGGAAGTTAATGAAATCATGTATGTACTTCTCGTCGATATGTCCTTTTAATTCTGCAACAAATAGTGTCTTCTGATTTTGTCTTCGATAATCTTGCGACATTCTTTATCTCCTGTTGCGGTGTACAAACATCTTCCTGGCATGTACATTCGGTGATTAGTGTATGGATTGTTCTTGTTCTTGATTGATGAAAAGCACTTGGATAGAGGGAATTAAAGTCAACACCACAAACATGTGTCATTATATGTTCAGTATCAGTTGATTTGACAACACCATCTTCATAAGTGAAGTGATTGATTGAGTCACGTCTTTGATATTCTGTCGATGTTGAACATTCGATAGTCCACCAGTCACTGCGGCTCTCAGTTTGTGATATGTTTGCTCATGTGTCAGAGTCATTGGCAATGATTTCCATATGCAGTATTTCTTCAATTGAATTCTCAATCTGGTGAGATGTTCATCTTTGTCTGACTTGTAGGTGTTGCAGTAGTCACAGCAGATCTTCACATTCTCTTTGAATGTCCTTTCGAATTGTCGATTCTATCGAATGTTGGTCGCACTGCTTGTGAGAAGTGACTCTTGCAGATATAGCACACTCTCTTGCACTGTTGAACAAACCAATCGTAATCTGCTTCAGTGACGTTTTTGTTAGTATTGCGATGAGCTTTCTGGTCTTGATAAATGTATGATGCATCCTTGTACTTCCAGTATTGCTTGGTGATTTTATTTCACCAGATTGATCCACTCCATTGAAATCATCATCGATATCAAAATCCTTATACGCGCACGCATACTTAATTGCAGAAGCATTTGCTGACAGTGAGAGATTGTGCAACATGTCCACTTTGTATTGGAAGTTCAGATCAATGAGATTATCCAATGGTGCAATCATACATTCGACGTCTCTGATGTTGTAGAACTTGAGGTAATCCCATCTGTTTTGAATCCTTGTTTGTTCCAATCGTCAAGATATATTTGGTAATCAATGTCGGACATTTCACTGTTGTTCAGACTGGAGTAGAATTCATATTTGGAGAATGGTTCTTGTTTGCTCAGCACTGTGTCGTAGTCTGATGAGTCGAATGATTCGTAAGCAAAGAATGATTTCTGAAGAATGGTCTTGCCTTTGCAAGGCGTCGAGCTCTCGGCGAGAGTGTTTCCTCGGAAGGCTTTGACTGCATTGTCCAAAGTCATTGGTCCAGTGTATGACATCATGTCAATGAAGCGGAGTACCTGTTGTGTTTTCTCGTGTCTGATCAGAACTTGTTTGTACTTTGTTGTTGATCCAAGGAAGCTCACCACTTTCCAATCCTTGTCAACGAGATCACGGAAGATGAGGTTGATGTCGAATCTGGAGCTGTTGAATCCAATCACACTGACTTCATTCTGAGAGGGTATTTCCGGGTCTTCGTAGTAGTTGTCCTCTCGAACTGTCTCAGCATATTTGAAGAGTTCTCTGATCCATTGTTTCACAAAATCCTTTCCATCTCGAAGATCATAATAGATTGACTTCACCCCTGATTTTGTTTTGATTGCTGATGCAACGGAGAGAGGCTTCAGATGAGAAATCAACTGAGTATTGTCATCAGAGAACAAGTTGTCAAGAATGAGATCTTCCATGGTTTCGAAATCGTATGTGATGTAGTACTGTGTTGGTTTGAATTCGTATTGTCTTTTGTGTGCCATCAGAAATTCATCTGTTCTATTGTTGAGAATATGTGGAACGTACGGTCTTGGAGTTTTGTCCAGGGAGATCTTCTTCACGTGTTTTCCATCAAGCTCTTTGCACTCTCTGAGATGCTTCTCGTAGTATGTCTTGAAGTGAGAATCCTTGACTTGGAATCCTCTTGACTGACAATAAGGACAGAGTTTGCATCCAGTGATTTTCTCAGGATCAACAATGAACATCACATGAACGAGAGTTGCAGTGAGTGGAATCATCAGAAGTGGGAGAACACGAGCATCATCATTTTCGTTGACATACGATTGACTTAGGAAATAGCGCTTCTTGTCTTCGTCAAATTCATAAATGTGAACTGTGATGTTAAATTCTTGCAGGACTGTCTCCATATCACATGCAATATCAAATCCAGGATATTTTCGCAAGTGCTCAGTTAGTTGATGTGGTTTGAGATGTGTCAGCTTCTTATGCACAGCGAACAATCGTTTTGCTTCAACGTTTCTCATGTTGATTGATATCTTTTCCCAGGCACTTCAGGAAGGGGTGAGGAACGACAATGATTGAAAGAAGCAGATGTTGAACTCAGAATCGATGTACCGAACGTTTCTCGTTTTGATGTGTTCAGTGAGAATCGCATTTGCTTTTCCTGCCACTGGGAATCGATAGACTGCAACCAGAATGGAGTGGAATGCTATGTACATTGTCTTCGTATCCATCAGTGTTCTCTCTTGAGATTCTTTGATAAGATTGATTGCATACTTCGAAGACTCATTGATGTCTCCTGAACTTCTGATCACCGTTGGGAAACTCTTTGATGTGTTCTCCAATTCTGGTCTGAAGTCTTTGTAAGTTGTCTCATCTTTATCTTTCCTCTCAATAATCTTGCCAAAGTCAATACTAATCTTGAATGGATGATCTTTCTCCTTGTCGAACACTGCTTTGATGAAGGTAGTGATTTCTTCAACATTTTTCAGATGATTGTGGAAGTACAACTGATATGGTTTTCCATTGTCTTCAACCTTCTCAACCTCATTCTTTTTGAACTTCCTTCGTGCATTCATGAGACATTCATTGAATGCTGCTTTGTCACGTGGTTCAGCGAGTACTATGCATTCTTCAAATCCATCAAATGTCTGCACTTCTCTCTTTTCCATCTGTTCATTTTTCTTCTGAATGATCAACAGATTCTTCATCCAATGATCCATCAGCTTCTCTTCAATTGATTTCAGCTTCCACGTCATTCTGAACACTTGCTTTTTCAGTTCATCTTTGTGCACTCTTGGATTTGCTTTCATGTTTTCCACGATCATTCGGTGAGCAAGTCGATCTTCTGACGCCATCTGTTGTCGAAGTTTCACTTGTTCAATAAAATCTGGAATGAGATTGAGATCGAGATTCTTTGTTGGATGTGGAAACTCGAGATCTGTGTGTTGAAGCATATTCAGGAGCAATGATCTGTGATGTTGATAATTCTTACTGTCGGGATTGTACGTTCGACCATCGCTAAATTGAAATTGTGTATTCGGAAAGAGGTCTCGAATTTCTTGAATTCTATTTTTGATTGGTTTTAGCAGTGTCATTTACTACAAAATAAAAAATCCGAAAATAAAAAAAGTTGAGCGTTTATTTCTGTTTTCTCAGATGGGGCTTTTTCTTAGCAGTCAGCCATGCATCAAGTCTAATTCTGAACACTTCACTTCCGCCAATCTCTCGATATGTGAATGGAACTAGAACTTTAGTGTACTCACCGACGAGTTCACAATTGTATTTCTTCAGTTCATTTTCAACGAATGATTGAGTATAGTGTCGACGTTTCGCAATGTGAGGTCTGTTTCCTTGATTCCACAACTTTGGTTTTATTCTCCATTCAACTCCCTCATGAACATACGTCACCGGCACATGATTTCTGACAGTCTCAGAGACCAGCGTACAGTTCTCTTCTCTCATTGATTCAATTAATGCTTGTTCCGAACATACTCGACGTCTTTCCTTGTACATTTCAGTTGGATTCATTTAATACAAATTAAAAAAGTCAAAATTAGATTTTCTTTCGTTGATTTCTCAGTTTTGGATTTTTCACTGGAATCGAGGATCAATGGGTTCGATCACTCAATTCTCAAGAGTGCTTGTTTCGTTCTGATTTGTCGCGTTTCTGATTCTTCTGGTGCTCAGGATCATCGTGGTATGCTTCGTTTTTTGAAGATTTCGGACTTTTGCAGAGTTATTGAGCGATTCACAACCGGGTGCAGATCTTTGCACATTTATGTATTCTTCATCATTTCACTCTCATTTTCTTCTTGTTTTAGACTTGTTTTCTCTGTTTTTGATTGAATTGTTACTTGTTTCTCATTCGTTATTGTTTCATTTTCATGACCTGTTCGCACTTCATTTTCTCGTTGTTTACTCTTTTTAACCACTTCATTCATACTCAGTTCGTTCAAACTTTTTCTCAAATTCAACACACTAATTTCCGTTAAGTGAAGATTCCGGACTTTTACCGAGATCTCACTTTCAACGGCTCACTTCAGTTCTCGGAATTTTTCCAGAATCTTCATCATTTCACATACTTTTTTGAATCATTTTCGTTGTTTTTAAGAGAGAAAAACCGGAACACAGACCTAATTTTCACTATTGACGCCACATTTCACACCCTTTTCACGATCGTCAATTTCCCTCTCAGTTTCATACTTGCCCGTTTCATTGTTGGTTGTTTCGCTTTCTTTTACTCTGTTTTTGTGAAAAAGTTGATGAAAAGTTGACTAAAATGATGTGCTAGTGAAGTGAGAACGGCCCACAAAATGGAAGTGAATTGAGCAAAATGAAGAGGAATGATGAACAGATCATATGTGAAATGGGGAGAGAAAGTGATGAAATGAAAGGGACTACAGTCGGTTTTGAAGTGACAAAAACGGTCAAAAGTTGAGAAGTGAAAACATGAAAAAGTGACTTTATGAGAGAACTATCCGACAAAATCTCCTCAAAATTCGAGCACACCTTACTCATACCGTGAGAAAGAAGGATTTGCAGTGAAAATCGGATCAAAAAATCCATAGTGTCAAAATGTTGGTGCAAGAGTGTCGTCAGAGGTGTGATCGAAGAACCGACAAAATGAAACTAAGGAAAAGCGCTATACGTCTCGCGTTGACTTATGTTCGTTAAAATGATGCAATAACGGAGTAAATGAAGTGAAAGTAGTGAAATGTGAAAATTCATAAAAAAGTGTCCGAATGTAGAGGTGTCAAAAGTTTTCAGAGATGAATGACACAAAAAGACGCCAACTAGCGTTTTCACACCCAAAAACACCGTAAGACGACGAAAAGTGATCAAAAGGACATAGTCCCGAACGTCCATACCTTTTCTGAAAAAATCTCAAAAAACGCGAAAAAACCTCAATGGGTCGGATCAAACCAAAAATCTCAGAAGTGCTTTTTATCGAGAATCCTACCTTTCAAAATGATTTCCGTCACAATCAAACGTGTTTGAACACAATTTGAGCCATAAAGCAGTTCATAGTAGCAAAATCGGACCATCGACTTTTTTGGTCACTTTTTCGACCTAAGTTCAGTACGTAACTCCACGAATTCCCAACCGATTTTCATCGGGATTGTTTTGATCGATGACCGACAGTGTCCGCGAGATTTTAGAATTTTTTCCAGAATTTTTCGAAATGGTTATCATGTTGGATTTCAGTGATTTGTGGTCAAAAATAGATTTTCAGTGTTTTCATGACCTATCATGGTACTTTCTCAAGTGAGGACGGTCTCCAAAATACAACCAATTGTCCAAGCGAACATAATACTCATTCTTTGTTCGTAAATCGCGATATTTGAATGGCTCAAGTACCTTTGTGTATGTTCCAATGAGTTCACAATTCTCTTTTTTCAATTCATTTTCAACAAACGATTGTGTGTATCGTTTTCGTTTGTTCTGATGAGTTCTGAATCCTTTCATCCATTTTGATGGGATTACTATCCATTCAATTCCTTCATGTCGATATGTTACTGGAGTACTTGAATGAGTGTATTCAGAAATGAGTTCACAATTCTCATTTTTCATTGATTCAATAAGCTTCTCTTTTGTACAACGATTTGCTGGTCGAAGATATTTCTGGCGATTCAGATGTGGTCTGTATCCTTTGACGAAACTATTGACGTACACTTGATAAGTTTCATCTGGTTTCTCTTCGAGATAGTATTCGAAAGTGCTTCCTGTGAGATATGTTGTTCCTTGTCGATTGAGAGTTGGAGGTGATTTCATTTTCAAATCTTCTTTGTCCAAAATTTCCAGTAGTTGTGTTGGTGTCAAGACGCTGCTCATTTTATACAAATTAAAAAATTGAATAAAAAAAGAAATCGACGTTGTTTTCTAAAAGTACTCAAAATTTGCTTCAAAAAAGACACTTTTCAAGAGGTCCGTTTTTCGCCTTTATTTTTGAATTTACGGCCAAATATTGACTACTCTGAAATGTCAATATTTTCAGTAGTAAGTGAGATGGAAATTAGAATGAGTCATATTAAAAAAAATCAATTGGCTCTGAGATTCAAAATGATTTCTCGTTCCAATTCTCCTAGGAGTATCACCTATGCCAGTTTGGTTCCCATTTCGCTTATACCACTACAAATCAAACCATCTCTCTTGTCTCTACAGTCTTGATCCGTCTGTCACCCGATCCAATTTCCAACCTCCTTTTTCGCATCATCTTTGAGATATATCTCAACAAACGGTCTTATTCTGTCTTTTTGTACATTGTATGTTCCAATACAGGAATTTTAAAATCACATTTCATCATCATTACATTGTTGTTTTGAATTTTTCATCAAGCACTACCGCATCAGTCTCTACCGGAATGGCTTTCCACATCGAAGGAAAATGAGATTTCAACATGTTTCAAACTACCCAGAGCACAATCCGAGCTCTTGACAAGATCATGTTAAGATCATATCCCATAGACCAAAATTATTGACATTTTGACATCCTAAAAAACTCTGTCACACAGCTATATTTCATCATCATGGATGATTTTTGCATAACGTCGTTTTGGACGATAATTTCATCTCAGAATCATGGTTTTTCACTTCTGACCCATAATAAAGGTTTCTCGCTGACTCAGACAAAATGAGCACGGCTATCAAGACAACAGACACCTCCTCAAGTTTATCACGCGCTGATTTGTCCTCCCCTCAATTCCCATTTTCAATGGATTGCTTACCGTTCTTGAATTGGGAAGAATCTGATGACAATGAAACTTACCCCGAAAAGGGAGTTGTCTTTCGGTCTCTCGTTGCCGCTTTGAATGTACAGCCTGTACTTGATGAATCTTTGGAAACGAAGGCTGTGCAATTTCTCAACAATGTGGATCTGGAAGTTGAAGAATCAGCGGATTCTTTTCTCAGCTGCATTGGACGAACTACTGATGAATCATTGACATGCTTCGTACAATTAATTGTAGTTCTCGTCTCTTCACCCCAACATGTCATTAAAACCGCCACAATGGAGATGCTCGAATCTCTGATCCAAAACTGTTCGGCTCAAGTTCATCTCAGCCTCGTCCAAGCTGATCTGATCCCTCACATCTTTACCTCTCTCAGTTCTCAGTCTCTTTGCTTGATCGAAGCAGTCGATATCCACACCAACCTCATGGAAATCCTCCAAAACTCTCTCTGGCTGGCCACCCCGGGTGCACAAGCAGATCTCGAAATTGAAGGTGACAATGCACAACAAGCTGTTCACAAGACGGTATTGAAGCAAGTTCTCGTGCCTTTGGAGAAGTATATTTTGCATTTGTGCGTGAACCGTTTTTCGATCAACGATGGAGACCAATCCCTAATTTTTCTGTCACTCCTCGCCAATCTCCTCCGAATATCTCCCTATTCTCAACCGACAATGGATTTCGTCCTGAATATGCCCGTCGTACTCACGATCCCAAGTTGTCTCACATTCTTCGAAAATGAGGACTCATTCTGTTGTTTTCTGACTCACATGAACAGTACCCAGCGAAATTGGAACGAAACAAGGGGAGCAGTACGACAGATGTCGAAGACAGCGCTTCAAATGTTGAGAATGGAGGGCATCGAAGATGTGATGGAGGAAAAGCTGCGGAACGACAAAAGCGAATTCTCCGGCAATTTTGTGGTTTCCTTTTCGATTCAATGGAACAACCGGCAGGGCATGAACCTTCCGGAAGAGGAAGAGGAATAGAAACAGAAACGAACCAGCGAACGTTTCGGCATGTTTCTGGCTTCCTTTGGACAATCCTCTTTCTTCACTTTGCCATTTTCGCATCCTCCATCTTCCCCGCGTCATTTCATCTCTCCAGTCTTCTTTTCACAACCCGCATTTCACACCTCTTCCTGTCTCTGATCCAACCCCTCCCGACATTGTTCCACGTTCATTCACGACATGCCCTGCCACTCTCTTCCCCTCCCTCGTGCTTACCCAACCTGGACGTGCAAACGTGGAGTTGGTTGTGGTTCGGATTTGGAGGCTGTGCGAAAGGACTCCGCGCAAATGGAGTTGACGAGATTGTTCTCGTTGATTTCGACGATGCTTACGACGGCTGCAGGACAGTGAAATACGAAA
This sequence comes from Blattamonas nauphoetae, assembly GCA_033064195.1. NCBI lineage: Eukaryota > Preaxostyla > Oxymonadida > Blattamonas > Blattamonas nauphoetae. The sequence continues at coordinate 22,493 of JARBJD010000304.1, forward strand.
TTGAAGAGAACATCCAATCGTGGAATGCCGAACACGCAACAAACCCGCTCTCCCTTGCGACTCTCCCAAGTTGCCTTTGTCGCCCTTGAATCGATACTCTGCTGCGATTTCGCCTCTCACCACAGATCATCTTGGATCTCTTCGGCTGAGTGGACAGCGGGACAATTGCTGGCCACTTGATCAAGATCTCCCTCGATCCACACCCAACCTCCACTCTCGTCTCCAACTCCATCAACCTTGTTCCTGCACCCCCACGTCCACCCCTGCAGTGTCTCTGCATTTTGCTGATTGTGGGTGTTCGTCGGAAGGAGCGACGACAACTGCTCTTGAACGACGTCGATTCCCTTGTCCCGACAAACGACTCGTGGAACAGGACACAGACACTGGTGTTGAAGCAACAAAAGGGATCGAAGACACGTCACGCTGGGAACACGCTGAGAGTCTGTTCGTGTTTGATGGACACGCTGTTGCCTCGAATGGGGAGGAAGATAGATTGAATGACCTGTGGCTGTTCTCGAATCCTTGTCGTCCACTCTCTCCCCAGAGCCATCCCTGGCCACTCACGTGCAACCAGCACTTTGTCCGACAACAATTGAAATTGATGACGAAGAGCGCGAAAAAATGACAACATTGGGCACAATACCATCCATATACACTGATTACGCTTACTCTGGTATCTCTTCACACTGCGTTTTATGTTCTGCAGACTGTTTTCCTTTCGTTAATTGGAACGAAGAAACGAATGAAACTGACTTTGAAGATGCAGTTGTCTTTCGGTCTCTCGTTGCCACTGTGAAGTCCCAGCCTGCATTAGATGTCTCTCTGGAGGCGAAAGCAGTGAAATTTCTCGAATTAATGGGTCGAAACGAAGAAGACTCAGCTGATGTCTTTCTCTGCAGCCTTGCATCGCCTTCTGATGAATCTTTGACCACCTTTGTACAGTCCATTGTGGTGCTCATTTCTTCAGCCAGTCCGGCAATCACAACTGCAACAGTGAAGATGCTCGGAGACATGATTGTAGGTTGTTCAGCGAACGTCCGACTTGACCTCGTCCACGCTGATCTGATCCCTCAACTCATCAACATTCTCGATCCACAATCTCTGTCGATTGCAGAAGCAGTTGATATCCACATCAACCTCATAAAATCAATCCGCCAGTCTCTCTGGCTCGCATCTGCATTTGGTCTTGCAGAACTCGATATTGGAGATGACGATGACAAACAAGCTGTTCACGAGACGGTTTTGCAACAAGTTGTTGTCCCTTCGGAGAAGTATATCTGCCATTTGTGCGTGAACCGCTACACGATAATCGATCATCGCCTATGCGAGAGTTTTCTGTTTCTCCTCGCTCGAATCCTCCGAATATCTCCTTATTATCAAACCACAATGAATATCCTTCTTCATTTGCCAGTCTTTCTCACGATCCCAAGTTGTCTCACGTTCTTCGAAGATGATTACGCCATCAGCCATACTCTGTATGAACTGGTCAATGCGCAGCGGGAATGGAACGAAACAAGGGGAGGAGCACGACAGATGTGGAAGATAGTGCATCGAATGTTGCGAATGGAGGGCATCGAAGATGTGACTGAGGAAAGGCTGCGGAACGACAGAAACACAAACTATGGAAGATGGCTTATCGACAACTCGATTGATTGAAACAACCTGCTGGGCATGAACGTACCACGATGATCGTAGAAACAGACAAGAACCCGCGAACATTTCGGCATGCAGTCACGGACAAAAGTAAGTGGCCACCCCTTCCTGCATTTATGAACAGATGATTTTTCACACTTTTTTCGTAAACACTTCACATTCATGAAAGACGGTAATTTTTCAAATATAAAACAAGAATAGTGTGGTGAAGTGGAAATCAAGAGATTTGACTGATGTGCCCTGGGAGGCACTTTTGATTGCGGATGTCACAATATGTCTCCTCTTCCAAGAAGAGGAGATGTGACCTGTATAGTCTGTTCCTCCACTGAGAGCTCTCAACTTCCACTCCTCTCAGAGATACTGGAGGATCCGCGACGAAAAAGTGTGTTTTCTCTCTTCTTCATCCCTCTTCAGCCAGCTTTGTAAAGACATCAAACTCTCTCTCTGACGATGTTATTAAGTATTCTCACTTTCTCTCAATTGTAATGACCTGCTGTAGAGAACATGAGATTCGCACATTTTCTCCCACATTTTTTCACACCAAAACTGTCAGCTTTCAATCGAACAAGGACAGAATAAGCATTCTGACGACAAGTTAAAGAGGTTGGAAGAGTTGCACGGATGTCAGAAGAGGGATGAAGAAGAGAGAAAACACACTTTTTCGTCGCGGATCCTCCAGTATCTCTGAGAGGAGTGGAAGTTGAGAGCTCTCAGTGGAGGAACAGACTATACAGGTCACATCTCCTCTTCTTGGAAGAGGAGACATATTGTGACATCCGCAATCAAAAGTGCCTCCCAGGGCACATCAGTCAAATCTCTTGATTTCCACTTCACCACACTATTCTTGTTTTATATTTGAAAAATTACCGTCTTTCATGAATGTGAAGTGTTTACGAAAAAAGTGTGAAAAATCATCTGTTCATAAATGCAGGAAGGGGTGGCCACTTACTTTTGTCCGTGACTGATGTTTCTGGCTTCTTTTGGACAACAAACGCTGTTTTCGTGTGATATTTGTCGACGCTGGCATCACCTCATGGTTTAGTTTGCGGGAACGATTGGGATTCTCGCCGATCCATCGGATCGTGGCAACACGCACCGTTCACTGTTTGTGTTTTGTCTTTGTTGGATGTGGCATCACCACATGGTTCCATTTGCAAGAACAGTTGCAATTCTCTCTCGCCAGTCTCGCTCGATGGTCGCCAACCTCTCCTTCTCCTTCGCCGCCACTCTCGCTCTGCTCCATCCTGGATGGCCATGCGTCGATCAATCGATGGATGGCGACGATTGGAGGGAGATTGTGCTTGCGTAATAGTTTGGGACTCGTTCACTTGTCCTTCTCCTCACCAATCCATCCCTCGTCCTTCTCCCACTTGAAAAGGATGAAGGACATAGAAACTCTGACTTCTCCGAGATTTCTCTCCAAGCGATGCCTTTTGCGATGTGTATTTGCTGTGGGAGTGATGATCTGACGAATCGCTGTTCCGCTCACTCTCTTCAGTCACCGTGCCTTGTTCGTTAATAAATCTTCGACAGACACCGTTCCGTCGATTGGGGTGCTCATCTCGTCGGCTAATCAGACCGTCACCAGCACGACGATGCTCTCCCCCGAACACATCACCCAACACTGTCCTGAACATCTTCCTCCACATCTCGAACTTCGTGAACTGAAGACAATGGATCGGTTCGGATTTTGTGACCAGCGAAGCATGACCCGTCCAGAACTCGAATAGAAACAGACAAGAACCAGCGAAGACACGAACAGAACAACACGCTTCGCTCTCCACTCTCAACCACCCTCCACCCCTCTTCCTCGTTCTCTCCCAATTTCAACACCACTCTCTCGCTCTCTTGATTTTGAAACGTGATTGACAAATCACGAACATTTTATGAGAATCTATCGTGCCCAAGCACTCTCCACCACGCTGGACACACACTCTGATCTTCTTTTTCTCAGGTGGATAAAACATTTTGATTTGTGTGGGCATCTTCTGGCGATTGAAAGGACGGATTCCTGACTGACTCAACAAAACCAACCCCATCAATATTCACACAGCAATGTCACTCCTTTCCCACCCCAATTCCCATCTCACCCGAATATTGCTGATATGAATAAGAAGCGAATCTCTCCACCATTCTTATCAACACTTCAATCAAGTTTTTTTTTTCGTTCTGTGCCTCTAAAAAGATCATGAATGGAAACCACCAATTGCTTGAGCTGATCCGCGCTGATTCAATCAGAATGACCGAGATTGCATTGAAAACAGTCACCTCCTCACGTACAGAACGCTCTGGGTCAATCTTAAAGTGGACAACCAGTAATTTAGTTTTTTCCCTATCTCGTTCTTTGAACGCTCGAACTGGTCCAAGATGAATTGCTCACCCGCTTTGTTTCATGAAGTACCTCAGTTTTTGATCCTCAATGAGTGCAACCTCTGTCAGAATTGGGCCCTGTTCAACGTCTGAATTCTTTGATGAAAGTTTCTTTATAACCATCCTGAACTCACACTTCTGTGTTGTCTTTGCCACATGTTACAAAATAATGCAATTTTTTACGACGACGGAGGGGAAACATGTTTGCTGTATCTCCGTTAGAGACATGACACTTATCATGTCACCGGCTCGTTGGTACAGCCAAAATATTCAGGTTTTTGCGAATGTTCCAAGTGTTCGTACGTATTTTGGGCCACATTTCGTCGTCATCATGCACTTTATCGGCCTTCTGACTGTCCTCCTGACCTTCTCCAAGTCGCAACATCAAATTCCCTCCACAAAAGTGCTCCCGCTACAAATATTCATCTCCTATCAAGGAAATACTCCAACCCTCACTGAACTCGGCACAAAGTCGGACATAGTACTTCTGAATGGCCGATATCACGTGTCGAATTTTGAAATCACATCCACGACCCTAAATCTGAACGGAAAGCAATCGTCCATTTTTCCATCATCAGCAACGAACGATGTAAATTTCTCAGCACATTCATTGTTGAATAGATTTGCAGATGAAAAGGAAGACAGGCAGAATCAACTTTTCCGAGTCTCGAACTCAACAATTTGGATGTCGGAACTGACATTCGAATGTGGATCAGCTGGTTCATCAATCGCAGCGATTTGTGGATCTTGTGTTCGGATTGGGGGGAGTCGGGTGATCTCGAACTCGGAACGAACACCTTTTGTGATTGTTGGAGGAGATTCGGGGAAAAGCAGTTCAAGCACGGTTATTGACTGCTCGCACACTTCATCGTGTTATCCTTCGCTTCTGCCTCTGACGAGCCTCGAAACGTCTGATTGTTGGACGACACAGAATCAGGAATCATGTTGGATCGGATCGGAAGTGTCGGTGACGGGAAGTGGGATGTCAGTTTATGATGCTTGTCTGATTGGTGGAAGTGGAGCGCTGTTTGATTTTTGTGGATTGCCACCAACAAAGACAGATCGCTGTTCGGTCACGACAACACTGTCGTCGTCATTGCTTTTGAACACGACAAGCGACAGTGGAAGTGAAAGTGTCGATGTGAAGAAAGGAGGAAATGATTTTGGAAATTGTTGGTCAGTTTATCAAAAGATGATTGGAAGTTGTGTTTCTCGTTGCACGAACCATCTCTTTGGTACAGGGATTCGCGATCTGAACTTGGGAGGATCCGTTCTGTTCTCGAACTCATCCTTCACACACTGCACAACCTCAGAACACACAAATGAACATCGCTCTTCTCGAATGATCCTCTCTACAGCCAACACTCTCCACCACTTCTCCCTCTGCACTTTCAAGAGATGCTCCACCTCCTTACCTGGTGGAGCCATCTATTTAAGTGAAGTCAAGTCAGATCTGAAGCTTGAATCGTGTTCGTTCGAATCGTGCTCAGCTGATAGCTCAGGCGGAGCTGTCTATTTGTTCCAGACAACCAAACAATCGTCCATCACTATTTCTTCGTCAGCATTCATATCCTCATCTAGTCATACTAGTGGGGGATCGCTCAATCTCAACAATGTGCAAGCACTCACCATTTCAGACTGTCTTTTTCTTGATTCTCGAACAAGCTATCGTGGAGGATTGGTCTGTTAAGTGGATTGGACACTATCCAGTGTTGGACTGGACAGCTGGCCTCGATTGGACACTCATTTTTGATCTTGTTCATTTCACCCTAAATTCATCTTTTCTCTGAATTTCACAAAGAATTGATGATAATTACACAAGAAAGGGCGAAATGGCTTGAATCGGAGTACATTCCGCGAACAGTGACGATCGGCTTGATCCACCCATGATTGGACACCATTGGACACAGTTGGACAATTCGATGGCAGCTTTTTTCTGAGGTCTCCTCAATTAGTGCAACCCGTTTTTTGAGGTTTTGAAGAGTCGGCCAAATTGGACTGTCCAATGGACTGTCCAGTCCTGGACTGTCCAATCGACATGTATAAAGGGACACAGTTGCTTCCTCTTCTCTATTACGGTTTGATTTTACCTTCTTTTTTTCACATGTTCGACGTGTAGGATGACTCATCTCTGATTCGAAATACAATAACGTCTTCAACTCGGCATCCTGCCTGTCGTGGAGATCTCATCTCTCACAATGGTTTGGTCAGCATTCACAGTGTGTTCTCTCTTTTTTCGCACATGATTTCAACTTTCATCTCAATTTCTCAACTTCTCTCATCCGAACAGAACACGTATTCCTCCGCCATTCGAGACGACCAAACAGTTGCTGAAGTGATGGCCATCTATGAAGACACATAATATCTCGAGTTAATTTACTCAAATTTCCTCTGTATTGCTGACCCAGTGCTCTTCTCTGATAGTCCATATGACTAAACTTGCAGTTAAAGACGATCTTAGAATCAACAATCATCCTAGTTCTTCCTGTCTTGTGAGAGTCCAAAACACCCCATTTCCATGAACAAAATCACTAGAAAATCCAATTCGAAGACAGAACGTCCTCTTCTGGCCGAGGGAAACGAGATAAAATCCACAGAACTGATCCTCTCAGAAGTCTTGGAAAGAGGAATTGTCATTGATCCAAGGTTTGTTGGAATTGTTTCCCTGAAAATTCATTTCATCTTCATTCTCCTTTCAAGATATCTCTCCACTCTTCCTCTCTACTTGCTTTTTCTTCGTTTATTCCATCTCCTCTTTTCCTCATTCGCCTCCAGGGTTCAACTTTTTCACTACTCAACAATAGTAGAATGAAGTGATGAGATACAGTTCGAGGACACGTGGAGTTCATTGGGTATCTGGTGAACCAGGGCATACTCCCACCGAACGTTGCGATCATCTGAATTCCCCACCTCCTCGCGGGATCGACACCAAAACAGCTAATAAACTCTCATTTCCTGACATTGGCGCACTTTCCGAAGATGATCGGGCGATGATGCAGAGTCAGGCGTCAGTGAAATTCGAGTCGCTTTTGAAGAGCCAGAAGCCGAATATGATTGCTGAGAAGCTGGCCAGCAAGTGAAATATGCACTGCAGGATGTTTTTTTTCGATGTTAGAGGCACCTTCGTTCAACATATTTGAAGGGAGAGAACAGCAACGGAACAAGACTCAGTCTCCTCATCAACAAACATCGCCCACCTCGCAGGCACGGCACGCACAGCAGGACGACAACAGAAGCGGTGGGAGGCGGTTCTAAGTGTGGTGACGGCAGGATGGAAGATACAGTCGAGGGGCATTCGCGGGATCAACGAACTTTTTGCCGACTCGTGTGACAGCCAGTGGTACACAAAAAATCAAAGATTGTGCGCTCATCGTGAAGGAGAAGGCGGAACAGAAGGAGCAGCAGATGGAACGGCCGCAAGCGATGAGCAAGGGCGAGACAGACGAGGACAACTGGAGGAACGCTGAGAATGTGGTTGATTTTGGGAGCGACGAGAAAGTGGTGAGAGAGACGCTTCCTCTGCCCGAGCCGAGCCTGTCGACCAGCGGGGAGGAGCAGATTGCTGTGGAGTTGGAGGGTGTGTCTCTAATCATTCCAGCCAGGTTATAGCATTCACCCTCGCCATTTCGTTTTGTACTTGTTCGATATCATTGTTGTGAGAATCTGTTCGTGGAGTTGAGAATGCAAGGAGAAATGAATGACCTAATTCTGATCAGCCCATGTAAACAATGCATATCAGCTTCACCGACGCTAATTGATCTCAATCCACCGAAATGACTCTCATATACTTGCATCATGCCTTCCATTATCGTTACTTTAATCATTGTTGATGATCGTCTTAGATCTCCCCAATACTCGGTTTTACGACAGTCTCAACTCCCAAATAGGAGACTGGACACTGGACTGGACAATCCCACCTCGACTGGACACAGCTTAACAGACCAAGTGGAGGAGCCGTGAATGTAATGTACAGTGCGGAAGATTAAACTGCAACGCCCACATGAGAAAGCTAGGGAGACCATACTGTGTTTATTTTCTTCCTTGGAGAGTTGGTAAGTGCTCCTTTGGACGCTCGCTGTCAAAACAGCCTGGTTGGTCTGTGAGGACCCAAAATGACCACTTGGGGTGAGATCGGATCTCAGTCGGATAAACTCGTTTTTATTGCTCAATTCGACTTACGCAAACAATTTCGGTAAGAATACAGATAAAAGTAAAATAAATGTCGAAATGGAGAGATAAACTGAGAAAAGGGGGAAAAGTTAAAAGTGAGAATCCACAATGGCATTATCCTTTTGAATGGATTAAAAAGAAGAAACGGACAAATGTAAATTGGTATCTTTCTCACATATCTCGCTATTTTGTCCCTTCTTTCGAGTTTAAGAGTGTGAAACAGTCGCTGTATTTTTGAAGTTGCCTTTTCTGCTTTCAAAACGGAGTTTGACAATTGAATGACAGAATAATCTCAGACAAGGTATGCTTGAGTCAGGATTCGGAGCTGAAAGGTCAATTGACTCGAATATCGAAAGATCCTGTTTTTTCCTGTTCGCACAGAAAACTCTTCTGTGACGTCCGGGGTGATCCTCAAAATTATCTGATTCGACTGTGAGACATATTTCCGACAGAAATAGTTTCGAGATGTGTCAAAGCAGGAACAATTTCAGCTATAGTTGAGAGAGAGAAAGAAAGCAGGGCAAGAGAAAGGTGAGAGGAAAACATTCAGTACAAAAGTGGTGAGAAAAAGTGAGGACATACCATGAAAACGTGGAGTTTTGTTTGGTTCCATCGAAAAGCAACTTGATGGGAACTGTCGGCATGAGTCGCGTTCACTTCAGCTTGACTGCTATTCTTGTCTGGTGAGAGAGAAATTCTGAGAATAGCAGGATTGTTGTCAGATGTTCAAAACAAAGATGAACACAAAAACAATAAACACCTTGAATTGGCTGAACAGTTACAATTGTCGAATCTGGCTGAATAGCTTGTCTGATTGTGGAAGAAATTTGAAAAACAGTTTGAAAGAGTGTATTAAGTCAAACTGTGAAAGGAAGAGCGACTGGACGCGATTGGAGGAGAATGATTGGAAGATCAAACCATGTTGTTTCTTTTTCTCGTCACGTCAACAAGATTGTTTCTCAGCGTTTATTTTCTGAAACGATCATATGGATAAAAATCGTGAAATGGAGGCAAAATGGAAAAAGGACGCTTCTGTCAGCGTTGCAGTTTTGCCTTCCCCACTGTATTGGGATCCTCGAATTTCCAATACTGGATTGTTCAACTGTCTCTTCAGGACTTGCGCGACTTGTTCGACGGCGTCGAATGGAGGAGGTGGCGCTCTGTACTTCCAATTGTGCTCCTCCGTCCGACTCGATTATCTCAGCTTTCGAGACTGTTATTCAAAAACAGGGAATGGGCAGGATTTATACATCAACACGACACCACATCCAACGGTCCTCACAACAGTTTCCAACTGCGATTCCACGTCAACCCCAAAAACAAGTCGAATTTTCCCAACAACCATTACAGTGGATGATGTTCTACCAGATCCATCTGAAACGATCACACTCCTTTCACTGACCCATCAAGAAAGAACCTCGCTGACAGAGGACATTATTGTCACACTGGACAAGACAGTGACCGGAACCCTTCTTGTTTTGGTTTCGAACTCGGAAGGCACAACTCGGACAGAGAAAGGAAAGGCACCGAACATTGGTCGAGTGTTGCTGTTCCCAATTGAGTCATCGAAGATTGGGGAATGCACAGCGAGCATTGGTGACACTGGTCTGCTGCAACTTCCTCTCGAAGAATACAAAATCGTCACTGCTTCTCTCTCCAAGCACACTGTCTCATTTTCTGGTGTATCACCAGGACTCGTCAACCAACCCACACTCACATCTGCAGATTGTATTTTGGATGAAAGCCACACTCGTGCTTTGTTGATTCTGGAAGGGTCAGATTTGGATGATGCAACCTTCGAGCTGACACTTCAGGATGGATGGACACTCGAAGCGACATTCTCAGAAAACAAATCAACGATTGACTTGGGAGTGATTGGAGTGAATTCGAGATGGCAAGAAAATCAAATGTTTGTGATCATGAGTGGAAAGAAGGTCGATGAATCGATTGTGGTCTCAATTCCATTGCCACTTTATTTCATCATTCCAAAGGCAGCTCGTCTCACCAACATTGAAGTGAGAGATCTGAACGAAGCAATGACCGAAGTGACACTGTCGTTCTCATCTCGACTTCTGAAAGCCAACCAAGAATACGAGATCACAATTGAACCAAAGAATGGAAGTGAAGAAGTTGTCGTAAAGTTGACAACAGACAACAACGGACTGATTGCTGAACAGACAGTGAAACTGTATCCATCGGACGAGAATGTGGAAGGATGGAAGAACTCGATTGGATTTGGGGAGGAATACGAAGTGGTTGGTGTGTCTGCGAAAGCAGAGGATGGAGATTATCCGATTCAGTTCTCTCCAATCATACTGACAATGCCGATTGAGCCAGTTCGAGTGAAGAAAGCAGAGTGTTCAACAGATCAACCAACGACAACAATTGTTCGGATTGAAGGAAGTGGATTGATTGAATATGAGACGTACACACTCACTCTGAGAGGAACTCCGACCACAGATCCGCTTTCGTTGAATGTTCAGAACACGACGATCTCTGTTGTGGCCTTATTGCCAACGGAAGCAAAATCTACACCTCTCCCTCTCTCGTCCACTTCAGAATCATCTTTGCTGTTCGGTCACACGTACACAATCACGGCGATCACAAATGGGTCAGTGACTGGGATCGTGGAAAACAATCCATATTTCACGGGACAGACTATAGTTCATCAGCAGTTTCAACTATAGTTCATCACCATCCCATATTCTGATGACAGGGAGATGAATCATCTTCTTTTCGTCCAAGATGGAAAACTGACACCAAAAGAAGAACTCTGATATAGTTTTAATGTCAACCTCGATGAGTGGTGACGTCCGATCAGCTGTAGTGTCACTGTGGTTGATGTCTGGTGACCGAAGTGTGATGAATGAGCTGCTGCTGGTGAGGCTCGTTTGTCGCCCGTCATGGATGGGTGAGAGAATACCAGATGCTGAGTGCTTGAACTTTCATTCCGGAGCAATCGACTCAGAGAAGGCTGAAAAGTATATTGAAGGATCAAGTCTCGTTGTTTTCTCATCTTCATCACTACCATCGATTGTCTGTGATTGGAGATCGCTCGAAGATCCTTTCCAACGATTCGAACATCACACGAAATGGTGGTGGTCGATCTTCGAATGTCGACCGGATCTCTCGTCGCAATGATATGGGTCTCTGATGAACTATAGTTGGAAATGCTGATGAACTATAGACAGTCCCTATTTCACGACTCGCTCAGCACCTTCTCAAGCATCACTGACCTCGATCTCATGCAATCTGAAAGATGGAGACCCGAAGACAGTGGAATTGTCGATTTCAGGGTCAGACATCCCTGATGGAGAATATCGACTGGTTTTGAAGGACGAAGTGAGCACGAAAGAAACAGTGTTGAAGATTAGCTTTGTGAACTCAGAAGGAAGAATGGACATTGAGATCTTCTCGACATCTGAGCTAGAGTATGGAGCTGAATACGAAGTGATGAGCCTGTCGAGCAGTTCGGTGACAGTTGCTCTGCCAACAGATGCGACAAAGCGATTGGTGGATGTGCCAGCACCATCTCGAGTTCGGTCAGCAACGTGCTTGGTTGGAGGGGAGATGAAGAGGCTTGTGGAAGTTGTGATTTGTGGAGAGAATCTGCCAGTCGGAGAGACGCTGTCAGTGAAAGTGAAAGAAGTGGGGTCAACGGGAAGCACGCTTGGGTCTGAGATTGCACTTCCTTCGACAACAATCGGCAGCAAAACCAGGACAGAAGGAATTTCAATTGAAGTTTACGAAGCTGAGGAGTTGTTGGTTGAGTACGGGAAGACATTCGAACTGACTTCGCTGACGATCTCAGGGACAACGTCATGGATTCTGGACGAGTGTGTGCGGTTTTCAGTTCCTTGCGAGCCAGTGCGAGTGACGTCAGCGTCGTGCACGAAAGTTGATGTAGACAAGACAGTTGTGTCGGTGGATGGATCTGGATTTGTGTTGGGAGAGTTCTACACAGTTTCGGTGTCTGGCCATCCGATTGGCTCTCCCTCGACTCCTTCGTCGTCACTGCACAACACGTCGTTTGTGGTTGTTGCATCATCTGCAAAGAAAGCGGGATCGTCTGCTCTCCAACTGCATGCATCGGAAGGAAGCGAACTGAAATTTTCGTATTCATACTCGATTGTGGGAATGACGAATGGGACAGAAAGTGAGGATGGAGTGATTGAGGGAGGACAGTTCAAGACTCCTACTCAAGCATCACTGACCTCGATCTCGTGCGATCTGAAAGATGGAGACCCGAAGACAGTGGAATTGTCGATTTCAGGGTCAGACATCCCTGATGGAGAATATCGACTGGTTTTGAAGGACGAAGTGAGCACGAAAGAAACAGTGTTGAAGATTAGCTTTGTGAACTCAGAAGGAAGAATGGACATTGAGATCTTCTCGACATCTGAGCTAGAGTATGGAGCTGAATACGAAGTGATGAGCCTGTCGAGCAGTTCGGTGACAGTTGTTCTGCAAACAGACGCGACAGCCCGATTGATGAAAGTGCCAGGAGTGCCAGCTCGAATTCAATCAGTCTCGTGTGTGCTTACTGAAGATTTGAAGACCCATGTGGAAGTTGAGATTTGTGGAGAGAATCTTCCAGTTGGAAAGGAACTGACAGTGAAAGTGAAAGAAGTGGATCCGTCGTCTGGAAGCTTGATAGGGTCTGAGATTGCACTTGCTTCAACACCGATCGCCAGCACAACCCAATCAGAGCCAATTGAGATTGAAGTTTACGACGTGTCCAACCCGTGTCTTAAGTATGGAAAGACATACGAACTGACATCACTCGCCATTTCTGACACAACTTCATTCATTCTGGATGAATCCGTGCGCTTTTCTGTTCCTTCCGAGCCAGTTCGAATCGAATCGGCATCTTGTACGACTGGCGATCCAAACTGGACGGTTGTGTCTGTGGACGGGTCGGGATTTGTGTCGGGAGAGTTCTACACAGTTTCGGTGTCTGGCCATCCGATTAGCTCTCCCTCAACTCCTTCGTCGTCTCTGCACAACACGTCGTTTGTGGTGATTGCTGAATCATCTTCAAAAAAAGCGACATCCTCTCCTCTCCAACTGCATCCATCCGAAGAAAGCCAGCTGAAGTTTTCGTATTCGTACTCGATTGTTGGGGTCACGAATGGATCAGTGGAAGGAGTGGTGCACTCTGTCATGTTCGAGACTCAACCAGACATCAATCGAGATGAAGCACTGGTCACCAAAATTGAGGTTTTTCCTGCGAGTTCACTGAACACATCGATCATGATTGAAGTTTGGGGATCGAATCTGCCAAGTGAGACAGTTGGGACGATTTCACTGAATGCTTCGTTCTCTTTCGACGTGTCTTTCAGTTCGTCCACGTTTGGTCGAAGTGCTGTGATCGAACTGTGCGAATCCACGATGACTACACACTTTCGAATTTTTTGAAATAAATCAGACATCAAAACCAAATAAGAAGTGAGATCATACTACGCATCTAAATTTCTCTTCTAACGAGCTCTATAGTGATAAACGGTCACAACTTTCTTCTGTCGTCATTATCTACGAACATGTGAGGTTTCTGTTTTGTTGAACTGGAAATTATCAGACAGTGAATGTTTTGATGCTGAAACTGGAGCTTGAAGGACAAACAACCAAAACACGGTGATATCCGACATTGTGATCAGATCGCAGAAAATGACTTCCCAATGTCTCGTGTGTCATTCAAAAGAATCTTATTCGACTCTGTTCTTGTTTTTAGTGATATAACGTCCCGATTTTATTCTCGCAAAGGATATGGTCGACTTCAGAAGTTGGTTCGAAGCAAACACGGGAACTGAATGGCGACTGACTATTGTCATGTCTGAAAATGTTGATAAAAGGGATCAAACACGACCAAGTTGGATAAATATGTCTGGTTCCGTCTAAATGCGAATCGCAGTGAACTGTCGATTGGAGTCTGTTTCTTTTGTGATTGACTCCAGAATGGCATAGGTTGGGAGACGATTCCTGAAAACAGATAAGATTTGTGCGATTGTTTGATTGACCATGTCCTTTGGATGAGATTGAAGATAGAAATCGCCTGATTTTGACCGGATTGGTTTGAGGAGTGTATTGTCCGAAAAAATGTGTGAAATGAGTTGTCAACACCGATGATATGGTGTTTGGTTTGATCACTAGTTTACTTGTTGGAGATCAGGATAAAAGAATGGACTTCCTTTTCTTGCGAACCAATATTCGACGAGAGAGCTGAATTTGTGAGATATTTGATGAGAATGTGACATAATCTGATATTTATTAGTGGAAGACTGACTTTCTGCGATTGATAAGGTCTCAAAAGAAGATGCAATCGAAACCAATTTTCTGAAATGGGCGAGCGAAATGAAACGAACAAGGAATGAAATGGCAAAAGAAAGGTATGAGACGTGATCTCCTCTTCCTTCTATTGGTCACGACTCAATCTGGTGTGTTTTTGAGGATAGTGCGAAGTCATCGTGGATTCGCACAACTTGGAGTGAGTGGTTCTCTCGGATTTGGTTCAGAATACGAGATCTTAAGTCTCGAAGACTCGAACAAGAAAACAATCCAAATCCCAGAAATGACGATCACAACCCCACCAAAGCCGTCGAAATTGTCATTGTGTGTTTGTGGGAATGAAAAAAGAACAGGAATGGAGATGAGCGGAGCTGATCCAGAGACATGCAATTCAATCGCATCAACGTGGAACAGAGCGAGTTCTCTCGGGATCTTGGACACCACGATGCGAATTGTGGACTCGGCTGACCTCTCTTCTCCTCTCATCGTCACAACTCGCGTTCCATTCAATCTGATTTCACTGCAAATGGAACCAGCAACTCTTCGGACCAGCCCATCCTCGTCCCAACCAAGCTCAGTGCTGGTGTCAGTGGAGGAGGGAGGACTGTGCAGACTGACACTGCTCACAATCACAACCGACGTGTCAGTCTCGACATTGAGACTTGTGTCAGCCTTGAAAGGGACAGTTGTGATTCGAAGCTGCTCGATTGAAGGAAAACGTCAGAGCGAGTCCAACAACGAGGATATGTCGATTTGTGGATGGTCGAGAGGATTGATTGAGCTGTTCGAGACAGACACAGAGCTGAATGGTGTGACGATGAAAGAGATTGAAGTGGGAGGGATCTGGATGCGAGGAGGGAAGCTGAAAGTGACAGCTGGAGTGTTCACTCAAAACGGACCATCAGTCGCCGACTTCCCCTCCGCTCGCCAGAACATCCACTGCGAGGGTGAAGGCGTTGTCACAATCCAAAGTCTGTCGGAAGGTGATGGGACGAAGAATTCTCTGTCTGCATGGTTGGATGTGTCGGAATGCAGGATGGAAGGAGATGAAGACATTATTAGTTCTCCGCTCTTTGTTCCGACTCTGAACTCCACAGAATCGACAGTTGAGATAGACAAGAGTGGAAAACAGGCAGTGAAAGTGGTTGGGAAGACTCTGATGCCGTGTGGACTGTCGTTCGAAGTGTTTGAGTGGGATTCGTCCAAAAATGTGGAAGGGAAGAGCGAACTTGTTGATCTCTCAACATCAACAGCGACACATTGGAATGAAACCGAAATCATAATTCCTCTCTATGAATTGGATGTGTCGAAACTGAACACCAAAATGGAATGGCGAGGACGTCTTGTGTTTGGAAATGAAGAACGAACTTGGAATTGGATAGTTGTGTCTGGATTGAATTCAGGAAACAAATCGCTTGGAGGAACAGAATCGAAATGGTGGATTCCTATTCTGATTTGTGTGTCATGTGCGCTTCTTGTTTCGCTGATGATCATTGTGTGTGTCTGTTTACATCGAAAGCGACACTCGAATCAGAAAGAACTTCTGTCGAACGAAGAAATGTCGCCCGCACAAGTTGAAGAAGAGGAGAAGATGGAAGAGAACGATTCCATCACAAATCCGCCAAACAGCGCGATCTCTTCTCTTCCGTCAGAACGATCCAAAAATCGCACATTAGTTGGAGAGACTCGATTTGCGAGTGATGTCGGGATTTCACCTTCACAATCGTGTGTGGAAGTGATTGTGTGCAACGAGAGCATGGAGCGTTCGGTGGCAGTGGAGACAGACACGCTGTTCAACGCTCTTCACAATCCTCACTCAACACGATTTGTGGAGAAGCGAAAAGTGAATCAGGCGATTGCTCGTGGACTTGTGAGTCTTGTGGAGATGAAAGTGATTGCTGATGTGTTGACTCACCTGTCACCGCACTGGGTTCTGTTCGACCAGAACGATCGAGTGAGTCTGAAGACGCGCGAGAGCCAGAGTGTTGTTTTGGGTGAGAGTGGAATTGTAAAAGAAGGGAAGAAGACATCGGAAGATGGTCAGCGATGGATGGCGCCAGAAGTGTTGCAGGAGAGTTGGAAACCGACGAAAGAGAATGCTGACCACGGGGCAGTTTTTAGTCTTGGCCTCGTCTTGTGGGAAATTGAGACTGGTTCTGTGCCCTTTGGGGAAGTTGATGGAGCGACAGCTCAGCGTCGACTGGCCTCGTCCGAGAAGCCTCTGATGGAGAAAGTGAGTGAGTCGATGGAGGCGATCATCGTTCGCTGCCTCTCGCTGGACCCAACACAACGCCCAACACTGAAAACAGTTCTGTCCCAACTGAACGAACTGAACAACGTTCCTCAACCATCGAACGAGAAGGAAATGAACATCATGTCAAAGATTGGATGACAATTCCATCCACCCATTTCACTTTGAGGCAAGCCACACCCTTCTTCATTTGACAACATCTTCCTTTCAACATCAATGTCTATTGATCTTCATTCAAATGTCACCACGTCTCTGACACATTTTTCGTCGCCTTCCATCAACATTCTGTTTCACGTCACCCTCTCTCGAATCAGTTCACTTGTCTCCTCTCTGACCGATCACAACGGATGATCTTCATCATTGCTCACGCTCGACTGGAGAGAGTTCACATCACGCGAAGATCAACTCAGCTGTGTGAACAAAGCTGCTTCGCCACAACTACCTTCGGTCACACGACACACTCGCACAGTCACACTACAATTCCTCTCTTCTCGTCTAAGCCATTCTTTTGAACAATCGTTCACTCGTCAATACGACGATAATCATCATTCTTGTGGATTTGAATAGGGGATGGACATTCTTTGTTCGGAACTGTCTTGTTTTGTTTCTTCTTTTTCGCGATGAGCGAGCTTGTTCTTCTCTTTCGTGTTGCCGTGTTCTTCATCCTGGCTGCTGGCTTTGGATGGTTCGACTGTTGTGTTGTTCAGAGTCGTCTTTCCTCGACTCTGCCACGTCACTCATCTCTCCATCTCTCATGACAGTCACTTCGTATTGTCTTTCTTTCAGTGCCCTACCCTACATTTATGAAGGAATAAACCCTGAATGAAGGCGCTGGCGGTTGAAAGGCATTCGATGAACTCTGCCCCGCTGTAGTTTGCATGAACTATTGGAGCACTGGGCGCTGGTTGAAGTTGCAGTTGAAGCATCATGACGATTGAAGACTGTCATGTGAAATGGAGAAACAATGACAGAAAAAAGAAAAATGTTGAAGGTGATCCAACAAGGAAGGAGAAACACTTGTCCAGCAGAAACTGATGGAGAAGTGGTGTTTGAGTGTATGGAAGTGGCGACAGAACAGGAAAAGACGCAATAGATGATAAGATATGAGATTCAGGGGAATCCACGGTATCGAAAAAGTGATTGAGCTCAGAGAACAGAGATGACGACGAAATATGGCAGAATTTGGAATGATGGACAATCCAACATGAAGAAACACACTCTCCAGTCTGTGGGACAAACAAAAGAGAACGAATTGCGCTGAACAACAATCAAGACTGATCAGTCAGGGGATCAGTGAGATGATCGACAATGAGCTGTAGCACGAAACGCGAGTGGAAAGATGTGACGCAGATGGAGAGTGTGAGGTGACATGAAAGTCAGAAAACTGAAGATGATGGTCATCAAAAGACCGATAGATTGGCAGATCAGAATGAGAGAGAAACGCAATGAAGACTCAGTGAGATGAGGTGGTGGTTCTAAAGATGATCAGACGAGTGATGCGGACTTTCAGAATGAAATATCGGCAGTTAGTGATGGTGAGATGTGAACGGAAGAGAAAGAAGAAAGTTAGGTGATCAGTGTTTGGAATGAAGACAGGTTGACGTGCAGATGTGAAGTGAGGTTGTCATCGAGGCTGGTCAACCAATGACTGTGATGGATGCGATTGGTTGTTGTTGAATGGGTGAAGGATCAGGATTGGTTGATGAGGATGAGAAGTGTTTTTGGAGATCGGAGAGCGTGGGGCGTTCGTTCGGGTCGAAAGAGAGGCACTCCTCAACAATCGACGCCAGCGATGTGTCTTCCCAATTCGAGATAAGTGGGACTTGGCCTCCTTTCACTTGTCGACTCGCATTAACTGCATCCAGCTCTCCAAACGGCACAAGACCAGTCTCCAATTCCCACAAGACGAGGCCAAGCCTAAAAACTGACGCTTTCAGAGGATCAAATGGAACTGCGTGTGGTTCTTTCTCATCTTTGTTGTGGCCTCTGTCCTCTTCATCAATCTGTTCAGGTGCACTCCATCGGCAGTCCTCTTCTCTCATCTTCTTCCGATTCGCAATCTGGTGCGCTGTCAGATCCGTCTCGTTGAAGTTCCGATCCAGTTTGAGACAGACTGAGCCAGAAGAGTCAACGAGGATCCAGTGCGACGAGAGTTGGGTGAGGACATCGCTGAAAGGATTGTGTTGGACGAGTCGATTCAGTCCAACCACCAACTGTCTTCTGATCTCCGTTTTCGGCAGAGCAAGAGCTTTCTCAAAGTGGAGTGCTGAATAAAGCGTCTTCTTCGCATCAACACGAATCACTGCCGGCTCGCCCTCACATTTCAATGCATCAACATGTTCGATGAACTGCTGTCGAAATGATGAGACTTCTTGCTGGCCCTGATCGACACCGTTGCTGATCATGTTGAGTGAGCTCGGATGGAGTGTCACATCGGACGTGTTTAGGAGTGGTCGGATGGTCGAATTGACGTCCATTTCTTCGTCTTTCACTTCGATTTGACATTCGTCCAGCTCGCTCATCGCTTTTGGCTTCTCTTCCTCCTTCTTCTTTTGTTGACGTCGACAAACCAGAACGAGCACAACGATCAGAAAGATGAGGAGGAGAATGACTGAACAGACAATCGGAATCACAATCGACACAACTCGACCAGCCTGCGACATGTTCCCTTTCAATCCTGTCAACGAGAACGAGTCTGTCTTTCCATTCTCTCCGAACAGCACTCGACAGTGAAGATCGTGTTTTATGTTCAGCTCAGCGAGCGATGACTGATGGAGAGACAGTTCGATTGTGTCTTCTTTCCACGATTTCACTTCGGAAGGATCCAACTCCACAAAAATATGGTCGCCTTCCGAGAATTCTGTTTCGGAGAGCGCAAGTCTTTCAAACACCTCGAGAGACAAGCCACATGGAATCAATGTCTCCCCTTTCAACACAATCTCATACATCTCCTGTGTTGTGTCGAACTTGGAGGTTGATTTTGAGGACGAAAGGGTTGGGACGAAGAAGGGAGCAGGAAGGATCTTGTCTTCCTTCTCGACTGAGCAGTCGTTCGTCGAGATCCAATGATGAGGCGACGAAAGACCATCTCCCCCTCCAATCGTCTCAATCGACACTTTTCCATCCGAACACAACACATTCCGACAGAGCGAAGGGAAGTCAGCGTTTGATGGAGAGTTGTCGATGAACGTGCAAGATGTCAGTGTCAGCTCGCCTCCGACAATCGACACAGCTCCCTGTGGAAGATGTTTCATTTCGACCGAGTGGAATGCAGATGAACAATTGTCGAGGGTGATGTGAGAGTCTTTCCACCAACAAATGTCTGACATTTCCTCGTTTGGTTCAGGTTTGATTTTGGTTGGTCTGGAAAAGCGGCTCGATTCAATGTCGAGTGATTTCACGTCTGTCCCTTCAATCAGAGCTCCTGACGAGAAATCAGTGATCGACACATTCGAAAGGGAACATGATTCGAGAGAGGAAAAGAGGAAGGGAGCGGACGAGAAGGAGATGTGAGAGAGAGCGATGTCTTTCACACGAGCTGAGGTTCCTGATGCATGAATTAGGCAACCCGAGATTGACGAAACTCCAACTATCGACATTTCAGACACACTCACTATTCCAGCCTTCATCCACACAATCGATGAGTTCAACGCAATCCCATTCTCCGCTCGAAGTGTGTCCACACTGACTTTCCCATCAATGATCTCCATCAGGTTGGTGTTTTCTTTCATCTCGGATTCCATCACCAAATCTGTGATGTCTGCCCTTCCTCCTGTCACACAAACAAGAGTTGCATCACTCCCTCCCGTCGATCTCACCACAATCGTGTTGAGAGTCGCTGAACCAGAAGGAGCGACGATGATCACTGCTTCAGCCGTTTGAGTTTGTGGAAGGCTGATCGACAGTTCTTCCATCAGCAGCGAGCGGTGTGGGGTAGTCATCAGAGATCCGTCTGATGAAGCATGCAGAATTGCTTGTTCTTCTCCTTTTGTGAGTGAAACATTGTTTGATAGTGAAACTGCCAATGACAAATCGGAATCTCCTAAAATAACAATTTCGGACAGAACACGGTCTGTGGTCCTTGAAATCGCTCGCTCAACTGAGCTGCACCACACATTTCGGTATCCACATCTGTCAATGTCAAACCCTCTTCGCTTAACTCGCACTGGGCCTTCCTGTGGGAGAAGATAGAACAGCAGCGAGACTGACAAGTTCAAGTCTTCGTCGACACTCCACAGATAGTCCACATTCGAGTCATTCGAATATGATCCCGAGAATCTGGTGTCTCCCTCACAAATGAAGTTCGAAATGTTCCGACCAACAATCTCAACATAATGATCTTTCGGCTCAAGTCGAAATCCTTCAAATCTCAGATTGGTCAGAGAGAACGAAGGGAATGGAGAGGGAAGTGTGATTGACGAGAAATTGAGCAGAACAGCGGGAGACTCAGACGAACAAGGCATCGAATACAACTGCACACCATCCATCGTCAATATCATCTCACTCGTCATCGTTGTCGACAGAATCGATCCTTTTCCCGAAACTCGCTCGATCGATCTCAACTCGCATGAGATCAGCGAGAGCGACCCAGATGTGTGAGAGATCAGCGGACACGACGCGAGTGTGAACGACGACAGTGAGCAGGAGTTCAGCGAAAGAGATCCCGAATGCACAACGAAGAGTGAGCCAGTGTGAACGGTCTCACCATTCGAGAATGCTGACGAGCTGGCAGAGGTGAACTGGATGCTGTGAAACGTGAGCTCCCCTTCTTTGACTGAGATCCCTGAATCGAGAGCGACAGCGACTTTTCGCTGTGTGGTGTCCGATGATCGAACCGTTCGTGTGCCTTCCACTGTCATCACTCGTTCCAACGAGGAAGGCGACGAGAGAGTGATCACTTCGAGAGAGTTGAGAGAGGCCGATTCCAATGCTGCGTCGAGTGTGGTGCATTTGAACTTCGCTGATCCACAATTCGGATGATCGACTGCGGATGAATCAGTGGCATTCACAACAATGACATCCGAAGGGGAGAACAGCCAATACACAATTGATCCGTTCCTCCACTTGTGGTTCTCAGCGAGAGACGCATCCTCGCCGAGATGTGTGGCGTGTTGATCACTTTGGAAACTGCTGTCCCAATTCTCAGGAATGATTTGTCGTTTGAAGTTGTCGCCTTTGAGATACAGAAAGATCCCTCTCTCCGACTCTTTCTGAACTGCAGTGAAATTGAGATTCTGAAATATGACATCGCCTGATGTCTCGACGACGATGATTGACGAATTGAGAAGAGTCAGATTTCTGAAGGAGCTGTTGGTGATGGAGAAAGGAGCTGATCCAAGTCCTCCGACTTGTGACGGTGTTGGGTGAAAAGAGATCAGTGGGACGGTGAATGTGACAAGTGGTGAGTTGTAGTCTTTGTTGAAGCGAAAAGAAGAAAGAGAGAGCCCACTCCCGACAGACGAGACGAGAGATTGAGAGTAAGTGCCTGATTGGATGGTCACCTCACAACTAACCATCTCCAACCAGCTCTCACTGGACATGACTGAGACGAATGTGTGATTGCCGTGATGGTGGAACTTGAAAGACTGCATTGTGAGACGAGAATCTCCCAGAATGATGAACATGCTCGACCCTTCCGGACCTGTTGTGTTGAGCTTGATGTTCTGACCTCCTCTGAGCTTCATGTTTTCGTCTTCGAAAGACATCGAGTTGAACGTCGCATTTTCTTTCACAACAACGGAACGGGGATAGACTGTGCCGTTTGGATAGAACAATTGGAGATATCGAAAGGCATATTCGAGAGTTTTGCAGTCAGAGAACGAAAATCGGCACTGGGAGTCATTGGATCCGAAGCGAGGGTTTATGTTAATTTCGGGATAAGCGATGAAAGTGGCGATTCGGGTCCATTCATCTTTGTTGTGTTCTTTGGTTATTCCTTCCACTTCGAGGTGAGGCCAGTCACTCCGCGATTCTCCTCCGCATCCCTTCAGACGATCAGGTCCTTCCTCGCCCAGAACAGATTCCTCAACAAAAACATCGTTTCCGAATGCTGCCGTGTTGTTCTCAAACGCGACACAGACTAAATTCACAGGAGTCTTCGCAGTTGTGGTTCCTTTCACACAAATTGCTCCTCCTCTCCCCACATCCACTCCATTCTCATCAGTCGCTGTGGCCCTGCTGCTCTTGATGAGAGAGTAGAATGCTGAACTGTACTCCGACGAGAGCTGATTGTCTTCGTCCAGTTCCACAAAAAGCACACCACCATGCTGTGCTGAACAAGAAGAGAATTCAGATCGTCGGATTGTCACGTTGCATGAAGTGAAGAATGCGAAACCACCACGCTGGGCTGAACATGACGAGACTTTCAGAGTTGAGAGGGTGACATTGGATTGCTTTGCGAACAGAAAACTTCCATCGCATTTCGAGTTGATGTTCGTGATTTGATAATAAGAATCGTGTTCGATTTGAAAAGTACTCATTCCTTCGAGATGAAGAAACGGCTGAGTTGTGAGAGAAACAGAGGACACAGGGGTTGTTTTCCAAGTGAAGTTTCCATCATTTGCTGATCGAATGTGTTGGACAAAAGAGACACCATTCAGAGTCAGACCAGATGGGATGGTGACACGCCAGAAGAGTGTGGATCGTCCTGCAGAATCGACAAAAGAGTGAGTGAGTGTTTTATTTGTGAATGTGATTCCAACATAATTCAGCGATATGGACGAAGCTTGATCGATGGAGAAAGCAGTGTTCTTTAGCTCTGAGACGGAAAGGTCAAGACTACTTAGTAAAAGTGAGGCGTTGAGAAGACAACAGAATATCTCGTTGCTTGGTTGTGTGATGGTGATTGTACAGCCAGAGTTGAGAGAAGCACTAACTGATGCATTCTTGAGAGAGAATGGTGTCATCGTGTCGTTGTACGTTAAACTGGTGATGATGGCTGTGTGGACGTTGTTGTGGAGACGAGAGCCGAGGAGGAACTGGAGTGTGAGATCAGACAGACGAGATTCGTGAAGCATGTTTGGAGAGGACCAAGCGAGTGGCATGTCGAGTCCGTTGGGTGCAAAGTGGAGGGTGTGAGGCGGTGGAACGTGTGGATGTGAATCATTGACGAGGAAGGGGAGTTTAGAGAAGGATTCAATCGTTGTGAAATTGAGATTGAGTTGGTCGTCTGAGAACTTTTTCAGAACAACATCGTCTCCCCTCTCTGCCTCGTTCAGTCCCGTCCCTGCTGAGTTCTGATCAAATTGGCATCCTTCCATTGAAAGGCTGCTTGTTGTGTTTGTCGACACAATGTCAATCGCTCCTGCTCGACCATTCGATGAGCATCCTCCAAATTTGCAGAATTGGATGGAAATTGATCCACTCGTTCGACCTTCCACACAACTCCCACTTTGCAGCGATCCATCGATAGGTGGTGTGGGAGGGTGGGTGCGAGAGGTACTCAAGAAGACTGTGTCTTTCAGGAACATTGATCCATTTCCCGACACAATGATCAACGCTGACGAACCAGCGATGAAAGAGAAACGAGAATGGAAGAAGCGAATCGTTCCAGCTGAAAGACAAAACAACTCCTTCGTTCGATCCTGTTTGGCATAAACCACAATCGTCTTCAAGGAGAGGTTTCCTTCTTCGTTCATTGAGACAAGTGGACAGGAGGACGAGGAAGGAATGAGAGTAATCGAGCGAAGTGTCAGACTGGCACCAGCCTCCACCTCGAGTTCGGCTGTCAACTGTGTTGTGTGAGGACGAGGCGATTCGTCAGACGTCACGTGCACAGTTTCTGTTCCGTTTCCGACAATCTCGACGTCGGTTTGGATGGAAAGAATTGCGTTTTCGGTGAAAGGTCCATCGGAAAGTGAGAGGATTGTTGAACTGTCTGGCACAAGTGACTGAATTGCTTGTCGAAGTTTGTCGTTTGTCTCCACTGGATTCCCATCTTCATCTGCATCCACCTTCAGTTTGATCTCATCCTTTGCTTTTGGAGTCCGAATGACTTCGAAGAGAGGGCATTCTGTGATTGTGTTTCTGTCAGTTGTCACTCCGATCGACCGAGTCGACGTGCAGTTGATCACCGAAGACTCGTTGAGGAATGATCGACCGGCCTGGATGAATTCGAAATCAGCCTTTGTTGTCTGTTCGAGCTCAAATCGACAGTCTTCCAAAAGAACTGATCCATTCGTCGTGAAGACAAGGAAATTCGAGTATGGTCCGAAGACAGTGCAGAAAGTGGATGAAAACGCGTTGAAAGCT
Organism: Blattamonas nauphoetae; assembly: GCA_033064195.1. Taxonomy (NCBI): domain Eukaryota; phylum Preaxostyla; order Oxymonadida; genus Blattamonas; species Blattamonas nauphoetae. The sequence continues at coordinate 47,472 of JARBJD010000304.1, forward strand.
GACTCGAATAATTTGAACAGCGTTGAACCTGAACGTGACAGTTTGCAGTCGTTCATTGTGCACGTGTCCAGAGTGAGAGATGTCTTATAAGAACACTGCATCAACTCATCTTTATGAAAGTCACAACAATCGAACAGGCAGCTCTGGAAGATCACGAAACAAGGTCCCCTCGTCTCGAGGAGACGATCTGAATTTGGAATGGGGAGTGTGTGGAAGACGGTTCCGAGAAAACATAAGTTGGGTGAGTCTTTCGTGGATTGGATTCCGAACTGGTCGAACGTGGAATCGACAAAGAGGAGAGGGTCGTGCGGAGTGACAACATTATACTCGACAACCAACGAACCGTCTTCAAGATTCGATCGAGTCACCACGAGTGGTTGGGCACCCGAAACTGAAGAGAGACTGAAGAGCGATGCTCTGTTGACGATTTCGGTGTCAGAGACGCTCAATCCGCCAGATCCGAAGTCACAGTAGCGGATGTTGAGAGAAGAGCCACTTGAATTTCCATCTCCCTGAAGACGGCAGTTGCTGATGGTGACATGTGAGGATGTGTCTCTCAGATTGTGAATGGCGACGAACCCTCCGTTTTCCTGACGGGATTTCCCTCCGGAAAGAGTGAAGTTGGAGTCAACAATGGAGTGAGATGCTGATGTGTACGAAATCCCAACCCCTCCACCAAATTGGTCTCTGTTCACTTCATTTCCGGGATACCAATCTTTGAAGGAACACGACGAGACGAAAAGAGAGGATCGGATGAATGTGAAGTCTAATCCTTTCAAAAGAATGCATCCCCCAGAAACGGCCCAATAGGAGTCTGGGACAGTCACTGAGCAGTTGATGAAGGAACAATTATGAACAGTGAGAGATGTTGAATCTGTGGTGAGGATCAACGCTGATCCGCCATCGCGGTTCACGCTTGGGTTGTAGTTCATGTTCTGGAAGGTGCAGTTGTCGAATGTTGTGGTGGTTGTGATGTTCAGGCGAGAGTGGTTCAGCTTGACATCGAATGTTTTGTTTTTGACGAGATCATCGTTGGAGGAGAGTGAGGAAGGGTGGAGATGAGAGGAGACAGGTCGCTCCTCGGATGATGTGCTGCACCATCTGAATGTCGTGTTCGAGCACAGCACGCTCCCTCCGCTGTTCATGTCCCGCACTGTCGATCCGCTCAGATGGTTGTTGCTCCCCCAAACCGAGCTCCCAATCATTTGTTGACGAAACGAAGGCGAGGCAGAAGTGACAGAACCAGGAAGCGACGAAACATTGCGAAACGAAATTCCGATGAATGCTGTTGTGACACCAGAAAACATCAAAAATTCCGTTCGGTCCGCTCCTTCCCCCACTCCAATCCCATCTTGTCCAATGACATGCTGGTTCTCCACATTGCTGTTCAACATTGACAGGAAGATCCGTTCATGTCCCTCCAATCCCCGAAAATCTGACAAAATTGCCCCCACTCTGCCTGATTTTGAGTGGATCGCACAGCTGGTGAGTGTGATTGTCGTGTCCAGGTCCGAGAACTCCTCCATCCTCTCGACTGTCATCAATGGTCCCTCACCACTTCGAATGAACTCAATGTGCGATGCACGAACAGTGGATGAACAGATCGAGGCGAATAACACTTCTGAGTTTGTCGTTTTGTGATCGAGTTCCATTCTCACTTGGGAGAGAGAAAATGTTGAATTTCTGGCAGTGAACAGGCGAAATTGATAAGATTGAAGATTTGACCGTTGTTGAGAAAGTGAGAATTGTTCATTAGAACTTGGCGATTCGAGAATGATGGACGTGTCGTTCTGCCCATTCAACGACAGAACCGACGATATCACTTCGAAATTCAAACATTTTACTTCGGTGTTAGGCAGTTGGAGAATATAATCAGCAGCACAATATTCGTCCTTTCGAACAAACGACCGAAGAAAATCTGTGAGTCCAACCGTTGCAGATGGTGGCAATACGCATGATATCGACATAAAAATGAGGAGGATGCACATGGAGGGAAGTAGAATTGTTGGGAAGGGGATTCTCGCCCACGCTAAGGAAATGGAGATGTTCAAACACAGAATGGTTTGATCGATCCCAAGTTCACTCTTTCATGGATCGTCTCGGTCTAAGTTTATTGGGCATAATCCGACCCCGTGCCCCCCTCCGGTATTTTGACAGCAGCTCTGTAACATTGCACTTCGCAGTGATTTTAGAAGCATACATCTATTTGAGACCGGGTTTTCGACTTACAGACCAAATCTTAAAAATTACTGCTCGATCAAACTCACCACATGAAAACACACCATTACACAAATTTCTAGTACCAACAATCACAAATATGAATCATGAGATGATACAATGAAACAGAGCAAGAATAAAGTTGAGAATATCGACGTGACGAAAAATGAAGTAAGGCGGTATCGGGAACAACAGGCTGAGGATAGAAAAGCGATCACGAACAAGAGGAATGCACAAAATGACGTGAATTCCTGTTTTATCGCTTGAAACACGGAAGGCGTGTCCATACAGATGACGTCCGAGTTGTGCCTCCAAATCGGTGTTTCCTCCGGCTCGAACAATCATAGCTTGGATGCAGTGCGTTCCGAATGGATGGAGACAGATTTCGAAGGCTGTAGATGCTGTTAAGAGGTTGCCAAATTGGCGGAGAAGATCTTTGCTCGAAAGGTGGATTAAGATCTGCATGGTAAAGTGTCCAAAGCGATCCGAACATCAAAACACAAATTTCGGCCAAATTTCGGCGAAACTCAGTTGGAGAGTGAGCGAGAGGAGCGAAACGGATTCCGCTGACATTCCCACACGCGCTGCGAGAATGACCATGTCTGCCCGCGTCCCACGACCGTCTTTGTCCTGTCCTTCGATGCTTGTGAGTACTTCTTGATAAAATCGGCACCATTGCTGGGAAGAGAGGAGTGTTTCGGTTTGATCAACAACTGCTGAAAAAGAACGGAATGGGTCTTGAATATCAACGTCAATTGGTGTCCGAAGAGCGTTGAAGTTGTGGGCGTTCACAGGGTGAAGAATGGAGATCGCTGGAGAGGTGTAGTTCGGAGTGACATGAAATGATGTTTGTTTCAGAATAACGAGCGGATGAAATTGGGGGATTTGTTGCGGAGGGTGCACAAAAGGGACTTGAAGGGTATTTTTTGGATGCGGCCAAGATATTGTGTTTGGAGCTGACGAGAAAGAGGGTGTGAACTGTGGAGAGGAGATTTGCAGTTTAGAGTGAGAAGTGTCTTGCGGGCAATATGGTGTTGTGAATTTGGATCCTTGTTGGGGTGGGAAAACATATTTGGGAGTGGATAAATCATGCAAATGACTAGATTGAAAGTGGGGATGGGATGTCGAAGGGGACGCTATAGCAAGCTTTGGGTGATGCGATCCCGTCTTGATTCGAGGAACAAAACGTTTTACAACAGTTGGTGCAGTTCCTGTCGGTTCCGATGTCGATAGGCTTGGCAAAGGAACAATGGTTGGTTGAGGATTGGCGAGTGTTGTTGGCTGAATTTGATGGAGTGTTGGAGTCCTGTTTCGTTCACCATTGCCCATATCGTCGGTTGGATGTGGAAATATTTGTGTTGTTTCAGAGTCACTCTCCATTTTGCTTGAAGAAGACATCGGTGAAGTGTCCGTGAACGTCGCTCTCCTGTGGACTCATGATCATCAAACAGTGGTGTACCAGCATCTGAAAAACGATATTGGGAACCGCAAGTGTCATTGTCATTAATTTGATTCGGGCTGGCTGAGAAAGATGGGTTGACCGATTTGCGAGGGATGACCTGTTGTTTGTGCGTGTGGTCGGTCTGGATCAACTGTGTCGCTTGAGAATATTCTCGGTGTCAGGCTGAGAGTTGATAATGTCTGCACATGGTCATAATCTTGTTGACATGGGGAGATTAATCCGTTAATTAAGGCATCGATATCATATGTTTTCGTGATGGAGTTGAAGAATGGGGGCTCGGAGGATTGGTCTGATAGAGAAGACTGGACATGTGAGCCTGAACACTGTTGAGGATAACCGGGAAAATGGTATCCATGTGGGATGTCTTGCCTTGGTAGAGGACTGCTGGCTCAGAAGCTGCCAGGAATGATATTTTCTAGTCAAAGAACACACCTCAGGATCCCAGCCTGAACAATGTGCACGGGAGCGATGATTCGATGTGCCTGTTGGTGGGGCTGATGCATTTGCAGATACACACCAAATTGGTACTGTTGGGCAAAGAAGCAGTACGCGTGCTGTATTAGCGCTTCGGACACTTCTACAGGAACCAGATGACAACTCCCAGGTTGGTGACACCGACTTTGATGAATACGTCCTGATTTGTGAGATGGATCGCGACGAGATATAAGAGTATTGTTCGCCGATCATGTTGGGAGAGAAAGCGTGGGTGTCTTCACCTGGAAGGGTGTTTGGCGGTTGATAATCTCCGTTCTGTAAGTTGGCTTCCAGTTGGAACGATCTGCGTTGAACAGGAAGTAGAGTGTATGACTGCTGGTTGTCCAGTTGTGGGGCTTATTGTTTTAGGTGAGATGGAGACTGTTTGATTTGATGTGACGGAAAATGGGATCGGTGGGAACCTGCTCGTTGTTTGGGCTGAAGTGATAGACTGAAAAGAAGAAAATGAGGGAATGATGGATGCTGAATACGATTGGTTGTCCGTAGACGTCGAATCCTGGTGGATGGGTGCAGTTGGCAGCATGTTTCACGTTTTTGAACACCCAACCTTGATACTCCTTCCACGCATCATGTATTTCTGAGAACAAAGAAGATGAAGCAATGACAGTGAGAGATGAGGCTGAAACAGACCTTGAATTGTGCGGTGCGAAATGATAAGCAGAGTTGTTGTATTGAACGGTAGAATCTGGTGTTATTCCCACGTTCGTTCTGAACTGTTGATAAACGAGACAGAAAGCTAGACATACAAATGAGGTGATTTCGGTTGTCCAATTGTACGAATCCTGGAGTAACATTTGCGACAAGGATGAGCATAAGAGTTCAAAAATGGATGAGGAAGATGATTGACGAAGATGGTCAACGAAAGATTGTATTTCTTGTGACGTATGATTGATTGAATGGTGGTAGACAGTTCTGGAAGTTCATCCCGCAACCCCAGAATCGCTTGAGGCAGAGAAAAAAATAGGTTGTTTCCTTTCTCATCAGCTGTGTTTTAGCATCGTCAAAGTGTGTTCGGTTTGAATCTTTTGATTTCTAGCTGACTCAGGAGCTTTTACAGACAAATGATGCGGCATGAAGGAAATGCCAAGGAAGGCAACTACCAATTACTGTGCAGAGAGTGTTCTGAATGGTTTGGAGTGTGCGCAATACAGTTACTTGTTGTACTTTTTTCTTCGATTTCGGTCTTGCCTAGTGCTGTTGTGACCACTTCATACGCTATCGTCAGTTTCGATTCTTTCGTCGAATGAGAATCTCCGATTTGCGGCTGTATCCATTGAACGAGGGAAACAGGAGGGTGAGTGTTGTGTGAGGCAGGTCCGAATTGTTGAAGGATGATAAGGTTCGTTAGGACACATGAGGGAATTGCGTTGATTGGGATGATTGAGTTGAATGTGGTCAGCGCTTGTGAGAACGTTTATCGGACAAGGCTGAGGTATTGTGAAGGGGATGAAGAAAGGGGATCTTGAAAAAGCAGTGAAAGCGCTGGATATTTTGGTGGTGGAGTGCGTTGAGCATCAGGTGGGTCGATCTAACTCAATGGATGAGGCGTGTCCAGATCTCAGGTATTGAGATGAAGAGCAGAAACTTCTGACATGAGCGATGCTTTGACTGCTTCGCATCTCCAAACATGGTTCGGAGCGTGAACAGGACAGGTTTCACATCAATTTCGTTCACGTGTGGACCACAAGCTTCCACACTTTGATAAATCGAGGCAACTGGCTTGGTCCAGCAGCATGCGAAGAGTTCTTTTAAGAAGTCCGCAATCATGTTGAAGGGTATGCTGCGGACATTCAAAACGCGATCGCCAAGTTTGATCAATCTCAGATCCCATGTTTACGCTGATCTGGGGAGATAGTCGCTGAGGTCGGACAGAAGCAAGAGAATAGATCGCATACCAGGCTCAGCAGGATCCATTTTCTCTTGTTTTGACTGGGTCATCTGGAAGGAGTGGACGGAGTTCAGCTTCTCATATGCATTTCTTCTCGTGTCGATCGCATTCGAGTGTGTGGAGGGTGTGATGGAGAACACGTTGCACGAATTATCCACCAAAATTTTGAGATATGTCGACAGATGCGACCGAAAGTTTGTCGGCTGGTTCGTCAGGCAAGTGGACCCAAAGAAGTTTGTTTTGCTGTGATGGTACGTGCAGTCCTTCAGTACGGAAGGGATGAGAGTGAACATTTGATGAAAGTTGGAGAATATCAGCTGTCCGTTTCTCACTGGACAGATCCGCTTCGATTCAGGTGTTCAGCACGCGCCCGGCCTTTCCCATATGTCTAGCCTGTAGAGACGAGAACGGTGAGAAGACGTTGTCGATTGTGATCTGAAAATAATTGAGGTTCGCCATTGGCAGTTGTTGGATGGTCGTCGATAAAAAAGAGTTCCGGGTGGTGGAAAAGCAAATTCAGGAGTTGGGGTTTGACGAAAACATCGACCGATCGAGAAGTCCTTGCAGTGGAATTTTTACTGACAGAGGAAGAGGACGTGTCGTCGATGATATGTTCAAAAGAAAGAAACGTTGCGAGTGTGAACGTTGTGATTGTGTTGTTAAAGAAAGAATGGCACAGAGAATGACTAGATGAGTGACTAAATCAGTGACGTGTGGTTTGGTGGTGTAAATGCTTCGACTCGTGGATGAGAATGTGGGATGAAGAGTTGTCTAAATCAATGTGAAGAATGTATGAAAACAAAGAGTGAAACGAGAGATCTATGCGAAATCAGACGCAGACGCGCCATCACCAGCTCCATCTGATCCATCCTCCATGATACTGTCCTGCTGGATTTCCCGGAGTTCGGGGATCTCGTCCGAGGAGATGTCATCCTCTTCCTCTCTATCTGATGCATCTGGTTTGTAATGTAGTAACAGTCCGACCATCTCCTCGAATGTCAATAGCGAATGGCGTTGTACCAGCCATAGAGCTAAATAATCAACTAAAAATTGTTTTCTTACCCCATAACGAGGTAAGAAACCTCTTAACTGCGACCACATACTTTCTACATGATTGGTGCATGCCCCGGTCTCGGGGTCGACGAAATGCCGTTTGTGGCAGACGGTTTGATGTGTATATCCTAGATCCTTTAAACAGTCGTACGCTTTCCATTCATCACTTAAGATGAGAGTTCCGGGTCGAATTTTTTGCTGAATAATAGGAATTAGAGTTGCTTTGTTCTGATTTCGGACTATCGTTACAAAACTCCTGCCCTTTCTTCCTCCTTCATTTCTCTCAATTCCACCAAATATCCATATCTGTTTCTTTGCTCTCCCCCTATGATATTTTTGTCTTCTCCAGATTGCCTCATCGATTTCTACCACTCGCCCTTCCCCACCCAACATTTCTTGCTTTTCGTTCCAGACTTGAACACAGACGCACCGAATCAGACTCCGCCAATACCCAATGGTGTCTTCCCCAATATGCAAAAGAACCGAGGTGTGCCGAGCTGTCACACCAGTCCAGAGAAATAAGAGGATTGCGAGAATTTGACCGATTTCAAGGTTTGTATCTTGAAATGTTGTCCCAGTTAGGACGGAACGTGTTCTGGGGCATCCCGAGCATTTCCAAAACGGATTTCGGCCAGCCCTGTGTGTTAATCGTGTTGGAATTCTGCATTTACCACAAACGTGAGTGTTTGGGACGTATCGTGAAAGAAACCATTCACAAGCCGCTTCAGAATTGAGAAAAATGGGAAGATAAGAAGATTGAGGAGCCTCCCGATCAATTTCCATGAGGATCGACTTGAAGAGAAAAAAAGAGTATGGTCGACCCCATGATAAAAAAACCTACGTCCAAACATGGCTCTATTCGATTCGAATTCAACATGAAAGTCTTGAGCAGACCTTAGAAACAGTCTGATCACTCGGCGAAAGGTGTGATCAGCTGAACAGACCAAACGAATTTTGGGTCTGATCAACCTCCTATTTTGGAGATTCAAGAACTGACTCATTTTTTTGTCAGAACTCATTCAATCGATCATTTCATCACAAGGAATTCCACCGGAATTGCCTCTATTGTTTGTGAGATCGTGAAATTGGCGGGTAAAAAGAGAGAATTGACCAAAACAGCGCTAAATCGAACTCTTTGATTCCTGTTTCCGCTTCACTTGTTCTCATGGATTACGAACAATTGAGAACCAAGTGAACTGAAGTGTGCAGCGATCTCGACGTTGTGATCAAAAAAGCTGTGATCAATCAGATCTGTATCAGGAGTCTGACGATGGTGACAAGTGGGTGAGACTGTTTGAAATCAGAGAATAGTTCTTCCAGCAATTTTCGAATCTCGTCTCATCACATAGTCGAGACGGACAATATCCATTCTCTTAGATTCGCTTGAGACATCATTCATCGTTGTTTTCGTGAAATAAGACAAACCATTGACAAGCGGGATTCGTCTTGTTTTATAATTCTGATTCTCGAACATTTCTATGATCTCAACAATTCTCTTCAGACACCATTCAACGTCGTTCTCGAGACATGAGACTAAACTCTGACTCACTTTCCTCGACACAGATGGAATCGACCGTCCATTGTTTTGAGAAATGAGACAGAACACGACACTTTTTCAGAGTTCGAATTATTTCTGAGATGTTGGAAAACCCCCTTTTTTGTCAAAACCCTATCTCTAGACAAGGGGGGCATAATTTTCGACATCATTCAAAAATGGACTGTCGTGGATAGTAAACCAACTTGATCACCCTTGACATTGCTCTAGAAATGATATCAGAAAAGGTGTTCAATCAGGTCATAGACCACTTTGAGAGGATACTAATTATGAATGGATGAACTCGAACATCTGAATAATGTTAAATAGCAAACCCAAATACAAATTATGGAAACTCCATCCCGTAGTTTTTAGCATTATTTGCTAGTCTTAGTGGTGGGTGATTGAAAACCTTCGGATTTTTCCTTTACAATCACGTTTTTCTGATCGGTAAATTCCACTGTCGGCGTTTTCATTCTGATTCACATTTCTAAGGATAAACAGGATTCGTCCTAATCCACAGAAAACCACAATCTCGCCTTCAAAAGTTCGGAGACCCGAAAATACCATTCTCCTATAATGATTGAGAAACGAATCGTCTTTCGTCTCAGGTTGGTGAAAGATTTGTTTGAACAGCATGATGGTGATTGATGATCGAGCCGTGGAAATAGAGGTCTGTTTCGTTTCTTGACGGGTCTTCAATTGGGTGTGAACTTTTCATGTCAGAAAAAAGTTCGAAGACAGAACTTCGAATCTCGCCTCATCAAACAGCAGAGATATTCATTGTCCATTCTCAAAGATGAGTTTGGAGACACCATTCAACGTCATTCTCTTGTAAACAGGCCAGAGACTGACACAAATCGACTGCCAAAAGTGAAAACAAGAGATCACACTCCATCCAATTCTGGAAGTTTGTTGGGTTTTATTCCATTCTGGTTGTCACACGGAGTCACAGAGAGTTTCTTGTCTTGAGCTAGAGAAGTTGTATAGGACTGGTGAATGATATGCAGGAAGAAAGAACGCGGTTTCTACAAAAGAGAGAAGCAACAATGCACGGCGTGTCATTCATCGGTCATTTTCTCTGAGACCAGAGAGGACCTTGCTTGTGAGATTGTGGAAAATGTGATAGTGTCCAAAAATGCCTCCTTCAAGAGAACAACACGAGTAGGGACTTCAAAGTGGATGTGATTCTCATCGAACATCAAAACAAAGACAGATAAGAGAGTTTTTAGAACGCCAAATGGTTCTTTAGAATAGTTTAAACTGAATCTGAACTGAACAGACGCAGTTAGCATCTCAAGGTCATTTCTGAATTTCAGTTTCAATTATGCATCCGATCAACACACAAAATAATAAAAGCTCATTCTCATCATTCTGATGATTAAAGAGCAATATAGGCTGTCGAGAAGACATTTTTCATTGTCTCGCCTGACTCACTTGTTTGTTTGAGCACATCAATCTCGATTGGACGAGGTTGAACCACACCAAAGCCCGAACCACCAAATTGCGTTCTATCATATGGACATGTTCACATTCGATATGCCTTTATTGATTCGTTCTAGCCAGCCATTGACACTCAATCACAGATGTGAACAGCATCAAACCTGCCTCTCGAAAATGGAGGACACTGTGTTGATGGTGTAGGGAGGAAAGTCATGTTTTTGCATCTGTATCCTTAGAGCAACCAGAGTCGGTGTCTTTCCATCTTTCATCATGTTTTGTTTATCTCCATTTGTCCTCTTCTTTCGTTATCTCTCACAGCGGATGATAGACTCATCGCTGATCTTGTGAATCAAGTGGACCCACCTGCAATCAGAAGCACATTATTCACACATGTTTGCATCTGTGAAGGGAACAGAAAGGAATTGAGTGATGAGTCCCGTTCTTATACCTTCGGGCTCTCATCAATCATCCAGTCGCGAAGATCATCCCCAGTCCAACATGATAGACCTTCGGCAGAAAGAGAATGGAGGTGGAACAACCAGAACTTGGAAGAAGTGAGAGAGGACAGAAGGAGGGGACAAGTCTGTGGATTACAGAAACCCCAAACAAGAAACTATGGGTGGCAGTTGCTTTGATCTCAAGCTGTTGAAGCCAATGAGGATGGGAAATGACTATCAATGAAGAAATGGTGCCCCCACTCATGACTGCCCCTCCTGTGCCTCTCGGCCTACGGATGGTGTCGCTGTTTGGAGACTAGCAATCAACAAAATAATCAGATCTAACCAAAGCAGACAATGTGATCGCCACCGCAGTGGGCGACGCACAAATTTAAGAACAAAGCAACACGAGTGGTTACATTGCACAGGCGTACGCTTGGATCCATTTTGTTGTGTCGAGGCACTACATCTTCCAAGATCCCAACTCCCCTGTCCTGTTTTCACGAACAAACAAGTCATTCAAGCTCATTCCAAGCAAATTAAGCACAATGTCGGCACAGGGTCACTTGGAGTCCCCTTTCCTGGCGTTCACATCTCACGAAATCAACTGACTGTATCAGCTACTGGGTTTGCTGGGGATCGAATGGGTCATCCGATTCATCAACATGAACATGATTCCTCGGTGTCTGGAACAGGTACATCAGTATCTGGAGATGAACGCTCCGATCTTCACCACGATGCACGATCGGAAGATTCAGACAGAAAGGACTTCAATGATGTGAACAGACAGGTGATGGGAAGGGAATCCTCTGAACCTGCTCAGCCACTCACGATTCTGGGAGTTATGGTGACAGTTTGCGACATGTTCTCGTTGTTGCTGAGAGGAGTGCTTCAAGAACAACACAGCCTCCTGACTCGCGCAATTGAAGCATTGTGTGGCCAAATCACTGAGAAGTCGTCGGACTCAGTAGATTCTGGTACTATTCTTGAATTCTCTCCTCTTTGGGTCGTTGCCCGAATCTCCAAAATCCCCACGAGCCCCGCGACTAGATTCTGTATCCATCGTTCATCTCGGTCTTCCCGTCGCTGGTGGGACGGTTCGACAACGAAACGTTGGCATATAACCTGCATCCTTCCTTCAACACACTTCTGTGGTCGGAAACTTGGAACACAGCTTGTCGCTGATCATGCGAGTGCACAACGCAGCACAGAATGCACAGTGGGGCGGGAGTGTGCAGTTCATGAGAGAAGAATGGAGGAGAGCCAACGAACAAGCATGATTTGCAGAATTGGAGGACGATTAGCGAGCTGTCGTTTCTTCTGTTTCTTACTGCACACCTTTCCTCCCATCACCGCTCCATAAACTCTCTTTCAGCGTCACTGATACGTCAGCTTCTCCACTCAATCAGTGATTCTTACAGATGAGGGATCGTCGAGCGGAAGAGGACACCGTGATGGACAATAAGAAGAATCGCCAAGATCTGATATTGAGGACACTATTCAAACAGTTTTTTCTCTTTTTGAGTTTCATGTCTGTCTTTCTATTCTCAGATCTTGTCGACAATCACATCGACGCAAACGGCGTTCTCACAATCGGGACTCTCACTCGACCGGTATTATGACACACTTAGCGATGTTCAAGACACGCTTGGTGATGTTATTGAGGAACAAACAAAAGAATCAGAGGAGATGACCGTTCAAATTGAAAAGTTGGGAAAGATGCTGCTGAGTGTGGATAAGAAACTGGAAGAGAAACCAGATGACACGGAATTGCTGGGGTTGAAGGAGTAGATGCGTTTGTTGAACCAACTCCGCACATTGGAGAAGGCCAAAATCATCTAATTATTCTGTCATTTATCCGCTGTCTCAGCAAAACTATCTTCCTCTTTTGCAAAAATTGCATTCGAATGTGAATCGACAATGCTTGAATGCGCTCGAAATGTTGAATGTTTGTGCTTTTCCTGTGAATCGTTTTCAGGCAGAAAATGTGGAGATCCAAGATCTTGTCAACCAAAAGGCGGAAGACGCTGAGACCAAACAAACAGCAGAGCCCCCGCAGGATGCATCGGATGCGAACGACAGTCAGACCCCGAAGCGTCTTGATAGTGAGCATTCTTCGAAGGACACTTCGGCTGAACCAGAATCGGGTCCTGCGGTCTTTGCTCAACATTCCGGCCCCTCTTCCCATTCGTCCAGCCACAGCAGCTCTCCCGTCTTCACTCGGCGTCCTTCTCTTCCTGGATCTGGGACGCCCACGATCCTCCTGCCTGTGAATGCGGATTTGCATGGCTCATCTTCAAGCCAGTTCTCGCCGTCTGCATCGTCGGGGAGTCTGAGGTCGTTGTCGCAGACTTTGGATCCGAATGACGAACAAGCAGTGCAGTTGAAGGAGCTGAAGGAAAGAACGGTGTTTCTGGAGAAGTAGCTTCGGATCTATGCAGAGAGAGTGCGATGGATGGAAGAAAGCAAGAAGCAAGGAGAGCGTGAATTGATGACGCTGAAAGAAGAAATTAGCGAAGCAAACCGACGCGACCGAGAATCGACCAGAATCATCGGGAAGCTGATTGAGGTGGTGCGAACGGGGCAAGATCTGTGTAGAAAGAAAGTTGTCCACATGAAATCAACAATGATCCGTGAATAGAAGTTCCGAACGTTGTTGTTCAGACAGAGATTTGCGAATGAAGGTCCTGATCCAATCTCACCATTTCACGTATCTCCTCGGATCAATCATGGCATTCTCACCCTTCCTGGAACAGATGACTCAATCCATCTTGTCTTCTCCAGCTGCGATTGCCTGCATCGACAGCCTTCTCTTTTTCGAAACTGAACAAATGACGAACCAGCTCATCGGGACTCTCTTGGACGAACTGCCTGTCTCGCTGAAGAAAGGGACAGCTGTTCAACACCTATACAAGTTGGTGTTTGGACACCTGCGCACAGAAGGGCTCTCCGATGTACTTGATCTGCATGGCAGAGGATGCTCTCTCAGAACATGACATCCGGTTGAACAGACTCAACACAATTCTGAGATTGGTCGAGAAATGGATCAAAATGGCCAAAACACTTGCCAAACAGCCCCCACCACAGTCAACTCCACGTCCGAGCCCGTCGGAACGAAAAGCACTTCAAACGCCATTTTTGGCGATCGCGGGAACTGCACCCGTGACTATCCCTCCAACCCTCAAAGCTGAGCAAGAAATGATCACACTGGAAGCAAATCAACCCCTCGAACCACCCATTAGATGGCCAAATTGACCGACTTCTCTCCCTTTTTTCTCTCGAAAATGGGATTTCAGTCGAACCGACTAAAATACAAGAAGAAGTCAATGTTGAGCACGCTCACAGCAAAAAAGAAGAGAAAGAACGAAAAGAGCGAGAAAACATGCAAAATCATCTTATCCAAGTTCAGAAAGCAATGGAAACTGATTTCTCTGGCTCGACGTTATATTTTCTAGGTCGCCTCATCTTCAGCATCGGCCAGTCTGTCGGCCTCACCCCACACACCATGCTAACCTCGCTCTCTCACTCCGAAGTAAAGGGAGAGGATGGAGAAGCATCTCTGTCGCCCATCGCAGCGACGATCTTGTCTGACCTGACCTCCCCAACCCTTCTCGATCTCACTGGCGGCGTTGTATTCACTGCAGTGTGCTCCAAGCGGTTCGTATGCAGTGTGTGGAGCTGAAGGGGAGAGTGGCGGTGAGACTGCATCACTCCCTGCGGCAACGATGACGCCTTTAGTGAAGAAGACAGAGAAAGAGATGGAAGAGAAGAAGAAGGGGAAGGAGGGAAACAAGGAAGAGAAGGCCCTTGTTGTTCTGAGAAGGAAGAGGGTTCCCGACTGGTCGGATGGGCAGAACCCGAAAACCCATTGGAAGGCTGGCAGAAAGGACTCGTCGTTTGGGACTACCCGTTCGAAGTCTATTTGGAAGCATCGGCGCCTCAACCTCCATCCACTTCTGATCCAGACGAGTCTGATCTCTTCTCTTATCAACTCGATCCCACTCCAACTCACGTCATCTCCAATCCCATCACCATCTCCCTTCACGTCATCTTCAGACCACCTCAATCTCTCGCCCCAACTCCAATACATTCTCCCATCTTTCCCTTCTTCATTTCCAACGTTGTCACTTCCTCTGTTCGAATTTACATTCATCTCGTCTCTGCTTCAATTCATCTCATCAACTTTCTTTGGCGAACCAGCACATTCGCAACCGATCCGCAACTCCCCTCGCTTCGACCATCCACCCAATCCTTCATGTTTGGGCCGTCTTCACTTCATCTCATCGTGGCATTCTTCCATCGACTCGCCTCTGCCTTGTCTACTCTTCTTCTGACAATCACTTCGCCCACATTCGTTGGAGTTGAGATCGCAGCAGACGACGCAAACGACAGGTCTCTCTCCGAACAAGAAAACGAGAAGAAAGGGAAGATTCGAAAAAGAAGAAGGATGCAAAGAAGGAGCTGGAAGCAAACAAACTGGAAGCATCGAAAACTCTCAACAAGGACAAGCGAGTGACACGGAAGGACCGCAGTTTGGGATTGTCTGAAATAGCAAAAGATCTCCTCAATCATGTCTTAAAATTCCAAAAAAGAAACAAAAATGCATTGAAATAAACACCTATAGACCGTTTTCTCCATAGTAGGAGTCTTGATCACTTGTTTTCGGCATCGTTGTCTCGAAGAAAAGATCGCGCCTTATTCTCTGTGAAATAGTGTCTCACCCTTGTATCACGCAACAGACGCTTCTCTCTGTTGAAATATTGAAGAGAAAATGAACAAAAGATCAGGAGACACTTCATTTCTTGATTGATGGAGGATTTAAGTCATCACACCGTTTGTGGAGCTTGTGACCAGTATGAGATCATTTTACTCTAAAAATACCATTCATGGATTCTTGTTTTCCTTGATTGAAAAGAGAAGGATGAGTTTTCATGTGATAAGTTTGATCGAACAGTAATTTTTAAGATTTGGTCTGTAAGTCGAAAACCCGGTCTCAAATAGATGTATGCTTCTAAAATCACTGCGAAGTGCAATGTTACAGAGCTGCTGTCAAAATACCGGAGGGGGGCACGGGGTAGGATTATGCCGTTTATTGTGTTTTCTTCTTCCTTATGGACGAATATTTTCTCTAAATAGACCCAAACTGAATGAAGTATGGTATTTTAAAACAAGTGGGTATATTTGAATAGAACTATGGGAAATTTGAAATAACTAAGTTATTTTGAAATACGCCACTTATTTCAGAAAGGCCAAACTTATTTTAAATAAGGCACCATAACATTTTTTGAACTCCCTTTCGTCATTATCTAATTCAAAGATATCTCAAAAGCGTACCAGAAGTGACAAAATGTGATGAGAACGATGGAAAATGTTGAAATGTTCGAAATTAATCACTTTGGTGGCATCACTTCAGATCCGCCCCACTTCACTTTTCATTCCTTCTGAGTCTTTTTCTAACAGGAATGGACACTGTTCTCTGTCATGTTTTGATCAGCTACAGATTGCACATATGCAGGACACATGAAAAAAGAAAAACTGTACAGCGAAATGAGAAATCGTGAAAAATAGAACTGTTCTCCAACCACGACGCTCCTTCGGAATGAATGAGGTCAATCTGGTGATCAGAATGGTCAACTTTCAGAGTTTGATGTCCACATGGACTGTCAGCAGATGACCAGCCTATTCACAATGAGCACTGAGCAGGTTTGGTGTGAGATGTGATGGCTTTGCATGGGCAGCAGAGTGTTTGATTTGACGACGTATTTGTTCTCCATCGGAGCCTTCACGCCCAACTATTCTTTGAGGCCATCGTCCTCCGATGGTTGGAACAGTTGAGGAATTGTTCTAAAAGCGGTGTCCTGCAAACCAACCAACACTTTGTCGTCGTCGTCATCTCCTCCACTCAGCCCTTCCTCGCTCGACACAAGATCGTTCGAATTGTGTCTTTTCTTCTTCTCCGATTTTTCCTGTTCGAGC
Source organism: Blattamonas nauphoetae (assembly GCA_033064195.1). Lineage (NCBI taxonomy): Eukaryota > Preaxostyla > Oxymonadida > Blattamonas > Blattamonas nauphoetae. The sequence goes on from JARBJD010000304.1 coordinate 63,977, forward strand.
AGTTCCTTCTGTTCTCGCTCGAATTCTTCATCCTCCAGCGACCTCGTTTTGTGCCACCATTTGTGAAGTCTTCTCTCCAACTGCTTCCGCTGCCTCTTCGCCTTGATCGCCTGCACAAGCTCCCTCTGTCTGTGTCTGTTTCTTGTCTTCGACATCTCTTTCCGACTCCGTCTTCTGATTGGCTGAGTCAGTCAATTCGATTGACCTGAGCAATGTTTCCAGACGAGGATCGTGACAATGGACGTGTTTGTGTTGTGCGAGTGGTTTGTTGTCAGTGGGAGGCAATGACATTGTTATGGCGTGAAGAGAGATAAGATCAGTGATATATTCGGTGGACATGGAAGTGGCAGAGGGTGACCATCGCTCTCTGACAAACTGGACAGCTTCAGCTCCTTCCCTGACTCGATCTGCCATTGTGAAGAGAAGCAAAGTGTCGGATCCAACAGCCTCCGAATCGGAAGAAGGGCTTTGTCGACTGAGCTCTTCATACAATCGAATTCTGGGACGTGGTGATCGAATGGTGTGGCTCCCTCGCTCGGCGGCGGTGAAGAGGAATCTATCAGAGCAATTGAGAGACCAGACACCGCCCGTGCTCCCATCAACCCGCTCTCCGCCGACCTGGTTCTGGTGATGAGATGCTACGTGTAGAATGTCCCAAGTGATTCCGATGAAGATCCTCGACGTTGCAATGTCCAGCAGATGAGTGAACTGTGGAAGTGGGGCGATGGGATGTGTGAGGTTGGGAGAGATCCACACATCTTCTGGCTCTGAACCAGTTTTGTAAGGCACCTCTGCTCGGAAGAATTCAGCGTTGTCTGTCTTATTTTTTGTGATTGAGATTGGACGATGCATAAATGATTGCCTGTTCAGATGTCTGGGGGCTAAATTCAGGATTGAACACTGTGTTTCTTCTTGCTATGAGAGATCAAACATTTCTGAAAGGATTGATTGAAAGAGGAGACCAACTCACGATATTATGGTAAGATTACGGAGTCAATGTCATCGTTTCTTAACATATTGGTTGAGTCTCTCGGAGATCAGCTGTCGGTAATGAAAAAGGAAAAAATGAATGGGATGGTCAACTGATCGTCCTTGAAACAAAAAAAACACGCTTTTTCCCGTACACACACTGTCTGAGAATGTTTATAAATGGATCTCAGGCGAATTATAAGTGAAAACTGGGAAAAATGTTTTGTTGTGGGTCTTAATTTGAAAGAACTTGGTTATTTTGAAAGAACTGTGTTATTTTGAAAGAGCTCTTTCGATTCAATTAGGATCGTACCCTATTCAAATAGAAGTCACTTCATTCAGATTTATCGACCGTATATTTAAAATAACCCCCGTAAATTTACATCAACCTTAACATTTCAAAAAACCATACTTCATTCGGTTTGGGTCTATTCTCATTGTTTCTGTTTTGATTTCAACGACCCATAACGAGTCCTGATTAAGCTCCTCTGAAAGAATGACAGCTTTAGACACGACGCAATCCGTCTCCACTGATTTCCATTGTCCTGGTATCTCTTTCCACCACTTTTCATATTCTCCAGATTGTTCACCTTTCTTGAATTGGGACATAGACCAATTTGTTTCAGAATACGAAAATATTGTTGTGTTTGAGTCTCTCGTGACAACATTGAAATTGCAGGCTGAACTTGATGACTCTCTGGAAGCGAAGGCCGTGAATGTTCTGGAATTTGTGACTCCAGATGATCGCAAATCAGCCGATGATTTTGTGAGCAGCCATGGGCGAGCGATTGATGATTCTTCGAGCAACTTTGTCCAGTCAATTGTGGTGCTGATTTCTTCTACCAGTCAGGCGATCACAACTGCAGCAATGAAGATGCTCTATCGTGTGTTCTGGCTCTGTTCAGCTGGAGTTCGCTATCCTCTCGTCCAGGCTGATCTGATCCCTCAACTCATCATGACCCTTCATCCACAGTCTCTTTCGTTTGTAGAAACAGAAGATATCCACACCTCCCTCATGGGAATCATCACCACTTCTCTCTCGTTCGCATCTGCATATGGTCTCACAGAACTCGAAATTAAAAATGAGAACGAACAACAAGCTGTTCACGAGACGGTATTTTTACAAGTTATTGTCCCTTCGGAGAAGTATATTCGCCACATGTGCGTGAACCGCTTTTCGATCGTCGATAGCGAGCAATCAACGGAATTCATGACACTCCTCACCAGACTCCTCCAAATATCTCCTTCTTATCAACCAACAATGGATTTCGTCCTGAATATGCCCATATTTGCCACGATTCCAAGTTGTCTCACATTCTTCGGGACTAATCACACAATCTGGGCTTTTCTGTACTCAATGGTTGATATCCAGCAGAAATGGAACGAAAAAGGCGGATACGCGCAATTTATGTGGAAGAACGTACAGCGATTGTTGAGAACGGAGGGCAGCGAAGATGTGATGGAGGAGAAGCTGCGGAACGACAAAAACGAATATTTCGGAAGATATATTGTTGACGACTCGATCAAATGGGGCAATCTGCTGGGCATGAACCTTCCGCAGCGTGAATAGAAACAGATCTGAGCCATCGATCGTTTCGGCATGTTTCTGGCTTCCTTTGGACAATACTCTTTCTTCACTGCCATTTTCGCATCCCCCATCTTTCCCGCGTCTTTTCATCTCTCCAATCTTGATTTCACGCCGATGCATCAACTCATCCACCAGTCGTCTCTCACAATCACCTGGATCGTCTCGCTATTCAGGATGCGATGTTTTATTCTTCGTTTTTGGACAATTCTTTCATCGAAGTGATATTGTTTCAGACTTTTATTTTAACCCATAACGAGTGGTTGAACTCTGAATCCAAAAGAATGACTGATTTAGTGACGAATCCATCCTCCTGTACTGATTACCCTAGCTCTGGTATCTCTTCACACAGCTTTTCATTATCTGCAGATTGTTCTCCTTTCGTTAATTGGAGCGAAGAACAACTTGTCGCTGATTCCAAAATGCCACTTTATTTCTATCTCTTGTTGCAACTATCAAGTTACAACCTGTTCTTGATGACTCTCTTAAAGCGAAAGCAGTGAAATTCCTCGAATCAGTTCATGTGGATGAAGAAAAATCAGCAGATGCTTTTCTCCACAGCCTTCAGCGAAACACAGATGAATCGTTGACAAACTTCGTACAATCCATTGTGGTGCTCATTTCCATCCCCAATGAGGACATCACCAAAGCAACAATGAAGATGCTCAAAACTCTGCTCAGTCACTGTTCCGCTCAACACCTATTTACCCTCGTCCAAGCTGATCTGATCCCTCGACTCATCAACAGTCTCAATCCACAGTCTCTTTCTTTTGAAGAAGCAGTCGATATCCGCACTTTCCTCATTTCAACCATCGCTGATTCTGTCCATCTCTCAACAACGTATGGTCTCGAACGACTCGAAATTGAGGATGGGCATGAACAACAATCTGTTCACGAGACTGTTTTTCAGCAGGTTGTGGGACATTCGGAGCAGTATATCAACCATTTGTGCGTGAACCGCTGTTCGATCATCGATGGAGACCAATCCCAGCTTTTTCTGGATCTCCTCACCAACCTCATCCGAATATCTGCTACTTATCAACCGATGATGGATTTTGTCCTTCATATGCCCGTCGTACTCGCAATACCAAGTTGTCTGACATTCTTCGAAGATGCTCGCACAGTCTGGTATTTTCTGGTTGACATGAACAGTACCCAGCGAGATTGGAACGAAAAAAGCGGATACGCGCAACAGATGGGGAAGATAGTGCATCGAATGCTGCGAATGGAGGGCATCGAAGATGTGATTGAGGAAACGCTGCAAAACAACAAAGGCGGATTCTTCGGCGCATTTATTGTTGGTAGCTCGATCAAATTAAACAACTTGCTGGGCATGAACCTTCCGCGGCGTGAATAGAAACAGGCATGAACCATCCAAGGCTTCGACCTGTTTCTGCCTTACTTTGGACAGCACTGGTTGTGTGTGATCTTTGTCGGCTCTGACATCACCTCATGGTTTCGATTGCCGAAACAATTGGGGTTCTCTCTCGCCAGTCACCCTCGATGGTCACACACACTCTCAATCTTCGTCGCCGCCACTCTCGCCATCGTCGTGTCTGCAGACTGAGCGGGCACAACGAGATGACGAGAGATTCCAGAACACAAGTGGATCTCCATTCGGTTGAGTCGACCATGCGGTTCAATACATCCATCTTGCACCAGAATCAGAACAAACCGACAGATCTGATGGAATCTTCACAAAACTAGCATTCCGAAGGAATTCAACCACAAAGAATCAACCTCACCTCACTCCATCTCCCTGACTCCCTCTTCGTCACAACTGATTGATCGACACCAGCGACTGCATTTGTCAGCCCCCACTTTAGGTTTGTTGAGAATTGACCTCGCCGTCAGCCACCCTTCTGCTGATTTGTTGGAGAATGGAAGGGTTGGAAGATGTGTCGGAGCAAAGAGTCCAACACAACAAGCGCGGATGAGTTGGTTGAGGGAACATTGTTGATTGTTCGATCGACTTGAACTTCACGAATGGACTGAACTAGCCGAACTTGAATGGAATCAAGTCTAACCGTTCGCTCTCCACACTCAGCCATCTCCCGCCCCTCAACCTCATTTTCTTGCGATTTCAACACCACTCCACTGGCCAGGCTGACAACTGTGGATGGACTTCAAAATGTCGAAAACGAACAAACCGTCGAACGACAGACGATTCCTGGAATCTTCTTGGAGCACGTTCTGGTTTCAAGCAGCCTGTCGTTTCAGACACATCCTCTCGTCGAGACAGTCGATATGATTCAGTCACAGAATCCGCCATCGACAGTGGATCTCCAGTCAATTGAATTGAACATGTCGTTCAATCCGTCCAACTTGCACCAGAATCAGAACAGAACCACCAGTCACGCCTGTGTGTCGTCCTTTGAATCGACTTCTTCACATTGAAAAGTGATTGACCAATTACGAACGACTTCGCGCTCATCGACATCTGCCTCATCGCTGCACAACATTCGCTGTTCCTGTGACTGTTGGTTCTCGCGTGATGATAAAGAGCACTGATGAGATGGCATTTCAGAATCGATCCCACATCGACCCTCGTCCTCGACTCCTCGACAAGACGGCAGAGTCAAAATTCTTCTTTCTTGAACTCCAACCAATTGCGGTTCACACTCCCCGCGAAGAGGGATGAAGAGTGAAAGAAAGCACAATTCTCGAAGTGGCACTCAACGCATTGAACAGTCATCGCATGGAAGGGATCGGGTGCTCACGGAAGACAAATGTACCGACACAAGTTCGCTGAGCTCCAGCGGGTTGATGGAGCGGACAGTGGGATGGGCACTGCAAGACAGCACAGAACGGGTCGCTCGGAAATTGGGCACCACCTCTCCAAGACTCTGGTCGAGAGGAACAAGGCGTGCCTGTCGAAGATCCAGCTGCGCCGACAAACGAACCACCTCGTCAAGACTGTTGTTGTGTGAAGGTCGTGTTTCGCGTCTTCGCTGGGCTGAACTGGCTTCGGAGATGAATCGGGAATTGTACTTCACCACACACCCTCTTCCTGTTCCTCTTCCACGCCGAATCCATTGGATGCTTGCTGGGGCGAGTGAGAGAGTGGACGTGAGAGAAGGGGGAGAAAACAGAGAAGTTGCTCTGCTGATGGCTAGAAAAGAGGGAAAATATCGAAGGAAGAGACTGCGTTGGGATGGGGCGAGCGGTCAGAAGGCATCGGGACGGATCCGACTCCTCTTCTGCTCGACAGAATCGTGAAGACCTCAACCGAAGTGTTTGGCCGAGATTAATTCCACATTCTCGACTTGTCAGCTTCTGATTCGCAGACATCACATACATCCTCCTCCACATCGCCTTCCCGTGCTTCCGCTGAGCAGACGAGTAGGATTTGTTCGGAAGTCCCCATCAGCTGTCGTTCGTCACTGTCTCATTCGAAGAAGAAATGAACGAAAACAACGAGGAGCGACGAACCTGAACGTTACATCTCTTCTTCTGTCGTCCGTCACTGTCCCATTCGAAAAAATTAGTCACGAGCTTTGACGCATGAATCTCTTCTTCCGTCCTCATGCATGGTCTTACTCGTTACCTCGTCGTTCACCATCATTTTGAAATTAACAACACGTTTTGTGTCGTTCAAGGCTAAGTCTTCATCCCTGGATCGTCTCGCTAATCAGGATGCGATGTTTTATTCTTTTTTGGACAATTCTATCATCTAAGTGTCATTGTTTCACTCTTTTTCTCTTGACCCATAACGAGTGATTGAACTCCGAATCCAAACAAATGACAGGTTTAAACACGAAGAAACCCTCATCCACTGATTCTCCTTGCCCTGGTATCTCTTTTCACCACTTTTCATTTTCTCCAGATTGCTCACCTTTCGTTAATTGGAGCGAAGAACATCTTGAATCTGAATCCGAAAAGGCTGTTATCTTTCAGGCTCTCGTGACAAATTTGCAGTTACAGCCTGCTATTGACGACTCTCTGGAAGCTAAAGCGGTGAACTTTCTCAAATCTGTGGATCCGCTGACACAATCATCAGCACATGCTTTTCTCAGCAGTCTTACATCGAACTCTGACGATTCATTGACAGACTTCATCAAATCAATGATTGTGCTCATTTCTTCAACCAGTCAGGCCATCACAACTGCAGCAATGAAGATGCTCGATTCTGTGTTCTGGAAATATTCCACACAGGTCCGACTTGACCTCGTCAGAGCTGATCTGATCTCTCAACTCGTCATCGCTCTCAATCCACAGTCTATTTCCTTTGCGGAAGCAGAAGATACCCACATTTGTCTCCTCTCAATCATCAACCGCACTTTCTGGCTGATAACTCCGTCTAGTCTTGCAGAACTCGGAATTCAAGATGAAAATAAACAACAAGCTGTTCACGAGACGATTGTGAAGCAAGTTGTTGTCCCTTCGGAGAAGTATATTCGCCATTTGTGCGTGAACCGATTTTCGATCGTCGATGGAGACCAATCCCAGCTTTTTCTGGATCTCCTTACCAACCGCCTCAAAATATCTCCTCATTATCAACCAACAATGGATTTTGTCCTTCATATGCCTATCGTTCTCACGATTCCAAGTTGTCTCGCATTCTTCGAAAATGATTACACAATGTGGCGTTTTCTGAATAGAATGAACAATACCCAGGAAGATTGGAACAGAACAAGGGGCAAAACTCGACATATGAAGAAGAAAGTGCATCAAATCTTGAGAATGGAGGGCATCGAAGATGTGATTGAGGAAAGGCTACGAAACGACAAAAAAGAATACAACGGAAGATGGACTGTTGCATACTCGATTCAATGGAACAACATGCAGGGAATGAACGCTCCGCAACGACCGTAGAAATAGACAAGAACCAGCGAACATTTCGAACTGTATCTGCCTTATTTTGGATAGCACTGGTTGTATGTGATCTTTGTCGGCACTGGCATCACCTCACGGTTTGGTTTGCCGGATCGATTCGGATTCTCTCTTGCCAGTCTGCCTCTCTCGATGGTTGCCACACTCTCCTTCGCCGCCGCTACTCTCGTTCTGCTCGTTTGTGGAAGGCAATGCGTTGATCGATGGATCGATTGTAATGATTTGGGACACTTTGTGCATGTCCCCATCCCCCCTCCGCATTCTGGATCTCCCTCGCTCGTCAGCTGTCACTTCATCGGACGATTGGGAAGGATGGGAAGATTTGGTGGCCGAACTGATGCAAACGATGGAAGGGATAGTACCTGCATCCCACATTAGTTCATCCATTGAAAATGGGTGGGAGGAGAGGCGAAGCGAAGTGGAGCATCGATTCTTCAGGTTTCTTCCAAGATCGTCTCGACATCCGGAAAAAGGGCAATGAAGGTTGGGAAGAGGCACAGATGGGCTCAACGACACCCCTCGTCCATCTCCATCTTCTCGAACCACTGTTCGCACTGTCTGGCGCACACCTGCTTCTGGTCTCGCCGATCACGTTGTCGACGAACGTCCTGATGTGCGACTGTGAAGTAGAGACAGGTTTTCTGCCACAAGAGGCAGAGAATGAATGAAACTCCATCCAGCAAGGCAAAGCCATGCCGAACCCTCGACACCTTTATCTTTCGGACATCCTTTTTGGAGATCGACTGAAATGAGAAATTCCCTCAGTCTTTGTTGTCTGTTTTCGTTCCTAGTTCACGACGTCTATTTCATCTCAATCTCTTTCTTTCACACTTTCTTGTTTCTCACCCATAACGAGCATTTTGTTTCAGATTCCATCGGAATGACCGAGAATGCAATGAAAACAGCCACCTCCTCACGTGCAGAATGCTCTGGGTCAACCAGAAAGTGGACAACCAATAATTTTGTTTTTTCACAATCTCGTTCTATGTACGCTCGAACTGGTCCAAGATGAATTGCTCACCCGCTTTGTTTCATGAAGTACCTCAGTTTTTGATCCTCAATGAGTGCAACCTCTGTCAGAATTGGGCCCTGTTCAACGTCTGAATTCTTTGATGAAAGTTTCTTTATAACCATCCTGAACTCACACTTCTGTGTTGTCTTTGCCACATGTTACAAAATAATGCAAATTTTTACGACGACGGAGGGGAAACATGTTTGCTGTATCTCCGTTAGAGACATGACACTTATCATGTCACCGTCCCGTTGGTACAGCCTTAATATTCGGGTTTTACGAATGTTCGTTGCATTCGTACGTATTTTGGGCCACATTTCGACCTCGCAATGCTGTTTATCTGCCTTCTGACTGTCCTCCTGACCATCTCCGCATCGTATCTTCAAATTCCCTCTACAACAGTGCTCCCGTTGGAATCACTCATCCCCCAGCAAAGAAATACCAAAATCATCCTTACATCGAAAACAAAGTCCGAGATAGTGCTTCCGATTGGCCGATATCACGTGTCAAATTTTGACGTCACATCCACGACCCTAAATCTGAATGGAAAGCAATCGTCAATTTTTCCATCAACAACGAACGATGAAGCTTACTCAGAAAATTCCGAATCGAACATCTTTGCAGATGAAAAGGAAGACAAGCGGAATCAGCTTTTCCGAATCTCAAACTCGACACTTTGGATGTCGGAACTGACATTCGAATGTGCGTCAGCTGGTTCATCAATCGCAACGATTTGTGGATCTTGTGTTCGGATTGGGGTGAGTCGGGTGATCTCGAACTCTGAACGGACGCCATTGGTGATTGTTGGAGGAGATTCTGGGAAAAGCAGTTCGATCACGATTATTGCCTGCTCGCACACTTCATCGTGTTTCCCATCGCTTCTGCCTCTGACGAGCCTTGAAACGTCTGATTCTTGGATGACACACAAACAGGAATCGCATTGGATCGACACGAAAGTATCGGTGACGGGAAGTAAGATATCAGTTCTTGATGCTTGTCTGATTGGTGGAAGTGGGGCGTTGTTTGATTTTTGTGGATTGGGGCAAACCCTGACGGATGGCTGTTCGATCTCGACAACACTCTCGTCGTCGTTGCTTTTGAACACCACAAGCTCCGTTGGAAGTGTCGATGTCGATGTGAATGAAGGAGAAAGAGATTTTGGGAATTGTTGGTCAGTTTCACAAAAGATGATTGGGAGTTGTGTTTCTGACAGCACGAACTATCTTTATGGAACAGGAATTCGCGATCTGAATTCGGGAGGATCAATTCTTTGCTCGAACACCTCCTTCACACACTGCACAACAACGACAGAATATTCAAATCAACATTTCGTAGAACAGACGAACATCTCTTTGGCAAACACTCTACACCTCTTCTCCCTCTGCACTTTCAAAGAATGCTCGACCACCAATGGCGGAGGAGGAGCCATATTTTTGTCCTCCATCGCTGCTGCTGTCGAGATTGACTCGTGTTCGTTCGACTCATGCTCAAGTTGGCTTGGAGGAGCTGTATATTTCTATCAGCCGAAAGTGCTATCGTTATCACTAACCATCTCTTCATCATCGTTCGTCAAGTGCTCCTCCAATAACAATGCTGGGGGATCACTCTTTCTCCTCGAAATACATACACTCTCCATTTCAGACTGTGTGTTTCTTGATTCTCAAACGAGCGCGTTTGGAGGAGCTGTCTGCATCAGCGGATGGGATGCTGAACTGTCCAACACTGGACTATCCAACTGTCTCTTCGAGAATTGTTCGACTAACATGTCGTCGTCGACTGGAGGTGGTGGAGCTCTTGCTTTCGATGAATGTTCCTCTGTCCAATTCGATTCTCTCCAATTTCGAGAATGTGTTGCTGCGACAGGGAATGGACATGACGTATACTGCAGATTAACATTCCCAGGAGTCACTCTCTCAACAACGTCCAACTGCGATTCCACATCAACCCCAAAAGCAGAACGGATCTACCCAACGACCAGTACAGTGGGTGCAATTCTACCAGATCCATCTGAAACTGCAACAATCCTGTCATTGGATTATGAACATGAGTCGACGACTGGAGTGATTGCTGCGAAATTGAACAAGGAAGTGACAGGATCGCTTCTTGTTTTGGTTTCGAACTCGGAAGGGTCAGCTCAGCCAGCTGGAACGGCACCAAACATTGGTCGAGTGTTGCTGTTCTCGATTGAATCATCGACGCTCGGAATCTGCGCAGTGAGTGTTGGAGACACTGGTCTGCTCCAACTTCCTCTTGAAGACTACAAAATTGTTACTTCTTCTTTTTCAAAATGGATCGTCGAATGTCCCACACTCACATCTGCAGAGTGTGTTCTGGACGAAACTAACACTCGTGCGCTGTTGATTCTGGAAGGGTCTGATTTGGAGGATGAGACATTCGAGTTGACACTTCAGGATGACTGGATATTCGAAGCGAGATTCTCAGAAAACAAAGCAACGATTGACTTGGGAGCGATTGGAGTGAACTCGAGATGGAAAGAAACTCAACTGTTTGTGATTATGAGTGGAAAGAAGAAGGTCGAAGAATCGATTGTGGTCTTAATCCCATTGCCACTTTCTTTCACAATTCCATTGGCAGCTCGTCTCACCAACATTGAAGTGAGTGAACTGAAGGAGACTCAGACAGCAGTGACACTGTCGTTCTCATCTCGACTTCTGAAAGCCAACCAAGAATACGAGATCACAATTGAACCAAAAGATGGAAGTGAGAGAGTTGTGATGTCTGTGACAACAGACAACGACGTACTGATTGCTGACCAGACAGTGAAGCTGTATCCATCGAACGGGAATGAGGAAGGATGGAAGAACTTGATTGGATTTGGGGAGGAAAACGAAGTGATTGGAATCTCAGCGAAACCAGGAGATACGAAGTATCCGATTCAATTCTCTTCGATCACTATCACCACACCAGAAGAACCAGCTCGAGTGATTAATGCAGGATGTTCGACAGATCAACCTGCAACAACAATTGTGAGGATTGTCGGAAGCAGATTGATTGAACATGAGACGTACACACTCACTCTGAGTGGAAAACCGTCCACCGATCCAGATTCGTTGGATGTTCACGACACAACGATCTCTGTTATGGCATCATCGTCAACCGAAGCCAAATCTCCTTCTCTTCCTCTCTCGGAATCTTCATCTTCATCTCTCCTATTCGGTCACACGTACACAATCACAGCGATCACAAATGGGTCAGTGACTGGGATCGTCGTTGGCACACCATCGTTCACAATTCGCTCAGCACCTTCTCAACCATCACTGACCTCGATCTCGTGCGATCTGAAAGAGGGAGACCCGAAAGCAGTTGAATTGTCGATTTCTGGATCGAACATGCCAAATGGAGAATATCGACTTATCTTGAAGAACAAAGTGAGCACGAAAGAAACAGTGTTGAAGATTGAGATTGTGAATTCAGAAGGAAGAATGGAAATTGATGTTTTTTCGTCTTCGACACTAGAATATGGAGCGATGTACGAAGTGGTCAGTCTGTGGAGCAGTTCGGTGACAGTTGCTCTGCCGACAGATGCGACAAAGCGATTGTTGGAAGTGCCAGAAGCACCAGCTCGAGTTCGATCGGTGTCGTGTGTGCTTGCGGAAGATTTGAAAACACACGTTGAAGTTGTGATTTGTGGAGAGAATCTGCCAGTTGGAGAGGCGCTGACAGTGAAAGTGAAAGAAGTGGATTCATTAGGAACTACGACTGGGTCTGAGATTGACATTCCTTCGACATCGATCGCCAGCAAAACCAGTACCGAAGGCATTTCAATTGAAGTTTACGAAGTGACCAGCCCGAGCCTCAAGTTCGGGAAGACATACGAAGTGAGCTCACTCACCATTTCTGGAACAGACCCGTTCATTCTGGATGACTCTGTGCGCTTTTCAGTTCCTTGCGAGCCAGTTCGAGTGACGTCTGCGTTGTGCACTCGAAAGGATGCAGACAGGGTGATTGTGTCGTTGGAAGGATCGGGATTTGTGTTGGGAGAGTTCTACACAGTTTTGGTGTCTGGCCATCCGATTGGTTCTCCCTCGACTCCTTCGTCGTCACTGCACAACACATCGTTTGTTGTGATTGCATCGTCGTCGAAAAACGCAATGTCATCTACTCTCCAACTGCATCCATCCGAAGGAAGCGAACTGAAGTTTTCGTATTCGTACAGGATTGTTGGGATGACGAATGGGACAGAGGATGAGGATGGGGTGATTGAGGGAGGTGAGTTCGAGACTCAAGCAAATATCAAGCGAGACGAAGCACTGATCACCAAAATTGAAGTTGATTCCGCGAATTCTCTGAACACTTCGGTGGTGATTGAAGTTTCTGGAACGAATCTTCCGAGCGAAACAGTTGGAAAGCTGACAATGGATGCTTCATACTCTTTCGACCTGTCTTTCACTTCGTCATCGTTTGGTCGAAGTGCTGTGATCGAACTTGGAGTGAATGGTTCTCTCGGATTTGGTTCAGAATTTGAGATCACATCACTCACAGACTCGAACAAGCAGCCAATTCAAATTCCAGAAACGACTCTCACAACACCACTGAAACCAACGAAGTTGTCTTTGTGTGTTTGTGGGAATGAAGAGAAAGCAGGATTGGAGATGAGTGGAGCTGATCCTGAAACATGCAATTCAATCAAAGCAGTGTGGAACACCGCGACTTCTCTCGGGATCTTGGACACGACAATGCGAATTGTGGACTCGGCTGACCTCTCTTCTCCTCTTATCGTCACAACTCGCGTTCCGTTCAATCTGATTTCGTTCCAGATGGAGCCAGCAACTCTTCGGACCAGCCCATCCTCATCCCAATCGAGCTCAGTGCTGGTGTCGGTGGAGGAGGGAGGGCTGTGTAGACTGACACTGCTCACAATCACAGCCGACTTGTCAGTCTCAACTTTCAGACTTGTGTCAGCGTCGAAAGGGACAGTTGTGCTTCAATACTGTTCGATTGAAGGAACGCGACCGAGCAAGTCGAACAGTGAAGATGGATCGATTTGTGGATGGTCGAGAGGATTGCTTGAGCTGATCGAGACAGATACAGAGCTGAATGGTGTGACGATGAAAGAGATTGAAGTGGGAGGGATCTGGATGAAGGGAGGGAAGCTGAAAGTGACCGCTGGAGTGTTCTCGCAAAACGGGCCATCGCTCGCCAACTTCACCTCTGCTCGACAGAACATCCACTGCGAAGGAGAAGGAACAATCTCGATCGACAAGCAGACGATTGCTGAAACCGATTCGATGTGGATTGATGCAAACGAATGCTCAATCGACGGAAGAGAATCACTCATCGCGTCGCCTCTTTTCGTCCCAACTCTGAGCTCGGACGAATCAACAGTTGAGACAGATAAGAGTGGAAAACAGACAGTGAAAGTGGTTGGGACGACACTGATGCCGTGTGGACTGTCGTTGGAAGTGTTTGAGTGGGATTCGTCCAAGAACATTGAAGGCAACAGCGTGATTGTTGATCTCTCACCATCAACCGCGACACATTGGAACGAAACGGAAATCACCCTACCTTTCTCAGAATCGGAAGTTGCGAAACTGAACAGAAAGATGGAATGGCGAGGTCGTCTTGTGTTTGGAAATGGAGAGCGAACTTCGAATTGGATGGTTGTGTCTGGATTGATATCAGGAAACAAATCGCTTGGAGGAACAGAATCGAAATGGTGGATTCCTGTGATCATTTCTCTGTCGTGTGCTCTTCTTGTTTCGCTGGTGATCGTTGTGTGTGTCTGTTTGCTTCGGAAACGACACTTGACTCGTAAAGAGCATCTGTCGAACGAAGAAATGGTACCAGCTCAAGTTGAATTCGATGAGAAGATGGAAGAGAACGATTCCATCACAAATCCGCCAAACAGCGCGATCTCATCACTACCGTCTGAAAATTCGAAACATGCCACTTTATTTGGTGAGACACGATTTGCGAGTGAGGAAGTGATTCCCCCAGTTCAGTCGTGTGTGGAAGTGATTGTGTGCAACGAGAACATGGAGCGTTCAGTGGCAGTGGAGACAGACACGCTGTTCAATGCTCTGCACAATCCTCACACGACACGATGTGTGGAGAAGCGAAAAGTGGGTCAGGCGATTGCTCGTGGACTTGTGAGTCTTGTGGAGATGAACGTGATTGCTGACGTGTTGTCTCGACTTTCACCACACTGGGTTCTGTTCGACAAGAACGATCGAGTGAGTTTGAAGACGCGAGAGAACCAGAGTGTTATTGTAGGAGGGAGTGTAATTGGTGAAGGAGGAAGGAAGACATCAGAAGATGGCCAGCGATGGATGGCACCAGAAGTGTTGCAGGAGAATTGGAAACCGACGAAAGAGAATGCTGACCACGGGGCAGTTTTTAGTCTTGGCCTCGTCTTGTGGGAAATTGAGACTGGTTCTGTGCCCTTCGGGGAAGTTGATGGAGCGACAGCTCAGCGTCGACTGGCATCGTCCGAGAAGCCTCGAATGGAGAAAGTGAGTGAGTCGATGGAGGCGATCATCGTTCCTTGCCTCTCGCTGGATCCATCACAACGCCCAACACTGAAAACAGTTCTGTCCCAATTGGATGCCCTGAACAGCGTTCCTCAACCATCGAACGGGAAGGAAGGGAATGTGATGTCAAAGATTGGATGACTCTTCCATCCACCCATTTCACTCTCAGAAAAACCACGCTCTTCTTCATTGGATAACGTCTTCATTTTCAAATCTCTGTATTTTCATCTTCATTCGTACATTCACACACTGTCGACACATATAGGGGGTTTACTAAGTATGTCCCCTCGAGTTTTCTCGCTGTCGACCAGGTCAATTGAGTTAATTTTTTGTCAAGAGTCTTACACTGAGTCAATTCATATTTTAAGCAAAGATTTTCAATATCGTATTCATTAAGTCACTCAAATCGCACAAATCTCAAAATGATTCACTGATTTTTCATTCTATGTGAAACGATAGCTCAGTCACGGACAAAAGTTTACGGGCACCCAGGTCTGCATTTATGAACAGGTGATTTTTTCTCATTTTTTCTTAACCACTTCACCCCATTGAAAGACAACAATTTTTCAAATATAAAACCAAATAAGTGTAGTGAAGTGAAAATCGAGATGTTCGACTGATGTGCCCTGGGAGGCACATCCGATCGCGGCCATCACGAAATGTCTCCTCTTCCGAGAAGAGGAGATGTGACCTGTATAGTCTGTTCCTCCAGTAAGAACCGATTGGTTCCTCTCCGTACTGAGATCCTGGAGGATCTGTGACAAAAAAGTGCATTTCCTTTCTTCCTCATCTCTGTTCAACTCACGGTGTAACTCTACCAACCTCTCTAACTGGTTGTGAGAATGCTTATTATACCCCTGTCCGACGCGGTGCTGACAAATGTGGAAGATTGGAATGCATGCGAACTTCTCCGAATCTCGAAATCTCTGCAGCATGTCAGTGTTTGTGAGATGAATAAAGAAATATCTTTATTTGAGTCAGACAAATCGTTTGGTAGAGTTACACCGTGAGTTGAACAGAGATGAGGAAGAAAGGAAATGCACTTTTTTGTCACAGATCCTCCAGGATCTCAGTACGGAGAGGAACCAATCGGTTCTTACTGGAGGAACAGACTATACAGGTCACATCTCCTCTTCTCGGAAGAGGAGACATTTCGTGATGGCCGCGATCGGATGTGCCTCCCAGGGCACATCAGTCGAACATCTCGATTTTCACTTCACCACACTAATTTAGTTTTATATTTGAAAAATTGTTGTCTTTCAATGGGGTGAAGTGGTTAAGAAAAAATGAGAAAAAATCACCTGTTCATAAATGCAGACCTGGGTGCCCGTAAACTTTTGTCCGTGACTGGCTGTGTCAAACTTCTAATTGGAGTGATTATCACCTTTTTCTCTTGATTTTTGCTCTAAACATGCAAAAAAGTCAGATAGATTCGCTGATCTGGTCGAAACAGTGGATTTCGTTCTGACATCACTCGAATGTTTGTTCAACTCATTTGACTCTATGAATCACCTATTTTATCCACTTTAAAAATAGGTGAAGTTATGAATTAGAAGAAAAGGACCTTTGATCGCAGTCTCTGGCACTCTTTTTGATTTCACACGGCAAAACTCTAACCAAGAATGCAAAAAGTTACATTTGAGGAAACGTGTGAAGTTTCACGTTTTTCCAGAAATTCCATCTCATTCTTTAAACTTCAACACAGTACTATCAGAATCGAAGTCTTGTGAGAATCACTCTGGAAAGTGAACGAGATCAGATTTGAATCGACTCTCTGATGAAGAATGACAAACTTTCCTTGTTTTAACCTCACTTTTTAGAATGTATTGGACGATAGACATCTGTCATGTTGTCCTGTCATGATTGTCAAGGATCCTCCGGTTCTCTCCAACCAAGATGATATGGGACAATATTTTTGAGATCATCGATCGCAATGGAAAAAGTTCGAGCGACATTTCGATTTTCAAATATCCTTTTATCCTTCACACATTCAGATTGATTGCATTTCTAAATGGAGATTCCAGACGTTCTGACCTCCAAAGTCGTTCTGTCAATGAACGTTGTGTGATCAACAGGCATCTGAGTAGTCCCATCAAAATAGGTAAAACTGGGATCAATTGATGTCAGTGCCTAAATTTGTACTGAGATCATATTTCAACTCTTTTCCTTTGAGATTTTCTCATTATCACTTCATTAATCATGTTCAATTCACTTCTTGTTTTCACATAATGCTCTTCAATATTTCAGACAGCTCTTATTTCCCAAAAACACGCACGATCACAATCACCAACACTTCTTTTTTCGATGTATTCCCTTCATTGACTTTTGTCAGTGAGAAAAAACCATCAAAGAAGACATAATAACGCATTATCGACTTGTTTTTATAATTATTGTTGTAGAACAAACTGAAACAGCAGCACCCAAAGTTTGCATTTTCATGATCTATGAAGTGACCATTTTCCTTTTTACTTTTTTTTCCATTCAAATATCATATATAAGAAGACTTTTTTGAAATGAAAGAAACGAAATGGTATTGTAGGTATTTAGTGGGATCAGATCCGACTGGGATCACTGGGATCAAATCAGAAGCCTGGTGATCAAACCATAATCGTGCGTTTTTGTCTATCTTCTCTGATTGAATCGTTTTTTTTCGATTTTGCTGCCTGTGAAATATATCGTTGTCACGAATGAAAGAGTTTTCAATAAATGTTGTTCATGATTGTTCATCTACTTAGTCATTTCAAATCAATCCGTTTCAATGATGCAAAAGACAACGTATTCTGGAACTATGTGCACAGTTTCAGTAAAACATGGTTCATGGAACCAATACAGTGAAATGGATTAAAGATGAATATGTGTTCTTCGACGCCTGGAGTGCTTATGTGCCCTCGCCGTTGTTTTCGGAAGCACGCATGTTGCCGGAGCAATTATCGAAAAGCTGTCGCCTCTGCGCGTCTCTTGAAACTGCATTGGACGCTGTTCTGGCCGCTCTCCGCGGTCCGTCGGTGGATGGCACAGAAAACAGGAATTTGGGAACTTTGGATTGCCTCTGCTGTTGTCGTTTGGTCTGCTGTCCCTTCTCCACCGCCGAACGTGGTGTCGCTGTTTGACGAGCTGGTTCTGCCGTTTCTGTCCTCTTCCGATCGATGCTGTCATTCTTCCACTCGTTGCTCGCTTTCTTCTCGCCGAACATGCCGTCGCTGGTATTCCCTGCTCTGCACTCGCTGAGCCATCTGCACGCCACTGCTAGGTGTTGTGCATGGGGTTCTGGCGACGTCCTCGGAAACGCTGTTGCAGATGAACTTTCTGCTGTTCTGGTCTGAACTGCAGACGGCACTGAGCAGTTTCGCTTCGTCGATCGAGCAAGACGCGTCGCTTCATGTTTCGCAGCCTCTTTCGGAGTTGGTGGAGGAGTGGGTTGTGGAGGAAGGCCTGCGTGCGATGTGTGCGTTGGAGCTGTTTCACTTTGTGTTGGCGTTGGACGGAGACAAACAGTCGGAGCTGTCGAAACTGCTGCACACCGACTCGATCTGCACGGAGTTCATTTTGCTGGCGAATCAGCTGGTGACTTCACTGCGCACGTTCTTCGAAGCTGACCGCTCTGTCGCCCCCACTCGCCACACCCGCCCTTCCTCGCTAACTTCCGAAGCCCCCGCACGCAGCCGCACTGCTTGTCGATTGGATTGTGACAGGCTGTTCCAGACGAATGTTGTTCTTTCGGAAGGAGGAGCTACGATTGTTCGGATTGAGTTTGGGATGCTTCTCCAAACACTCTGCTGGTTTGTTCATCTGTCGCTGGTGAAGCTGGACGCTCTGATGCAGCTGCTTCATCTGACGCTGTCGTCGTTCATCCCACACCCTCTCGCAAATCTGGTGCCCACATTCGCACCTGAGCACGAGCCTCGCCAGATCGGGCCGAAGATCCGGCACTTCCTTCTGTCGCCGTGGGTGGAGACAGGGCGGAGTGGAGAAGGGTTGGTAGGGGCTGAGGGGCGGGCGTTCCCGCTGAGTCTGAGTGTGGAAGTGTCGACGACTGCGATTGTGTTGATTCTGATTCACAAAATTCACCGAAAACCTTCGAACCAGCGATTCTGGGCACGGCTCTGCCTTTGCTGTTGTCGGTGCGTCTGTTGTCGCCGTCGATGGATGTGTGCTGGCAGATGTGGCATCGGAAGAGAGGAGGTATGCGACTTTGCGATTCTCTCGTTGTTGGACTTGACCACTTCGTAGATTATCTCCACATGCGACGGCACAGAACTAAATTGGTGGAAAGTGTGAATTGGATTGTGGTGTTGGGGAGGTGGTGGACGATGTGGTTTGTGGGAATGAAGTTGGAGAGCGCGAACTGAACGAGCTGTCCAAATTGAAGATCCCGTCGCTGCTCAGCCCTCTCTTCCCCATCATCACATCCACCACTCGCAGCATCAGCCGCTTTGCCTGAAGTCCCTCGCTTCGTTTCTATCATCACTCGGTGCTGTTCACTGATGAGGTTCTGATGTCGCTGGCTCGGATTCTGCGCTCGCTGCTTGGGACGTTCGACGATAAGTGGAGGACAATCGAGTCGATTTTCATTTCTGTGTGGACGTTGTTGCTCATAGTGATTGGAGGAGTGAGTTCAGCAGAAAGAAGAAACTGACGAGAATGATCGTGTCGACAGGGCTGTTGGAGATGTTTGGAGAATACATCAATCGCTTCTGGACGACACAGATTAAAGGCGAAGTCCTTCGCATTGTCCCAATACTCCAGCGTCGTGTTCTCGTCGAAATGTGAGTCTTCAAAGAAAATCAGGTCTGGCTGATTGAAGTTGTGTGTGCCGCCTCTTTCAGCGGCTGTGTTCTTCCGAAAGATGCATCGGTGGAAAGTGTGGTCGGAATAATGCGTTGAGATGCACCTCCCTTCTTCCCTGCCTAGTTGTTCTCGAAAAGCGAGTCGAAGGCACGGAGGACGTGAAACGTTCCACTTACTAAAAACAACACCGCTCCCAGAAAATGTCTGATCGGAGAACTGGCAGTTGGAGACTTGAATGAAGGCAATTGAATCAGCTTCTTGAAGTGTCCGAGTTCGCGAGGCTCCATCCAGCGATGTGAATTCGGAGTTCGAATCATCTGTGCTCACAGAATGATGAGTGATGATCTGGTGTTCGCTGTCGGGAAGAGTGGTGGCTTTGTCACACGAGATATTGGACGAATCAATGACGAGGCGAGGATTGGGGTTCAGATTTCCTCGCAGGTCCATCAGAAAAACATGATGTTTTGTGCAGTTGATTGCGAACGTGGTGCGTGTGGTGGACCACAATCGGCGATGCCAGCTGGCCCAGTCGGAGAACAGAGTCCTAAATGACACACAGGATGTCTCCACAATCGCACATCGCGACGGCGAGGACAGTGTCGGAGAGGGGATGGCCAGCTTTTGCGTTCGTGCAACCAAGAGACTCCACATCGAAAATCAGAGCGTCAAGCGAAAGCGTTGAGTTCACAATATTAAAAGGCAGTTCTGATGAGTCCTGAGCCGAGAAACTTCACTTGAGATGGGTTGCTCTCTGTTGAGTCGCACGAGTGTTGACTTCGTGATTGATGTTCTTGTTTCTCCCTTCAGTGTGAGGTCCACAGATTCAAAATGTTGGAATGCTCATCCGTTCTGCTTGTTCTCGAGTCTGATGATAGGTTGCGAATCATACCCGTGTCTCTGCCTCCTTGATTCCTGCCAGAACCCGAAGAGAAAGAAAATGACGGATAGAAGGGAGGAAATGAACTGCCGAAGGTGTTGTGTGCAGATGGGATGCGGCGAAAGGCCCTTCTTCTGTCGATCAGCCCTCACAAAAGTGGCAATTGTTTCGATGTCGCCTGTGGAGAGGAGTGAGGCATCAAAGGAAGAGCTGGATCGAAGTCCTTCCTCCCTTACCATCGATACTCTTCGCAACGAACGAGTCCTGCTCGTCCAGAGACTCGCTGCGGGGGAGTGCGGCGAAGGAGTCGTGCTGCCAGCGGGTGGAGATGCAGACGAGCCGCGGTTGCCAGGCGTGGTCGGTGTCTGGTCAGCCCGATCGCGTGTCGACTGTTTCCAGTTTTGACGAGTTCTTCGGTGTTGACCAGAATCTGCTCTGGTTCAGATAAGACTGCGACCGCAGCGTCGAGAGCGACAGCGCGTTCGTCAGCCTCACGAAGTGCTGAATCTGCGGCGAAATCGGCGGGTTGGCAGGAATATCGTCGTTTTCTCTTTTGGACTTTCGCGTGCTTGTATCGCCACCGTTTCTCTTGGAGGGGACAACAAAGAGCGACGAAGAGATCGAGTTTTGGAGGAGGTCCGTTTGGTTCGGAAAGAAGAGGGGGTGTCCCGAATGCGTGGGTGGATGAACAGATACTGGAAAGGGGAAAGAGACGGGACAATGGGTGGATCTGGCGCTGGAGAATCAGTAGGTAGACGAGATCTGAAAGAGATGGGGATGGTTGTGATTGTTTGGTCGGAGAGACAGATGAAACCGGTTGAGGTGGGGTGGGGAGGGACTCTGTCGTCGAGAGAGACGTATTGCTGGGAGAATCGTGAGAAATGATGGAGACGGTCATCGACGTGCATTGTTCCTTACTATAGTGATATTCGTGATGGCCATTCGGTTTTTCTTGTTTTGATTGTATTTCGGGTGATGTTGACCTGAATTCCAGTAATTGACGTGCTCGTCCGCGAGTCACCGCGCGATGGAAATGGTGAAACAAGTCTGATAAACTACAGTTGAACAAACCGGCTTATTCTGAAAAATAGCCATCCACACGATGATCCAAGTTCCACAAACTTGTAATAAACACATTTTTCAACATCCGAATATATCGGACGAGATCCTCCCGAGTCAAGATCGTGTGGTAAACTGGCGGTTGTCCCGTCTGCTTCGTCGAGTATCTTCTGACCGTGTGGTTGGCAATAAAGTTGTACGCGCTCAACGTGAAGAGCTTCATCGGAAGAATGGGTGGAGAGGGAGAGGGCTCGACTCTTTGTGAACAAGAACCCAGCCTTCGCAACTTTCGCATGTCTCAGCTGAAGCTGTGAAGAGGCGTCCATCCCAGTGCTGTTGTATGAACACAGCAGGTCTGGGTCGAGAAACTGGTTTTGGGGAGATCGATGGGAAGATGCAGAACGGAATGAAATGCGCGTCAGCTACCGGGATCTTCGCGTTGATGTAATTCCTCAGAAGTGTGATTCTGTGGAAGGGAGGTCAGGATCAACTCAAGAAGGGAAGAGTTCAGAGTGTGGTCTGACAGACGGTGCATCAGAAAAGTGGCGATGAGGAGGAAGAACAGCTTTGTTCAGGCGAATGAGGGGTGGTCGAGGAGAGCAATGCGGGAGGAACGACGAAGGGTTACATTGGTCTTGCAAAGAAAGAGGTGGATGAGAGTCAAATCCCGAAATGGACGGAAGTGTCATATTTGGCGTATTTTTAAGGAAAGAATAGAGTCAAGAATGTGTTGGAGGAATGGAGGGTCGTTCGAAGGAAGCGGAGGGTGAGTAAACCCGAGTTGGAGAAGAAAGAGAACCTGCTGATGACTTGTGACGACAAAATGGTACGTATGTACACGGAGTTGCTGGAGGAGAGAAGAGGGATGGGTATGATATTATTTTGGTGAAGACTGTGATGATGAACATGAAAGGGAATTGAGGAGGATGAGACGAAGCAAACGACGTTGGGTCCTGGAGCGAAGAGTAAGGATTGAACAGCCGAAAGAGGGAGATAATTGGAGGTATAGAGAAGATATTAGAGGCAGAGACATAACTGAACTCAATTTGGAAGGGTTGTAGTTGTTGTTGAATGGTATTGAGATCGTTGGGTGGTTGAACGTGACCTAGATCAGAATCATCAAAGTTGACTATCTCGAATGGAACATCTTCAGCATGTGTTTCAATAATGGTTTGTTCAGGGGAATATCAAGGCCGGCTTGGGAAATTGTGGGCGAACACGACTGAGCCATCGGGGAACTGATCCCAGGAGACGAAGATGGAACAATATGTTCAATTGAAGGTGAATGAGTTTGTGGTGGAGACGAAACTGTGGTTGGAGAGGCAGACTGACCATTTGAGATCGATTATTGTTGGTGAAGGGTGTGGATGTCCCCATTCGTGATTGCGGTCACAGTAGTTGCTTTGTATTGAACTGTGTGATTCAGGGAGGAGATTTGTTAGTCTTGAATGGCCTTCCTCATCATTGGCGGAGACCCTTTGATTTGAACATCACAGATTTGAAACGATATCAACTTTGTGTGTTTATAACGTCTCTTCGGGAGACTTCGCACGGACGGGGAGTTGTTATCCATTGGAAGTGGCGGGAGACCAGTTCAGATAATAAGCGACAGGATGGGTTTGCGATGAGAGTTGAGTGCTTTGTTATCTCTCGTCCAAGAGCTATGATTGTCGGAGAAGATTGGGATGGGTGGAGGGAGGAAGGAGGTGAATTTGCGATGGGTGGAGGGAGGAAGGAGGTGAATTTGGGATGGGTGGAGGGAGGAGGAGGTCAATTTGTGATGGGTGGAGGGAGGAAGGAGGTGAATTTGTGATGGGTGGAGGGAGGAAGGAGGTGAATTTGCGATGGGTGGAGGGAGGAAGGAGGTGAATTGTGATGGGTGGAGGGAGGAAGGAGGTGAATTTGTGGATGGGTGGAGGGAGGAAGGAGGTGAATTTGCGATGGGTGGAGGGAGGAAGGAGGTGAATTTGCGATGGGTGGAGGGAGGAAGGAGGTGAATTTGTGATGGGTGGAGGGAGGAAGGAGGTGGAATTTGTGATGGGTGGAGGGAGGAAGGAGTGTGAATTTTGCGATGGGTGGAGGGAGGGAAGGAGGTGAATTTGCGATGGGTAGAGGAGGAAGGAGGTGAATTTGCGATGGGTGGAGGGAGGAAGGAGGTAGATTTGCGATGGGTGGAGGAGGGAGGAAGGAGGTGAATTTGCGATGGGTGGAGGGAGGAAGGTGGTGCGATGGGTGGAGGAGGAAGAGGTGAATTTGTGATGGGTGGAGGGAGGAAGAGGGAGTGAATTTGGTACGATGGGTGGAGGAGGGAGGAAGGAGGTGAATTTGCGATGGGTGGAGGGAGGAAGGGAGGTGAATTTGTGATGGGTGGAGGGAGGAAGGAGGTGGGTGTGATGGGTGGAGGGAGGAAGGAGGTGGTACGATGGGTGGAGGGAGGAAGGAGGTGAATTTGCGATGGGTAGAGGGAGGAAGGAGTGAATTTGCGATGGGTGGAGGGAGGAAGGAGGTAGATTTGCGATGGGTGGGAGGGAGTTCTCACTCTCGAATAGAAGTCAGAGAAGTTGATGACCCAGACGTAGGTCGTGAAGACAGATTTCTCAAATCTTCATACAACTAGAAATATTCAAAGCAAAACTCGAAAATTCTTATCCCATCATATCTTCTCAACCATGGGAAATATATTACAAGGCAAATCAACCATCAGCACGGGAGAGGATTTACGACTATAAAAACATGAGCAATCGCGACTATCACCAGCATCAAAGCTCTGGATAGTCGTCATGAACTCATACCAATCAAGGAGATTGTCCTTGCTCATTACAATAGTTTGGCTCTTTTTCTCTCATTCTTTCTCTCTTT